>JALJEV010000347.1:12102500-12702500 GCA_026586105.1 Hylodesmum podocarpum
AAAATTAAACAGCATTTTCAGTTTACAGTTTATATTTTCAAAGTTTCTTTTATCCATTAGAAGCATAAAGTTCATAGCCAGCAGAAGTACCAAAACACACTATCATGTTTGGTGTAAATCGTTGAAAATAGTATAAAAATTATCAGCCAGTTGCTAAGAAATTCAAGCACTGTTATATACTTATAAAAAAAATGATACAAAATGCTGCGTGTGCTGTTGACATTCACAAAATATAAAAAAGCATAATCTTCAAGATAAAGGAATGTCGATGTAATATAGATTTAAAATTTAATTTCATTTACTAATAGGTAAGTTGTAGCCAAATTAATTTATAAAAAACATTAACTTAAAAAAGTGACATGCCATAATTTGATTATGACTATTCAAAATGTTCTTCTTTTGGGCAATTAAAACCTTTGGCTTTGTTGTGCCATTTTCCAGGAAACTACAAGAAAACAATCATGCTAGCTACTCAAATTTGGATTGAGTGTACATTTAGGAAGATTGCTTGAACTCATCACCTAGCACTAGTAGTGAGTATATAATTCACAAAAGAAATGCACTGTATATGCTTAGAAACCAATCTTCAAGATCTCTCAATCATTGACCATAAGCATGCTAATTCTAACTTAGTAGTTTTGTCTTGAAATCTTATTGATGTTGGAATACTTTATCTTCTAAGCTGAAATATACTAGGAACAAAGGGAATGCAAGTTGTACATTGAATTAATTAATCCAAGTTTTAAATTAAAAATTCCAGCTCCTTTTGTATCTTACAAATACCAAAAATAAAGTCATATATTACACTCAAGTCAACTTCTACAATATGATAATCTTATGTATTCTACATTCATCTGCAAAGACCAATTCTAAGAACGGGTACAATAAGTTAACATTGTAAGAGACTAATAGGCAATTTCTTTAGATACATGCATGCCACTAGACCAAAATTTCTTCATTCTGTGGATGTAAAGTAGTGCATAAAATAAACCACAACTAACTCCAACTTGGTCTTTCACTCTCAAACAAAAAAAAATATCCATAATGAAAGAAAAAGCCAAGAGATTTACAACTTCAATATTCTTCTTTTAAACAAGTCTTTTGGCTTTGCATGTGCCACCTTTTCTACAAAATTACTTAAACTAAAAATATGCATATAGGAAACTACCTTTGAATTACATTCTTCAAACTATCTAGTCGTCCCCTTATTCCAGAATTTTGTCCACAGTATGTACTAAAATTGTCCACCTAACAGTTTGATTGTATATAATTTAAAGTAATTCTAATTTGTAGGTAAAATTCAAGGACTTCTTTTAATATTGTTATTGTGTGTCATTATTTTGTGTGTACTTGAATTCCTCATGTTTTGATTGCAGCAATTAATATTTTTTCAAATTTATCAATACAAAACTATAATCAAAACTTCATTACATGTCAATTTGATTTAGATTTAAGTCATATTAAAATATAAATCAATTAATTTTAATTAATTCAGTTCAATTTAAATCCAATTAAAAAAATTTACAATTCAAACCAATCCTACTCGGTTGGATTAGATTGGGTCTATAATAAAGATATGACTAAAAGAGAAGTTGTGAAGGAATTATATTAAACAAAAACGTGATGACAGTGTTGCAAGAGAAAGGAAGGAAATGCGTTCAAAGAAAAGCAACTACGTGCAAAGGTTGTTGTGGAGTTATAGTAAGATGGTTCTAAGTTTGGAAATGTCTGATAAATAAATTATTTCACTAACACTAAAAAAATATTTCAAAATAATATAAAAAATTATTTCATCTTTTTCTATATTATTTCACCTTATTTTTTCATTAATTTTTTTGCTAGCCTTAAAAAAATTATTGATTCATGGATTTTCAATTTATAATTGACTGACATAAGCCCACAATTAAATATGGGCCACACAGCCGAATGAATGTTGAACATTTTTTTGGTCCAAATCTATCTAGACTTTATAATATATGCAAATGGTATACAGAAACCTAAAAATTAGTATAAAGTATTCATGTCTCATATCATTTGACCTTATGGTCCCTCCGAAACTTTATTGTGGATAATTAAACCTCATAAAGTTTATATTATAATTTTAGACATCCGAGAAAAATATAAAATTCAGAAAAAAAACTTGAGCCTCACATTGAGGATATTTTGTGACAGCGTTTACAAAACAACCCCTCGTCTGTTTGATTTGATGCAGTCGCTTCACAAACTCAAAGGACAATTTTGGTACGATGTCACATTGTAAATCATAATACTTAGATATTTATTCATTTCTGAAACGATTAACTATATAAACTGAAATCATGCACTAAACTCAACTTACCTGTTTCTGGGTTTAAGATTTTTACTTTGTTGTTCAGTTATTAATTCTTATGGTTTTCTTGTGAATTCTTAGAGACCAATTTGCATGGCCAGTGTTTTGGGTCCTTCTTTAACCACAGTCACATCCTATGCATTTAGAAATGAGCCACAACTTGTTACTCATTCCCCAGCATGGATTTCTTGGGCTAGAAAACCAGCAAGAAATCATTTTCAGCTTAAATCCTCAAATGGGCTTCCTCTAAATGCTGTTTCTTCTAGTGATGGTTTGTTCTTCATCCTCATTTTTACATGATTTGCTCTTTTTAGTTATTGTTATTACTATTTTGTTGTACATTTTGTGAAGTTGAACTTGATCCTCAATTCTTCCTTATACCTTGTTGCTTGATCTAGCAATTTTTCCTCCTTGTGACCTTGATAATTGTTTTCAATTAAAAATTGTGGCAAAATGGTTGCTTTCGAGTTAGGATTCAAGAGGTTCCTTTGTGTCCTTGTTATCTTTGTGGTGAAATTTGATTTAATTGTAGAGATTAGAGAACATCTATTCTTCAAGTGTTTATATGACATCTTGTGCATTTGCATGTAATTAAATTTGTTTAGCTTAGCTAAAGTCATGTATCATATATCTACATATTAAGCAGGTTTAGCTGGAAGTTCATTGGCAAAAGAAGATATCATACCCCAATCACTTGAGGGATCATTTCTCTTTTCAGACTCAGAAAGCACAGGGTCCAACCTTACCATAACTGTTGTTGGAGCTTCTGGAGACCTTGCCAAAAAGAAGATCTTTCCAGCCCTCTTTGCTCTTTTTTATGAAGATTGGCTACCTGATGTAAGACTTGTTATAGTATTTATTTTCATCTGGCAGTGATGCCTAAATATTGGGGAATTGAGATATTTTAGATGATTTGAACATTTCAGAACATTAAGTCTGTATGGTTGTAATCTTTATGCAGAATTTTATTGTGTTTGGATTTGCTCGAACTAAAATGACCAATGAAGAGTTAAGGAACATGATTAGCCAAACATTAACATGCAGAATTGATAAGAGGTAAATGTCATTGCACAAAAGAGAAACAAGAGTAAGGTTTAGAAAGTAAATGGTAACAGGTAACTGATAGAATGCAATGAGCTTTTGTTTCATTTTCATCTTTTCTCAACTACTCTATTTTCAGTTTAACTTTTATGTTATTGTGCTAACATGATGTAAAACCTTTCGTTATACTTCTCCCATACTACCTTTCATTTTATGTATATTGAAGTTTAAACTTTCAGGGAAAATTGCGAAGATAAAATGGATCAGTTCTTAAAAAGATGCTTTTACCATTCAGGTCAATACAATTCTGAGGACCACTTTTCAGAATTGGATAGCAAGCTGAGAGAGAAAGAGGTAATATATTACCATCTTTATTGCCCTACCACACTGAGCCCTGTATCCATAGAACAGAAAATATTAAAATAAAATACATAGAGTAAAATTGGAAGACATTTTCCACCAGAAGCAACACACTATTACGAAAATGCAAGAAAAATCATGTTATCTGATCTTTTTTGCTATTTGTTTCTCAAATTTATAGCACAAATGTTTGAAAAACTGAAATACTCTCAAACATGAATCTCTTCTACCAGGCTGTGTCATAATTACTTTCTCAAAGTAGGCCATGGATGTTGAGTTGGCCTCAGAGAAAGGAACAACAGTTACTTATTCATAAAATTCATTATCCTCCAAAGCCTGAGTGCTGGCTTCTAGAGTCCTTTCTTTTCTGTAGAATAGGGTGCAAAAACCTTTAGCAGATGGTGATTTGAAATCAAAACTATAGTGCTACAAAAGGATTCTATTGCCTGACATAAAATTTAAGGCATTTTAAATTCTCCAATACTAAACCTATTGTGTCATACAAACATAGATCAAATTCTTCATGCTAGATACCTTCCTAATAACTGATCTTGAAACTATACTTTGATATATTTGACAATGGTCTCTTCTAGGGAGGAAAACTATCAAACAGATTGTTTTATTTGTCAATACCTCCAAACATATTTGTGGATGTGGTGAAATGCGCTAGCAAAAAGGCTTCTTCAAAAGATGGTTGGACCAGGGTTATTGTTGAAAAGCCTTTTGGTCGTGACTCTGAATCATCTAGTGAGCTAACAAAATGTTTGAAGCAGTATCTCACTGAAGACCAAATATTCAGGTGAATTTGGTTTCTTTTTAATTTTGACAAGCTAAAATTTAAAACTTGGACTCACTGGAAGTTCTTTAGGATTGATCATTACTTGGGTAAGGAGCTGGTGGAGAATCTATCAGTGCTTCGCTTTTCAAATCTTGTTTTCGAGCCTCTCTGGTCCAGGAATTACATTCGCAATGTGCAGTTCATATTTTCTGAAGATTTTGGAACAGAGGGGAGAGGGGGGTGAGTTATCAGTAATGTTATGTCATATATGTTTCTTGATGGTATTCCAGACGAAATTGATTATTCGCACAACTAAGCTGTCTTTCTGTTTTCCTGCAGTTACTTCGATAACTATGGTATCATTCGTGATATCATGCAAAACCATCTTCTGCAAATACTAGCATTGTTTGCAATGGAAACACCTGTCAGCTTGGCTGCTGAGGACATCAGAAATGAAAAGGTACATCTCTTTTGTCTATCTATAGTACACGTCACTAGTAATATTCATTACTGTTTCAACTCAGTCCTCCTAAATATCCTATAATTCTTATGGAAAGATTTCAGCCAATATAATGATGTTCAGTGATTACTGAGAATGGTCTCAACTCAGGTGAAGGTTCTCAGATCAATGAGACCACTACAGCTGGAAAATGTTGTTGTTGGTCAATATAAAGGCCACAGCAAGGGTGGTAAATCATACCCTGGTTATACAGATGATCCAACTGTTCCAAAGGGTAGTCTTACTCCAACATTTGCAGCAGCAGCTCTTTTTATTGACAATGCTAGATGGGATGGTGTTCCTTTTCTCATGAAAGCTGGCAAGGCTCTACATACAAAACGGTATGTAATGTTTCTTCTTTTTGTTTTAGTTAAATTTTGGCTTTGAATTTTCTGTGCATGCTTTGAAATTATTTAAAAAAAAAAACGAAAAAAACAACATGTATCCAGTGCAGAAATTAGAGTACAATTCAGACACGTCCCAGGTAACTTGTACAAGAGGAATTTTGGAACTGATCTGGACAAGGCCACAAATGAGCTTGTGCTTCGTGTACAACCTGATGAGGCTATATACTTGAAGATCAACAATAAAGTTCCTGGTCTGGGAATGAGACTAGACAGAAGTGACCTGAATTTGCTTTTCCGAGCAAGGTATAAGATCTCTTGAATGGTCATGACGATATTGAAGGAGATACAAACATGGTTTGATAAGGGCATTAATATAGAACTTTCAATTTCTGTGAAGGTATCAAAGAGAAATTCCAGATGCATATGAGAGGTTGCTCTTAGATGCTATTGAAGGTGAGCGAAGGCTATTCATTAGAAGTGATGAGCTTGATGCAGCTTGGGCACTATTCACCCCTTTGCTGAAAGAAATTGAAAGCAAAAAGATTGCTCCAGAGCTCTACCCCTATGGTAGCAGAGGACCAGTTGGAGCACATTACCTTGCTGCAAGACACAATGTAAGATGGGGAGATCTTGGCAATGAAGACTCATAAATGGCTGAACTCTGTTAGGATTAATTTGTTCAGTTTCTTTTTCACCATATTATAGGACAGTTACACGCTTGCCTCACCATCAGTTGGAAAAAGGGAGTTTCATATAGAATGATATCATAACTTATTATGTACTATTAACCTGTGCATTCCACGCCGATAGCAAATTGATTAACAATTAACAACTATTGCATAGTATGATACAAACCAAAACAGAAATGTAAGACAGAATTTCGTTATTAATTGAGTGTGTCTCTTCAACTAACTTAAGTATCAATTGGATCAAATAGAATCTCAAATTATGTACATTTGTGGCTTGATTTAATGGAAGAACAATCTTTCGAGCGGAACTTCAAATAACAAGTTAAAGGAAGTAATGTACAGCTTCAAATAACCTGACAGATTCAGTTACTTGTTATCTCTCTCTACGTAAGGTCAATTACACGAATCACACAAAATTATTCGGTTCAGTAAAAGACCAAATCTTCGAAGATATTATTATCTAGTACAAGATATCTCTCCATAATGTAATGAACTCTCTCTGGTTGTCTCTCTTGATGACTTCTTTGTACACATCCAAAACACTTTAACATCATCTTTTCTTCTATCAAAACTACACAAATATCACTAATTATCTGAACGTGTGATGACTATTTCTTCTTTGTCAAAACCCTCCGGCAACAACCGCATAGCTTCCATCTCACTACACAATTGCAATGCCAAGTGATTTTTCCCACACCTGCAAAGTCCAGCACAGAGCTCAGACAAGGTACTTGAATCCAGACTCATCAATCCGCCCAACATGTCCCTCAAAACTTGCACAGCACCATCAAAATCCTCATTCTTGCAAAAAGCAGATATCAACATCTGAAAAGTATGCTGATTTGGACTACAACCACTCCTCACCATGCTCCTATAAACCAAAAATGCACGCTCAGAGTTGTTCCTCACACACTGCCCAGTAATCAGAGCTGAAAAAGTACTAGCATTGGGAACCAAGTTCTCCTTATCAAGCTCCCTAACCAACCCTGCAGCCTTCTTTGTCTTGCCACCCTTACACAACCCTAAAATCAAAGCATTATAAGTCAATATATCAGCCTTAACCCCATTCTTCACCATCTCCTCATAAACTCTCCCACCCATTTCAATATCCCCAACAACACCATACCCATGTAACAAAGTATTATAAGTCACAACATTAGGAACCACATTAGCAACCTTCATCTCACTAAAAACCCTATTCGCCTCATGCATTTTGCCCTCTTTACAAAACCCATTAATAAAAGTATTAAAAGTAACCACATTAGGTTCCACTCCACTACCCACCATCAAAGACTTCACCTTTAACGCCAATCCGAACAACCCTTTACTGCAATACCCACAAATCAATGTATTAAAAGTCACAACATTTGGACTCAAACCCAAGTCCTTCATCCTCTGAAACATCTCAAACCCCACCTGCACTTCCCCCACCATGCAATACGCACGAACAACCATGTTAACAGTGTAAACATTCGGAGAAACGCGTTTACGAATTTCGCGGAAGAAACCAAGAGCAATGTCAGCTCTGCGGAATCGAAGCAGCGAGCTTAAGAAAGCATTGCAAGATTCAAGGGTGGGCGAAAAGCCATGTTCTTTCATGAGAGAGTAGATATGGGTGGCGCTGCGGAATTTGTTGGCACGTGCGAGGGTTTTGAAGAGCGAGTCGAAGACGAGAGGGGTGGAGTGGCACGTGATGTAAGTGTGCAACAGTGATTCGAAGAGTGTGGTGTGAGCGTGTGAAGAGAGGAGTTGTGTGAGGATTTTTTGGGAATTTTTGAATTTGCGGTGTTTGGTAAGTGTGTGGAGAACGATGGAGTGTGAAATGAGAGTGTGAGAAGAGGGTGTGTGTGTGAGAACCCATGTTGAGAGGTTTAGGGATAAAACGGCGTCGTTTTGGAGTGATAGGAGAAGATGGTTCAGACGAAACGGTGTGAAGAATTTGGTTAAAGGTTGGATTTTTTGCCATTCGGAATTGATGACGTAGCTTCGAGCTACGGTTATGAAATCCAGATCCTGACCTCGAGGTTCGGGTATGCTTCGGTGAGGTATCGGAAGTGGTGGAGGACGAATCCGAACCAATGGTTCGGGAAATGTTCGAATGTTTCTCATTGATGAAGAAGATGAAGAAGAAGGTGGTGAAGAAGGTGAAATGAAGTTATTGGGCCTTTAATCTGTTTGGGCCGGCCCAAATATTTCGGCCCAAACTAAGTTCTTGAATATATTGTTGTGGAGTTAAATGTTTTGTGGCTGATTCAGAGTTCAGAAATGGCAGCGGCGGCGGGAAATCCGATGGTGGAGGGAGGAGCGACGGCGCAGCCGCCGGGGACTGACATGACCGGAATATGCTTCAGAGACCAACTATGGTTGAACAGTTTCCCTCTAGATCGGAACTTGGTGTTTGATTACTTCGCACTGTCACCGTTCTATGATTGGACTTGTAATAACGAGCAACTACGCATGCGTTCAGTTCACCCTCTTGATCTATCTCAACTCTCGTTAGTGTTAAAAACCCTAATTCGTGTTTTTTATTTATTAATTTATTGATTAGTGTTTTGATTTGATGATTTAAGTGTGATGGATGGGTTAATTAAGGAAAATGACGGGGACGGAGTATGTGCTGAGCGAAGTTATGGAGCCACACCTGTTTGTGATTCGGAAGCAGAAGAGAGATAGCCCTGAGAAAGTTACACCTATGCTCGCTTATTACGTTCTCGATGGTTCTATTTACCAGGCTCCCCAACTTTGCAATGTTTTTGCTGCCAGAATTGTGAGTGTATCTTCGTTTTTTTTAGGGTTTTTGTTTTTGGATTGGTTTACGTGCATTTGGTGATTGTGTGATGTAGAAGTAGAACCCCAGAAGCATCATGCAGAACTATTTTGTTAGCTATTTGGGGTTTTGTTATGTTAATGAGGGGATTACTGTCATGCCACGAAGTGTAATATAATGGGTTTTGTTGATCTGAGGGTTACTTTTGGTTGCCTGCATTCATTGTGCAAATTAGGAAAAACCCTTTTCAATCATGAAATTTAACATCTTGTTTTCATCTGTATTGGGCATTAATTGTTTTGAAAAAAATTGCTATTTTGAATTTCTGGCAGCACTACCATCAACAAATGTTATGATTTGTTTTTATACTTGAAAAGGTTTTTATTTAACAAGCTTTGTGCGGTTAAGTAGTTTTGCTTTTAGTCCATGTTATTTGAGTAAACTACACTAAGACCCGTGTGTTTTTTTTCAAAATTATATTGGATACCTTTCTGTTTTTCAGTATTACTTTTACCATCCTTATAGGAGTCTCAATGTAATATTTTTTAAAATTAAGGGGGTGTTAGTGTAATGTGTTAAGGGATGTTAGTGTAATGTTTTTTCAAACAATTAGGAGGTTTTGTGGAAAGATTAAATATGTAGGGAATGTTTGTTTAATTTTGCAAAACGTGAAGAGGTGTTAGTCTAATTTACTAATTTTATTTTATTATTATCATCATTATGGGAGAAGGTTTTGGCTAATACTTGTTGTGGTGTTGATTTTGCAGGGAAGGGCTCTTTATTACATACAAAAGGCCTTTACTACAGCTGCCTCAAAGTTGGAGAAGATTGGATATGGTAAGTGGAGATTATAGTATTTTTTTTTTTTTTGAAAGCAAGACATTGTTGCTCACTGTATTGTTATAACAACTAGAATACTAGAAAAATAATAACAGCTAGTATGGTTAAATGATCCATACCCTAGTAACAGGGAATTGACCCGGAGAGGTTATTGTTCTCCAAGTTTCTGCCACAACAGAGATCGGTGAACATATCAAGGCTCTTGCAGAACAAAAAAAGTAGACAAATCATATATCATGAGCAATAAAGAACAGTAGAAGATATAGATTTGTTGAAGAAATTTATCAGATAGAAGCTATTGGATGAAAAGACGCATTGAGAAAATTAGGAATCTGTACTGGAGTAGAGAGAAATGATCTACAAGCAATTGCACAAGTTAGAAGATGCAAACATCAAATGTGGTTTGGTTTGGGTTGACAAAGAGATTTAGTGAAGAGCAGAAAGATTAGGGTTCTTTGGGTGGCTTTATCTGGGAATTGTGGTTCTTGTAAGATTGGGGATGAAGAGCTGAATGTATCAACTTGAGAGAGAAACAAAGAAATGGTCATGAATGATATTGAATGTCTTGTGTTTTAAAGATTGTGTTAAAAGATGGGTTTGTGGTGCACAAAATTTCAATATGAAACTAGTTCAGGTTATGAAAACAGTTCTCAAGAAGCAGTTCAGTCCAGTTCTTTTTTCATAATAGGTTCAGTTATTTCTGGTTCAATTCAGTTTGGGTTGCAGTTCGGTTTGATTATTCAGCTTTTTTACCATCCCTAGTATCATTTAAGCCATGTGTTTTGTCAGTATGTCACCATTGCAACTTGTAAACCTGATTGAAATTCTGCTACTGTTATTTTTTATATATAAATTTTATGCATTGTATTCCCTTCATCATCATGTGTTTTGCCTGCTTGTATGCCATGTTTTTGAAAGCTTTCAACCATAGAACTGTTACTTTTCATGCTCGTATGCACTTTTAACTGAATTGTGATTCTTCAAGCAGGGTCAGTTGATTCTGAAAATGAGACTGCATTGGTGGAATCAAAGACTGTTAAGGAGACCATTGACATAAAGGAAATTAAGCGAGTGGATCATATTCTTGCATCCTTGCAACGCAAGGTAAGTTGAAAAGATACATCTTTCCTTGTTTCCTTACCAAACAATTATGTGCAGACTATTAAAAGTTACTAATACTTTTTTATATAAAAGGTTGAGGTACAGAGGTTGAACTAAAAACCTGTGTCTTGAATATCCACGCAATCAGTTGTGAATACTGGGTTTCTCTACTTGGTTTACTATCAAAAAAATCTTTTTTCATCTTTTGAGTAATTATTCATTGCCCTATCAAATTCTCCTAATTATTTGAAACAGACACCATTACTTGAAAAGCTGAAGCATTCAAGAGCAAGTCCAATGGGAGATGCTTACTTAGCAATAATTTATTAATATTACAATAGGTCCCATATGTACATATCATTTTTTTGTAAATTAAGCATATCAATCATTCCAAAGCAAGATCTTGTTAAGCATTCCTGTGTATTGCTGCTACAGTTACCACCAGCTCCTCCGCCGCCACCATTTCCAGAAGGGTATGTTCCACCTCCAACAGCAGAAACTGAGAAAGGCACTGAAACTCAGGAAGCACCAGAAACGCAAGCTCCTACTGCTGATCCCATAATAGATCAAGGACCAGCAAAAAGAATGAAGTTTTGATATAAAAGACATACTGCCATGACTATCAATACTTGCACAGGCAGAGGAAAAACATATTATTCCTTACAGGCTGCCTTGCTGAAACATGATTAACCTAATGTTATTCTCTAATCTCAATGTAGATATTAGTGCTGAGATAGGGTGACATTCTCTTCATTTTTCATTCTAGACAATCTATTCACTATTCAGCAATTGTAAGTGTAAACGAAATTATTCGCCTTCGTACTGAAGATTTTCTCTATATTTTATGTTGATGTATGGACTTGCTAGCATCCAAGTTTATGTATGAGTAATTTTTTTATTAAAAATAAATTAAGGTTAAATTGTTTTTCTTAAGTTATGTTAGAGAATGTATTGAAATAAGCTGAAGATAACTTGTAAGAATATATCAAAAGTGTTTGTCTGTAGATAAATTTAAATAAGATTTTTGTTTAAATAAACTTATTTGTAAATTTTATAGAAGAAAATGCAAAAATAACATTACAAGAAAAAAAATCTTTTCTTAATTAAATTTTAATGTTATTTTTTGAAAAACATCAAAGTTAAAAATAATGTTTTATTTTAATATATGTTAAGTATCATAAATTTTAAATATCATTTGTATATTCTAAAAATTTTATTTATTGTAAATTTAACTAAATAGCTTTAATATAATTTATACATTTATAAATATTTACCTTTCATAAATTTTTTATAGATAAAAAATTATTCTGCATGCTAAGGTTATAAATAGCTGGTTGGGCCATTGTAAGCTGCTGTAACAAAATTATCTGCATTTTATGTATTTTGCAATATCCAATCTAAAATATAAATTACATTCTAGAATATAAAAAAATTAAAAAAATAAAATAAAATTGGATGCATATTGAAATATAAAGGGTGCATGAGAAATTGACAGATTCTTGATATAATAGTCTTGAAGTGTGTGTAACCCATTTTTATCTTATTTCCACTCTAAAAGTCCAAAATATTAAAGATGAAATGCAAGCAATTGGATTGATTTTAAAATAACTTATGCTTTTACAATTTATCCTGAGATTTTATTTTATTTTTTAAAATTATCCTGGACAATTTATTAAAATAAGTTAAAAACAACTTATCTATCACAAATTATTTCTATGAAATTTTTTTCTCCCTTTGCTGGTGTATATATTTTATGAAATTTCTCAAACACTTATTCAAGTACTTGTGTCATAAAACAAGATTAAATAAGATGTAATAAAAACATTGAAAAATATTTTCTCTGTCTGATTGTAATGGACACATCTTTTTCTTTTTATTTAATTCAGGGCATCTATTCAGAGGAAATCAAAATCAATTTCTTAACACATTAAGATTTATTTAAAAATGTTATCTTTCTCAACAGATTTAATATTTTTATAAACGTTAACATCCTAAAAATTAACATGGAGATAACATTATTTACTGACATATCACATGAATTTTATTTTATACAGCTATTTTCTGTGTTGTATATAGTCTATAATAAACCCTAAAATATTATAAATATGTTATTTTTTGTGGTGTATTTTGTTTTATTATTAGGAGGTGCCAAACAGATATGATAGAACAGTAACCTCTTCACAGCTTGTGAAAGTGACACATTAATGTTTGCAACTTGTTCTTCTCATCATTTGTATGAACAGTGATATATTTGCTGTATTCACCCTTCATTTAATTGGTAATATACATGATGAAATATCCAACACATATGACTTGGATTTTGAGGACAATTACAACAAATCTTTTGCCATATTTTTGGTGATAACGATGTTGTTTATGGATAATATATATAATAGCATGCAACTTGGTCATATATTAATTTCTTGTTGTGGTGTGACCGTGTGACTAGTGACATTTTGATAAGAAACACATAACTTTAGTTTTCTTTTTTACTTAATAATATTACTTTTTTAAATAAATAAGTTGTAGTATAAATTACAAAGTTGCTTGTTTTTTTTTTTAAAAAAATGAAAACAGGTAGTATATGAAGCCATGGACTAATAATGTAGGTTTTTAATATTGTCATTTAATTATAAACATATATATATATATGTGAAAAAAATAAGATATATATTTTTAAAATATTTTTTTGTATAATTTACTAATTAAAATTGGAATTTCATTTTAATAATTCATGTAATAGAAACTTGCATTAAAGTAATATTGAATTACCAAAATAAATTTTCAATTTTAATTAGTGAATAGAACATAAATAATTATATATATATATATATAATTATTTATATATGTGTCTTATATTCTTTTCCTAAAAATGCCTGGAGAGAAGTCACCCAAATTGGAATCAATTAATTACACATAAAGTAGCAGGGTTCTAGAGGAAAAGTCGTAAGAGTTGCTTAAGAAATTCATTAGCGACAAATGATCATTAATTAAATACATAAATATCTCTATTAATCAGTGATCACCTGTGCCCAAGTTGTACGCTGTTTATGTAAATATTAAGTTAATCTTGATTAATATTTTAATCGTTACAATAGATAAATATTTACCTCCTGTAAATAAATATAAATATTTACTTTCTAATGTGTCCTTAGATAATGTTAATTTATAGCATTATCTTATTCATTTTAATTTCGATAATCTATATAGCCACACTTATATTAAATAATTATGTAGAGTGAAATTTCAATTTTAATCATAAAATAACAATTAATTTTTTCCTTCTTTATTGATTGAAATTCATGTAATTTTAAATGTAACTCATATAGTAAGTGAGACTTGTATAAATTTCACTTATTTTTTTTGTAAGAGAATACGTGATTTGTGGTTGAGATTTCTTGAAAATTAAACATATGTGCAAATTAAAGCATGTCCACTTGTTCAGTATTACCATGCTTTCTTGGATGAAAAGATGAAACTCCGTCCAAAGAGATATTTTGATGAAAATTTATATTTTATTTTGTTTAATTAACTTCATAGCACTTTAAATATACATTATGATTTCAGTTTTAATATAATTTATTTCATAATAAATTTATCTGAAATATTTTAACACTTTATGAATATCTGAAAGCACGTGTCAAGTTATATGAATATCAACAACAACTGAATAATTAAAAAGAAAAGGTTAAAGAAAATTCATCAAGAAAAACACATTAATATATTCAACTTTTCCTATCTTATAAAATCAAATTAAAAACTCATTTTAATAAACTATAACTACCTTATAAAATAAAATCAAAAACTCATTTTAAGGACATAATTTTGTTATATTTCATTTCTAACCCCAACCATCATTTATCTTTATTATTAATTTATTATTATACATTAATATATGTCGATGTGCGAGAGAAGCACGTAAAATTAATCTGGTACGTGTAAGCCTTCAATGCAGCATAATTAACGTGTTTGATTGAGAATAGGACACGTGTCAGATTAGTATGATGAGAAAAAATGAACGGTGTATGAAGTTTTGATTTACGGAGGCGCCTTAAAAAGACAACACGTGTTGTATAAAGTTGACTCGATTCCACGTCACTGGGGCCCACATATTCCGAGATATTATGTGATCCAACTCAAGCTGACTCACTCGTCATGTTCGGTCACATCACATCAAATTTATCTGACACTGTTACAAATAAAATCATCAGGTTATAAAAATTGGATTTTAAATATTACAAGTCATGAATAATATTTTATAAGATTTTATTATATAGTGAATAATTTTATTTTATGCAATGTATTTGTGTTGGTTATATACAAAAATTTATGTTATGCATCTTTAAAATATATGCTATAACTTCATATTATTATAATTAAAATTAAATATTAATATTCAAAAAATAATTTGTTGTTTCTATATGATTATATCATTAATGTTAGCTTTTTTTTATTTATCATGTTTATATATATATATATATATATATATATATTATAATTGAAAATTTTACAGTGCAATATAACTAATTTTTAATAAGACATTTTTATACATAAATCTATTTATTAAAACTTAGACATGTAACTCTTGAATTAAATATTTTTATTATTATTACTGATTTATTTCCTGTGATTAATTAAAAATTAATTTTATATTATAAAATCATCACAATATTTTTGGAAATTAACTGTAGTAATAATCTAGATTTAGATTTAATATGTGTTCATATTTATAATAAATTATATATTGAAATTATTTTTAAATATTGAATTGATTCTTTTTTATTGACTTTTTTGTTCTACTTAAAACTCCTGTTTTTTTTTTTCAACTTAAAGTATTTATATACAATTAAAATGAATCGATTAATCGTTGAATTTCTTAAAACGATTTCATGCTCCAATCAACTCAACCATAAGATCCTAAATATTTAGCAAAGAAATAACGTGAAAACTTAATTAATTTTAAAAAAAATTGATAAACAGAGGAGAAGAATAAATTGACATATTTATAATTTAAACCATGGATAAGTTATCAAATCTTAAATTCAATTATCTAACTTATAACAAAATGTAATATCACATCAAATACATAGATAAGTTAAAGTCAGCATATTTTATATATTTCTTGCGAGTACGTAGCTTCTTTAACTTTGGAGAACATCTATTTTATTAAGTTCAACTGTAATTTTTTCTTTCTTACTATTTTATGACTTAAATAATTTATTAAATGTTTTATTTCATGTAATATAAAAAGTATGAGTAAAAAGATAAAATAAGTGATATATGAATTTATAAAGTATGTCAATTATCCTTCCATTTTTTATCTCAAAAATAAGTAATTGAACCATTTTAAATAGAAACAAACCCATTTATATACAAGAATCTTACATAAGTTGATTGATAATTGTGATCTAAAGTAAAAGAAAGTGAGGAACCAATTAGTGAGGGTGTTTCCATGGGCAAGTTGGAAGGTCCTTTGGTGTGTGTGTGTGTGTATAAAGTGTTAAAAAATGGTGGGTAGGTTTTAACATGGTGGAAAATATTAGTTATTTAGGTTAAAGAGAGAGGATTAAAGGTGGATAAACATCACGTCCATAGTTTAGAGAGAAAACAAAGAAAATGAAAAGATTTTCAGTGAAGGACTTATGAACCATCAATTCTCAGGCAAGGACTCTCCGGCCACTTATAAATAGCAACCTTTCCACAACCATCATGCCACACCACCACCTCATTTTTCTCTTCCTTTTTTCCTTCCAAAACTCTTTTCTTTTCTTGTTACATTCTCTTTCACTTTCTCACAACTCTTCCACTCAACATGACTATCCTCATTCAGCAACTTGATGATCACTTTGGTAATTCTTTTTGTATTGTACCCTTTTGTTTTTTTAGCAAAATATGTTGTTATTATTTGATTTCCTCTTTAAATGATAGAAAAAAATCCTATTTTTTAGTGTGATATTTGTAATTATCCATCTAATGACTTGAAAAATAAAAAAAAAAATAAAGGGGTTAGATTTGATTTAGTTAACCCCTCTAATAAAATGAGTGTATTTATATGTTTATTTTTCATGAAATTTGTACCATTGTGTTGTGATAGTAATAGGTGCAAAATATGTCCTTTTTGGGAGTGAAGTGCACTTTTTTATTTGGAAGTGAAAAGTGAAGACCAAATTGTGTGGTTTTTCAATTAATAGGTTTCTAAAATTGCAGGGACTGAAGTAGAAGCAAAGATTGAACCAATAAATGAGAGAGAACTGGTGTTGGATGGTGGATTTGTGATACCACAGACCAACTCATTTGGGCACATGTTTAGGTTTCAATCTCCATAACTTGTCCAAATTTTATCATCCAAAGATATAAAAGGACAAAGAAACTAGCCAATTAATTTAACTTTTTCTTGATAATTTTGTCAACTTTAATTTGGGTGTTATTATTGCTAATGACTAATGGTATATGTTGTAATGTGCCATGTGTTTGAGCCAAACATTAAAAGCAAAAAAACAAAATAGAAATATTAATTGCTTCAAATCCTTGACTTGAATTTCTCTTACTTCCTTTCCCTTTCGTTTTCTTTTAAGATTTTAAGGCCTTTTTTGTTTTATTTTCCTTTTAGGATGGAAAAAAGTGTTTTATTTCAGAATTAGTAACATGAATTCATCCTATCTTTTCTTTTGTCAAAGGAATTCACCCTTGTCATCAACAACATGAGTCTTTTTGTTTTTGTTCACTTTCTTCTTTTTACAATTTTTTTTTTTTTGGTATTTATTTAACAAAAGTAGTTTGGATATTCTTCACATAAAATGTTGATATGGACTATTTTCTTCATGGGCTTGAATCATTGTTGAACTTTGGGTCAGGTCTATACATCTCCTCCATGCCCTTTACACCCACCCCATTTTTTTAAAAATAAAAAATGTATAATATAATTTAAGAAAAAGAATGGAATTTTGAAGTATTTTCATTCAGTTTAATTAAGATAATTTTAAGATAAGATACAACTTGTTTTCATTTTTTATTAACGAAGTTACTAGAATTTTGTTGAAGATGAAATAATTTAATTTTAGAATATTTATAAATTATCAACTTTAGAAAGTTTATCATTCTTTTTGAAAAAATAATAAAACTTAATCGAAATTGATGTAAAATTAATCACAATATATTACTTTTGCTTTCTGCTAAAAAGAAAATGAAATAGATACTACTTCTCTTTTCACTTATATTGCTAAAATGAAAACAAGATATATTGTGATTTTCTACTTCTCTTTATATATTACTTTAAAAACACTGGTAAAATTATATCTTATGAGTGACTAGCTATTGTATTACAGGGCTTATGATGCTGAAAGTGAGAGGCAAGAAGGAGTGGAGAACTTCTACAGAAAAAATCATACTTACCAATCAGTTGATTTTGTAAGCATATACCAAAAAAATTTCATTTACTATATGCCCAAGAAAAAAGGAGACTACACAAATTTGCAAGCTTAGTTTTAAAATTATAAAGGGGTGAAACATGGTATTAAATTTGGACATTATATCTATGTAGGTGAAGAAAATGAGAGAGGAATATGCAAAATTGAACAGGGTTGAGATGAGCATATGGGAATGTTGTGAACTCCTTAATGAAGTGGTGGATGAGAGTGACCCTGACTTGGATGAACCTCAAATTGAACACTTACTCCAAACTGCTGAAGCTATAAGGAAGGACTACCCTAATGAAGATTGGTTGCACTTAACTGGCCTTATCCATGGTAGTTTCTACATTCTAATGATCCCTTTACATGCATTGCTCCTTATATTTTGCTATGATATAATTTTTATTCATTTATTTATTTGGTTTATATTAGACATGAAGGATAGGAAAGAAATCACCTGTAAAACTTATAAGTATTTGCCAATTTTGTTCAATGCAGATCTTGGCAAGGTGTTGAATTTACCTAATTTTGGAGGACTTCCTCAATGGGCTGTAGTTGGTAAGTGTGATGTTTACATAGGATGGACACTTTAGACTAAAGGTTATATATTTAATGTCTTATTTGCAATTTCTAGAAAAAGCATTAACTAATCTTTAATATTTACTATGCTAATACAGGGGACACATTCCCAGTTGGTTGCAGATTTGATGAATCCATTGTTCACCACAAGGTAAATCTATCAAATCATTTTTTTTAAGGGTGAAAAAGTAACAATTTTTTGAAACTAAACACCTGACATAATTTTGCATCCCCACTTCAGTATTTTAAGGAAAATCCAGACTACAATAATCCAGCATACAACACTAAACATGGGATTTACTCTCAGAAATGTGGACTTAACAATGTGATGATGTCATGGGGACATGATGACTACATGTATTTAGTAAGTCATTGCAAAATCCTAGTAAAATAATTTTTATTTATTTATGTAGGATATGTAATGCTATTATTTCAGAAATTGTGAATGAAATGTCTAAACTTTTGGTGATGTCATAGGTTGCCAAGGGGAATAATACCACACTGCCCTCTGCTGCTTTGTTCATTATTAGATACCATTCATTCTATGGTAAGTCCAATATGTAATTATAAATTCATATAAGTAATCAAATTGGTCAATTTGCAATCTTATTTGATACACTCAATTGTTTTGCAGCCTTACATAGAGAAGGAAGCTACATGCACTTGATGAATGATGAGGATGTTGAGAATCTGAAATGGCTCAAGATTTTCAAGTAACACTATTTTCTTATCAACTAACTATGTGTGAATGGCTACTAAGTATGCAAAGAGTTGTTCATGTTTTATCTAACTTTCTGCTACATACATATATACCTGCAGCCAATATGACCTTTACAGCAAGAGCAAAATTAGAGTTGATGTTGAAAAGGTCAAACCATACTATCTCTCCCTTATTGAAAAGGTTAGTACCTTTTGGAAACTCTCATCTTCTTTTCATCTACTTTGCAATAATATGTATTAAATTCTCTTTCTTTTGTTACAGTACTTCCCTGCAAAGCTGAAGTGGTGACAAGTTAATTGGAGACATGAAGTGCCAATAATTTAGCATCATAGCAAACTAGTTAAGTGTGGATTAGAGAAAATAATAAGCTAATAAAGCTGCAGTTGTATTAATTAATTTATATGCTTTGGGGGAGGAAGATTCTTGTATGAAATAATGTTTGTAGTTATAGTTCTATCTGAAATATTTTTCCTTTTTATTTTAATTACTTTAACTAAGGATTACTCACATAATCTAAAAGTAAATAACTTCTTCACTCATAAATTATCAGAAAAGAAAGTAAATAACTTCTTCATTTAAACTATCTGAAAGTAAATAACTTGTTCATTCATGAACTCAAAGTAATTTCCACTCTCAATGTATAAATTTTAATACTAATTGTAGACGTTTTTAGTTAGTTATTCTTCAATAGAGTATTTTTCAATGTCAGCTTTAATTGTGTATATGTTATTTTAAAAAAATAAATTAATTGGATAAAATTTTTAAAATTTAATCTGAAATGTAAGCATTCCCAAGTCATTTTACATTTACATTTTAACTTCTCAGTATTTTTTTGCAATTTCTCGTTACGATCTTATTTTGCGCCTTCTGGATCTCATTTCGCAGTTAATGAGAAATATTTATTTTCTTTCAATATTAAAAATTTAATTTTTAAATAAACATTTAAAAATAAAAATTTAAAGAAATTAAAAAATAAAAAATTAAATTGTTTCATCTAAATAAAATATTTATAAACTTTTAAAAACAATTTAAATCAAAACTATTAAAATATTGTATATTTTTAAATTTCTTTCAAATAAAATATTTAATAAAAAGAATTTAAATCAAAGCTATTAAAATATTATATATTTAAATTTCTTAGACAAGGTTAGAGTTGTAAATATAAAATTTCATCACTTAAATTTTATTTTTATGTTATCTAAAATTTTATAATTTATAATTTTTTAATATTTATAAGAAGTTAACAAGATCATGCCCACGATAGGGATAGAGACAGGCTGTCCTACCGGCGCCGGCCCACAATATTTGTGTATTCTTCATTATGCTACCTTATGAAAATATATTACAACAAATTTATTTGTAAACAATTTTCAAAAAATTTGTTATTTTCCCTTAAACCATTGGATTAAAATTATAATATTAAAAATAGAAATAAAATTGTGAATTAAAAATTATGGGATGTCATAATTAAAAAAATTAAAGATAGAAGGATGAGAATTATGTATTAAGAATTATAAGAATAAAGGTGGAATTTAGTAAAATCTAATTAAATACGCAATTATATTAAAATTGATGAGTATTTTTATTTAAAAAAGGTTAAATATTTTTTAAGTCTTACAAAAATATATTAAGTTTGATTTTAGTGAAAAAAAATTGTATTTGATCTTCCACATTTACAAGATTTTAATCCAAATATTAACACTATTAGTCTCTCCATTACCATGTGTACATGTCATTCTAATTAAATTTTGAGTTTTTAAAATAAAAATAAAACATGAGATCTCTAAAGTTTTATCATCATAAATTAAGTTGAATTTTAAAGTGAATTAGAGCAAAGTATCTCAACAGAGCTTTCAAATCCTCTGGTATTCACCTCTATTATTTATTTACTTTTCATTAGATTTTAATTTTTTAGTACTTAATTTAAATAGTAAACTAATATTAGAAAGTGACGTGATAAGACAACTCATCTCCAAATATTCAATAAATATACACTTTAAAAAAGAAACTAGTATTATTAATATGGAAGAGTTAGTTTTTTTACTCATTAAAAGTACAAGTTAGTGTAAAGTCATTAACGTGAACTAGAAATCATGTTATGTTTCAGTTAATATACACATGAATTTATGGTCATTGATAGAATGAAGGTGAATCCTATATGTACATAAAAATGTGTAATTGCTGCTGAAAAATTAATTTATTTATTTATCTTTATTCATAAATTATATTATAATATATTAAAAAGGAAAGTAAAATTATATTAAAAGAACATTAAATCTTCTCTTCCTTTCAATTTTTATTTTGTTGAAAATATAAGTACCGATCTAAAGTAATTATTTTAATTTATATTTTTATTATATATCGAAGTTTATCTTAATAAAAATATTTATTATTGTTAAGTATATCGTGCTATTATTATGAAAAGAGTATTAAAGATTACATATCATTTAAAGATATAATAAGAAAACTCTCACACTACTTTATAGAGATAAAGATATGATATAATTCGACATTCTAAAAGTCAATATCCTTTGGTGACATTTCAATTAAACACTAAACTTTTTTTTTAAAAAAAAATACAATTTCTTTCTTGCATGAAATCAAATAAATATAAGGACTAAGTCAGACCTTAATTTATTCTAAATAAAAATAAATGTAAAGAGGTGCACTGTACATGAGGGAAGTACGTGGTGAACCTTTTTCTATGCAACTACCGAAATAACTGATGCACATGTTCCTTCATCATTATTCATCACCTTCCTCGCACAAAATCTCAACTACTCAGCTCCACCATAGTTAATGATAGAAGCTAAAAGTCATAATGTATGGTGGACTTGATATTGATGAATTAATTAAAGAGAAAAATCAGACACAATCAACTAATTGAACTAGATTAACTTCACCAAAAGTACTACTATATGCAATGAGTTAACCTTTAGAAGAGACAAGTAACAAAATAGTATCAATGGAAGAAGGTATGAAGCTATGCATAACCACTTTACGCGTTCACATTTAATGTCCCTGCCTAACTCCCATCTTCCTCCTTCAATAGGCGTCATTTTTAGTTGCCATATAAGGTCTGAGTTTCTTCCACACTCAATGCATCAAAAAGCAGAAAAATGAACACTGGAGCACTTGTTCCACTCTTAGCATTTTTCTTACTAAGTTATGGGAATGCACAAGACACCCTTGTGCCAGCAATCATAACATTTGGTGACTCTGCTGTTGATGTAGGGAATAATGACTATCTTCCTACCCTTTTCAAGGCTGATTACCCTCCTTATGGGAGAGACTTTGCTAACCAACAACCTACTGGGAGGTTTTGCAATGGAAAATTAGCAACTGATATTACTGGTATGGGAAAAAACTAATTAATTAAATATCAAAAGTAGAACTTGTACTACTACTTACATAGCTAGATAAGATGGTTACTTTGAGTAGATATATGTTGGGCTAAATATATGCTAATGCATTTAAATTTTATTCTTGTTGGAATGTTTCCTTTTGCAGCTGAAACATTGGGTTTTAAGACTTATGCTCCTGCTTATCTTAGCCCTCAGGCCTCAGGGAAAAACCTCCTTATTGGAGCAAACTTTGCTTCAGCTGCATCTGGTTATGATGATCAAGCTGCTACTTTGAATGTAAGTTTGGTATGTGTTCTTGTTCATGTTAGTGAACACACCTGTTACAGGAGTCCTCATAAAGCCAATCATGAACTCAAAACTTCTAACTAGCCTTAGCTACTATGGGTTTTCGAGTTCACAATTGGCTTTTAGACTCCCACCTGTGTGTTCACTGACATGAACAAGAATGAGTAAATTCACATATGATTATGAGAATTCTGATTTTAGAAACTTTTTTTTGATTTTTTTTGGCAGCATGCTATTCCATTGTCCCAACAGTTAAGCTATTACAAGGAATACCAAAGCAAGCTGGCCAAGGTAGCTGGAAGTAAAAAAGCTGCCTCTATTATCAAGGATGCATTGTACTTGCTCAGTGCTGGAAGCAGTGACTTTGTGCAAAATTATTACATAAATCCTTGGATCAACAAAGCCGTCACTCCTGATCAGTATGGCTCTTCTTTAGTAGGTGTATTCTCAAGCTTTGTCAAGGTATATTCTGTTAAACCATAGTAGCTACATTTTTTTAATCACTATTAGAAGCTCAGAACATATATGTGTAAATTGTTGGATAACTATAAAGTCTCACATGCTTGATACAGATCTAGTCAAATGTTGAAGAACTAACGATTTCACTGCTTTGTTTGGACACAGGACTTGTATGGATTAGGAGCCAGAAGAATTGGAGTGACTTCACTTCCACCACTGGGTTGCTTACCTGCTGCAAGGACTTTATTTGGTTTCCATGAGAATGGTTGTGTTTCAAGTATCAACAGTGATGCACAAGGATTTAACAAAAAGATCAACTCAGCTGCAGCAAATCTTCAAAAGCAACTTCCTGGTCTGAAGATTGCAGTTTTTGACATTTACAAACCTCTCTATGACCTTGTTCAGTCCCCTTCAAAATTTGGTACACAATACTTTTCACTAAAATGCAATATTATTCAACATAGTGACATTATTCATCTCTAGCAGTTAAATGATGTTGTTCTTTCTAAACAATCTTTTTGATTCTTTTATAGGTTTTGTGGAGGCAAACAAAGGTTGCTGTGGTACCGGGACTGTAGAGACAACATCCTTTTTGTGTAATCCACATTCACCAGGAACTTGTTCTAATGCCACACAGTATGTGTTTTGGGACAGTGTCCATCCTTCACAAGCTGCTAACCAAGTTCTAGCCGATGCATTAATTGTACAAGGCATAAGTCTTGTCACATAAAGACTCAGTGATTATTTATGTGTGTTAGATATTATTGTGTAGACTACACATGGTGAAAGTGATGCAAAAGTTTCCTGTTTTCCTTTTTTGATAAAAGTTTCCTGTTTTCCTTTAGCCTGGAAAAAACTGTGCTCTATGTATTTTAAATTTTGAGAAATTTCAGATAAACTCAGTTTGTAAAACATTTAATATTATTAATACAAAAATGTCTGCTTATTATCTATATATGTATTGCTCTATTTTTGGTAGTCAGACATGGATTAACATATATGAAAATCCAATCATGGAAAATTTTAAGCAAGACATATAACAATCAGAAAATTATAATATAAGGAAGGGAATATATAATAGAACCTGTCAAATTAAATCCCAAGAGGTCAAATTATAAGTTAATAATCCATCAGAATAATAATATACAATAAAATTAGCATGTAATTGTTAAGGGATTGAGATTGAATTGATATTGAATAGTCAACAAACAAAACTTTTGAAGAAGTACATCTAGCACTATGATAACAAATGCATCCTTATTAAACATCTGGTTATTTTAACAGCTCCTAACGGCTAATGTTGTACATCAGGATTTATTATGGAATAACTTGCTAATCTGTAATATTCACTGTTTGAACAAGGTAAAATCCTTGCATTAGGCTAATAAGTTAAAATGAACTATATGATGCTGATTTTCTATGTACTTTATGTTTGGGAATTCCATCTGAATTTTTTAAGGCTTCAGCATATTTCACCAAATTAGATTTCTCCATGCCAGAGGATTCTGAGAAAGAATCAAGGCGATTTTTGGAATCAACTGAATTTCTTCTCCCTGGACTCAAATTCTTGGAGCTTCTGGGGGTATTGCTTACTGAATGTCTCCTACTTTCGTCCTTCAAACTTGGTGTCCGGTTATAATCAAAGGAAGATCTAGATGTGGTAGCTGGAGTTGAATTCTCACTCCTAAGACCCTCAGTTCCAGTATCATTTCCAGTTGAACTCAAGCTGTATTGTGAAGAACTGCTATCTTGTCTAGAGATTGGTTTTTCTTTAGTTGGAACTCGACGACGTTGATTCTGGCCATCTTTTCCTCTTATCAGTCTCATAAGCTTGCCAAAAATCTTTGACTTAGTTGTGTTGTTAGGTTTGGCCTCAGATGAATTATCAAGAAGAGAAAAATCTTCATTCTCTCCAGGGTCTGTGCGAAAAGAAGCCTGTGAAGAGGACCATTGATCAGAGTCCATATCAGAAATGCCCCCTTGTGTTTCATTGTTTGCATATTCAAGTATAAGTTGCTTTGCTTTCTTCTCAGATGTAGGACTCAAGCTTTTACTTAAGTCTCTTGCAGCTGTTTTACCAGGTGGTGGTTGAAAACTTCGTAGTTCATGTCTTAAGCAAGCATTTATCCACCGCAAATAAACTAGTTCTTCAAGATCTGTACATCTATCAGCATGCAGTTGTTCAACTTCTTTCATTAGCCCTTCATTCTCTTTTTTAAGACGCTCTCCTTCTTCCTTCAGAGTATTTGCCTGCATCCAAGAGTATCAGAGGAAATTGTGTTTAAATTTTCAAAAGCTGCGACTCAGGATGTGTTTGATTTCTATTTCAAAAACTTCTTCTAGTTTCTAAAATGCAACTAAACAAGGTTATTCAGACAGTTGGTAAAGTGTGGAACTGAGGGAGAGCTTGGAAAATATGTAAACAACAAAAAAGATGAGAAAATATTTTCATATAAAACACTTTCTTTTTGCTTTTGAAACACTTGTTCTGTAATCAATTTTCACAACTTGATAGATTTTATATGAGAAATTGATTTTTAAGTAGTGTGGAATTGTTTTAGAAAACAATTTTCAAAACCAAAAAAAAAGTGAGAAGGGAATCAAAAAGGCCTGAGTCATTGGATTGTTTTTAACTTGTAATATTATTACCTCAGGATCTTCTAGAACAGCATTTGCAAGTATCTGAGTAGATTCCAACCTTTGAGCTAAGTCAGAATTGTCCATCTGCAGTCTCAAATTAGTTTTCCTCAACTGTTCTGCCTCACACTCAAGATCCTTTAGCCTTTTAAGCTTTATTTGAATCTCATGATCATTAGCTGCAGTTTTCAATTCATGATCTTGCAACTTGGAAACTTTTTGTCTGAGATTCGTGATATGCTCCTTGTTCTGTTCAGCTTCATACCTGATTTTCTTCTTCAAAAACTTGACTTTTGTCTTTGCAGCCTCAAGCTCAGACATCACTTTTGAATGATCACCAAGTTGTGCCTCTAATCTCCGATTCTCCGATTGTAAGGTCTCAACCTTCAGGTTAAACATCTTTGCTTCCATATTACTAATTTTCAATCTATTTTGGAGCTCCATCACTGCTGCTTCTTGCTCTCTAATGCCACAATACTCAAGCAGTTGAACCTCTAGACTTGATTCCCTCTCTTGAAGCATTCTGACCATGGTCCTCAGTTTCCTGATCTCTTTCTCATAATCATCCTTATCAAAACTTGAGTGTGCCACAGGAGATTCTACTTTTGACCTTGGTGTTTCTACCTCTTTCTTGGAAGAACCAGCTGCCATGATGGTTCCAAAGTCTGCTTCCTTGGTAAGATCATCAAATTCAGGTAGGAGGAAATCATCTTTCTCTCCACTTTGCTTAGTTCTTGGAGAGACACTGAATGGGGAATTTTTACCAATCACCTTGTCAATGCATGTTTCTTCCTGGTATAAAAGAAATTTTCAATGTCTATTTTGATATTGAGAGGAAAAACAGAATTCTACATAACTTTCTGTGCTGAATCTCACAAGTGTTTTTTCATATAGCACATGAACTCAATGAGGAACCAACAAAAAAACAAAATTATAAACTTATGATTTTAATTTCTCAAATCATGTTATCAAACTTCCAAATTCCAATCAACAATACTACAAGATAATAAACAAGCCAATGGTATCTACCAAGCTAGACGGGAAAAATTATACAAAGCCTATCAACAATGAAAATGAGAAATTTGAAATGAAAACAAGAAACATACTCTTAATTTTTTCATGAAACTTACATTATCCAACACATTTTCCTCCGGAACAGTGCTGCAAGAACTAGATGCAACCCTTTTACCTCTTCCTGAATTAACTTCGCTTTCATGATCTGAAAACACATCATACATACAAAACATCACATAGATTCATCACCCAGAAAAAGAAAAAAAAAAACAGAAAATTGTTAATATGTTGAATAAACAAACCTGAATGATGCCCCTTAGAGGAAGGAGTGGAGGGCTTGATTCTTTTGGTTCTGATGTGAGAGTAGATAAATCCAGCAAAGGTAAAAACCAAAACCAAACCACATTTCAGAAGAAAAGGCCTCATACCCTTCTTCTTCTCCTCATCTCTAAATATCACATTTGCAAACCTTATATGTATTCTTTCCATCATGAAAAAGAGAGAGAGATCACGTTATCCTCTTCATCATCACTCTCCATCTCATGTAATCCCCACGAACATAACACAAAATCTATTTCTGGTTTATGCCTACAAACACAACAGGTATCATGAATAAACCAAAAAAAAAAAAATCCTCAAAACCAGAAGCCATTAAACTCACATGCACCACGTCAAATCAAATCATATAATACCTACCATGATATATATTCATTATACACAAGAACATAGTATAGAAAACATGGAAATACTTAAAAAGATGTCCATGATCAACTACTAATATTAAAACATAATATGAAACACAGGAAATATGATAAAAGCAAAATGAAATTCAATTTAATTTACATGATATGGTCATGAATTCTTGATGGAGTGAACAGAACCGTGGCGTTTTGTGTTTTTGGTAACAGTTTGAATAGCGTATCTGTTGGTAACACTCGTGGACAAAAGAACAACAGCATATGAACGCAACCTTAAAAGAAAAAACGAATATGTCTTTACCAACAAATACTGCCCATAATAGATTTTTGTCTTACGTAAACGGTGAATGAATGAGATGTGGGAAGTGTCATGTCAGAGGGAGAAAATGAACCTGAACTTGAAAATTTGTGATCAAAAAATTTAAAAAGAAAAAATTGGTTAGAGAGAGACATAGAAAGTAATGATAAAGAAGAAAATGTGACATAAAAAGAGCAATTATTTAGAGAATAGGATAAGTATTGTATTATTTTTAATCAAATCTAAGTTATTTAATTATTATGGATATGAGTTTTGTTGTGAGATTAAATATAGTAAAGGAAGGGTCCTAATTAAGCATAACTGCATGCACTTTCAATTCTTATGCAGTTTAACCTCTAAGATAACCTTTCTAATTTAATTATCATGTATCTATTTATATTATAAACTAATTAAAAATTATTATTATTATAAAAAGTAATTACCTATTTTCTTAAAAACTCAAAGTATCTCTACTCAAGAAAAATAAGAATTAATTCTTTAATATATATATTGAGATTCATTTAAAAGACTGAAATTTTTTAAATTGATTTTCAAATTAACTGAAATTTTCAAAACAGAGATGTAAAATCTTTAAAGCAATATATTTAAGAAATAATGTATTAAAATTGATGAGTGCATAGATTAGTTTAGACTAAGTTGTTCCATCCATAGGAATATGGTAAGAACAATGAGTTAGATGAATGTATTAAATGCATGATTAAATTTCCAATCACAATACCTTTTTCTTTTTTCAATTTGCCACTTGTTTCATTTTCACCCTCTCCTTACAACTACTTTTTTCATAGCAAATTTAAAGATTCTTAATTTCTTGGTGACTGAGGATAAGAAGATAAACTAATTATTGGTTGTTATAGATTACCACTTTTCTTTTATAGTCTCAATTAATTTTTATATGATATATGTTCAATATTATTAACTATTTTCATAAATTGATATTAATAAAAACTATAATTTAAATGATGGTTTTGAATAACCTAGATTATTATTTTCTAATCTTGTCTACTCTTAAATGTCTAATCATTGGACCCACCTCATTTTCATTACTTTAATTCTCATTGACACATTACTAGATATAGTTTTTAAGATGATTTATATTATTTCTCAATCAAAATTATAAGTTGATCTTATTAATTAAAAAATTAAAAATATTGTAAATAATTAAATATTGTGGTAGAATTCTAAATCTAATTAAATAACATTGAAAATAATACATATGAACTGTAATTAATTAAATCCTATCAGTTAAAAATTATAACTAATTTTTATTTGCAATTAAATCACAAACTAGTCACAATTTATTAGATGATAGCTTACATTTTAGTACTTGCAAGTTGCAATATTTGCATATTGCATCGTTAATTGGTGCGAAGTTGGTAATAGCATGCATTAAAGTTGGGATTTTTGAACTAAAACCCTGTGTTAGGAACTAGGGTTTATACTGATTCAAAAACCCTAAATGCTGTCGTTCTCAGTTTCTGGTTTAGGGTTTATCCCACTTGGCAGGGCATATCCAAGAGTAAGTGCGAGCTTTGGTATTGACGCCCCACAAGAGCCCAATTCAAGCAACCCTAATGGGTCGGATGCTAAATTTGAAGAAGAATTTCGAAAGGGAAAGGGAGGAAGTGGGAGAGTGATTGGGGGTGGTGGTGGTGGTGGTGGGGTTGTTATTGGAAGGAAGAAGAAGGCAAAGGAGAAGGTTCAATGGGTTTGCAGCAATTGTGGGTACAGTGCAGGGCAATGGTGGGGTGTGTGCAGATCATGCAGTGTTTCTGGCACAATGAAAGAGGCCAAATTTAGTGATGATGTTGATGGTGGTGTGGTTAGTGGGTTTTCAGTTTTGGAGAATGGTGTTGTGGGGTCTTGGCTCCCACAACAGGAAGGTGAAATTCGGCCCTTGAGATTGGGTGAGGTCAACAGGGGAGTTGATCATCGCCATTGGAGGATTCCTTTGTGAGTCTCTCTCACTCTCTTGCTGCTAATTTGTTAATGTTGGATACATTAATGTTATGAGCTTATCCTATCATTGTTCCCATTTTTGAGTCCAAAAATGATCCATTGATATGCTAAGTTTGAATTGGTGGTAGAGGATAGAATGGAGAGGGATGGAATGGAAGAGAAATTTGGTCCATTGTTGTAGGGTGCACTTCATGGAACAAAGCTTGATATTATAAAATGACTATTTTATCTTTGTGAATTTCACTGTCTCAAGGATGATACATTTAAAATAAACATAATATGGAATTAGGAAGTTATAACTAATTTTATTCCATCATTTTTTCTAAACAATAGAATGAAAATTTTGTTTTGATTCATCATAGAATATCCAAACATTGAAATGACATTTTTATTCCATCCATCCTATCATATTCTGATCCATTTCAGTCTTGAGAGAGAAATTATATGTGATATACTGATGGATAATATGATGTGACGATAGATTAAGAGAAATGAGAAGTGTGTGTCAATGGAGTGCCTGTACTGTAGCACGTGTTAATATATGGTTATTCTTTTGAGTCTGACACTAGATAAGTCATATGTTAGGCTCAATTCAACATTTGTTCTTTGTCTTTAAAACTTGAAGAGTAGGAAAGCCCTTTGCCATTCTGTATTAGTGATTTAACTATTTGCTATCAGGTGTGGAGGTCTCTGTAGGACTTAGTAGTTAGTACATACATTAGTGTGTGAGAGAATCTTCACATGAACCTTCACTTTCGACCTCAAAGTAAATGTGGTGTCTTTTTCTAGTGTTATACTGTGTAGCTTGCTTTAATTGCAGGTCTGGTTCGTTTGGAGATGAAGTTTCTAGAGTGCTTGGTGGTGGTCTCATACCAGGTTCATTCCAATTTCTTTACTATATTGATATGCCAACAACCATTTACATTGAGAATATTTTGTTTTTTCATTCCTTGTGTTTCTGCGACTATGAAGAATTTTTCAGTTCAAAATTGTCAGATGCATCTGCTGTGATGGTGTCTAACACCATGTCTCTTTGATTTGGATTTTTACAATTTTTATACTACTTTTTAGTATATATTATTTGCTAAGAACTGTATTAACCTATCTATTTTCATCAAATGTGTTTTTTCTAATCTGACTGCAGAGATTAATTACTGATCAAATTAATTCTTCTAATCTGACTGCACATATTTTTTCAACTGGAAGCCTCATGCACTGGATCACCCCTTTGTGCACCAACATTTTGGCTTGATCATGTTTGAAATGAATTATGTATTTGATGGGTTAGGACTAGTTCAAAGAGTTTTTGGTGATTTATCTTGGCGAATGAATGGTCATTATTAATATATTATTTCTGGATGCTGTTTTTTTTTTTTGTCTTTGTATGATCCTAGTATTTGAATTTTCGTATGAATGCTTCCAGAAAGCGAATTGCTCAATAACTTATTATGTTTTTCTTAATTCAACTCCACTAGAAGCCTCACAATAAAATGTATTGAATGGCTAACTTCATTTGTAATTCTGGGTTTGAAGGCTCGTTGACTTTAATTGGTGGTGATCCTGGTGTTGGGAAGAGTACTTTGTTGTTGCAGGTACGAATTATACTGGGATGGTAAAACTGACTTTAAATGGTTGACTTTTTTATGTGGACTTGGTAAATGCTGACTAACATTTGTTTTAATTTCAACCTTTGAATCGGAAGATAGCTGCAATTATTGCAGAAGGGCACAATGATGGTGTAGCATCTCCAGTTGTATATGTCTCTGGTGAAGAGGTTTGCCTTTTACAAGCATTTTGCTAGTTTTAAATTTTGAAACTTATTGATATTGCAAATTGCTGAAAAGCTCATAGGGCTTATAAGAATCTCACTCATTTTACTCGTGCTTTGTATGATTGAAAAACTATATCATTTCATGCTAATCTGTCGAAAATTAATGGTAAGCCTTATTTCAATAATGTGAATCTCTTTTTTTTTTTTTTTTTTTTTCTCGCACATTGAGATTCTGTTATGCCAAAGGTGGGTAGTGTTGTTTCACGTTAGATTTACAGCTGTTATTTAGGGCCTGTTGCCTGTTGTGCTTTTTTATATAGTTTGCATTCATGTTAATTTTGGTATTTCATGTGACAGAGTGTTGAGCAAATTGGTAACAGAGCAGATCGCCTTAGGATTGAATCAGATATTTATTTATATTCAAGTAATGATGTTGAGGTGCTAGCAATTTCTTGCACTATTACTTTTTTTACTTGAATTTGACGATTTATAATGATATTACTATCAAGAAGTATATTTGACTTAACATATTATTCTTTAATCTTGATAATTAATTGGCTGGAGCGTTGTACAGAAGTCTAAACAATTGTAATTTTCTTTTTTGAAATTCTTATGATCAGGACATATTGAAGAAAGTTCAGTATCTCTCCCCTGGGGCTCTCATTGTTGATTCAATACAAACTGTTTATTTAAAAGGAATAATGGGAAGTCCTGGAGGGATTATGCAGGTTCCGAATCTATCCTCCTTAGTTTCCAAATTAGCCTGTGCCATCCCAGTTAACAACTTATGATCATAGACAGATGAAGTCATTATTCTTTATCATAAAAGGTCAATAGTTATGGTGGAGTAACCTTCTGTTGCTCTAAATTATTTAATTAGTTAATGTAGTCTACTTTATTATGCCACACCTTAGTTTTTATTTGAACTACGCAAATGAGACAGATTAAATGTTCTCTAACTTAATACTGTAACAAATGCATCAGCTGCACCTTTGAGACTGTGAAATGAAATGCTTGGTTCTCTGGTACATGACATCTAATAGGTTTGAGACAGGTGAAAGAATGTACTTCAGCTTTACTGCGATTTGCGAAGAAGACAAGCATCCCAGTTCTTTTGGTGAGCATAGATATGTCAATCAATTTTTTGAGCTTACACCTTTAGATGAATTTAGTTCATTGTACTTGAGTGGTGAACATTTATCTATTCATGTACTGTCATAGTTTTCTTGATACATACTTGTTTAAGTAAGACCATCTTGCTGACATGTCCTTAGATTTCTCATGGCTTAGTCTTATGATAAATTTTGAGTTGGTTTAATTTTCTCTCAATGAACCAAAAACATCAGTATATGCATTATGTAATAATGATTGGTATTGCTTGTATGTATTTCATTTATGGATCATCTGTTAGCATTTCTGTTCAAGGCCTTTGAATTGTTGACATTCAAGACCACAGTTTTACCTCTCTTTTTTCAAGTTTCTTTTAACATTTTCTTCTGTAATTTCAGATAGGACATGTGACAAAATCTGGAGATATAGCAGGACCTCGTGTGTTGGAGCATATTGTTGATGTTGTTTTGTATATGGAAGTTGGTATCTTGTTACAACTTTCTTTGAATATTTACTAAAATTGATTAGTGCTTATTTTTATACTTTCTACTGCTGGACATGTTTCTTGGGTTTCTTTACCCATTTAAATATGTATGTTATTGCTTTTGGCATCTTAAATCTTTTAATCCCTCATTTGGCACATTACTGTATGTGTCATTCATATATCTTTTGTGTGTTATGGCTTAGCCTAGCATAAAATTGAGTTTTGACAAGAGGGGCACTCTTACCAATATTTAAAAGAGAATGGAAGCTTTTTATGTATTTATGTAACACCTTGCATATACTCATGCTACTTATAGTTGGCCTTTCAAATAACTGTATATTTCCTATGCTAATTGCTAGTTTTAATGCTCAGGGTGAGAAGTACTCTTCCCATCGTATGCTTCGAGCTGTGAAAAATCGATTTGGATCCACTGATGAGGTGTGCTACTGTAATTATATTATTGATCTAGAGAAGTGTTTATGTTTCATCGGTGTTGTCCTTGATTTATGAGGTCAGCTTGGAGTTTTTGAGATGTCACATTCAGGACTCCAGGCTGTTTCAAATGCCAGTGAAATGTTTCTCAGTGAGCAGCACCTAGATTCAGAAATTTTAGCTGGATTAGCTGTTGCTGTAATCATGGATGGGTCGCGGACATTCCTTATTGAAATTCAGGTATTTTCTTTGTGCTTTCATTAAATTAAATAATCTACTGTTTGGCAGTTCTGCTTTGAGAAACATCACCATGATATCTTGCAAATTGCAAGCTATTCTAAGAAATGATGCTTACAGAAGAGAGTTCAGTATGTGCCAGCAATGCAGTATTTGCTTTCTCTGAATTTTGGTTCAAATATAATATACATAATCTTGAGGTGAAAATACCATTCTCTACTTTCCACCTCAGTAACTTTTGGGTTGAACCAAAATGCCAATCACAATGCGATTAAGCGCTATGTTGGAAATCTCCTATCATACTTCTCAATTGCCATTGTCCTGTAACCATTTTATTTCTCTTTATTAGTTCTGTCGTAGTCAAACGAAGCAATGTAAAAATGCTTCCCTTAAAAAAATCAAAGTTACGAATATTTACGATGTCTAAATGTCTAATTTGTGTTAAATCCAGATGAATTCTTACTGAAATATTGGGATATACTTGCTATGGCTTTCAGTTTGTTGTGTTCATTCTTTTCTTCACTCCAATGAAGATATCTACTAGGGACACACTGTTATAATATTATCAGCATCCTTTGACTTTTGTCCCCTGCTCTGACATCTTTCAAAAGAACTATTTAGCTGATTTCCAATTGTATTTTGCAGGCACTTTGTCTTTCTGGTTCAACAGGTTCAAGGCAAGTTAATGGGATCCAACTAAATAGAGCTGATATGATCATATCCGTGAGTTAAAGTCTCTTGTTTCGTTAGAATTTTGTCCCTGCTTTCATGTCATATGCCCATCTTCTAATATTCTCTTTCTTAATGATTGAAAGTGAATTGATAAGATCTTGATGGATATTGTTTTTATCATTCAAAGTATAATCTGCTGCATTGAAATGAAATCTGTGAAGTTGTTTTTTAATCATATTTCTGTCCCATGAACTGCAGGTTCTTATAAAGCAAGCAGGTCTCCGTCTCCGAGAACATGTAAGCTGATATATGAATATGATATCATGTCAATATTGAAATTTTCACCTGATTAAATCCTCTGAATTATAAATATGTATGTCTTTCACTTTGATAATTGTACTGATATATTGATTATATTATATTTCCTCGTCTTGCCTTTATACAACAGGCTGTTTTTCTGAATGTCGTTAGTGGATTGACGCTGGCCGAGACTGCAGGAGATCTTGCTATAGCAGCAGCAATTTGCAGCAGGTTTATGTTTTTGATTTTTTTTTTCTTTTGCATTATGTAAACATGTTCCAATACACTACTCTAGATTTTAATCTCAGTTAAATTTATTAACTCTGCTATCTTCCCCTTTTTCCAGTTGCCTGGAAATCCCTATTCCAAATGACATTGCATTCATTGGTGAAATTGGCCTTGGTGGTGAGCTTCGCATGGTGAGCATATTCTTTGATGTTAATGTTCCCTTTATGGTATATTAAGGCCAATTAAGAGTCTTCTGTAGCATATAGTTATGCTGAATACAATGTTAATCCCAGCTTTAAAATTTTGCTTGTGCATAATTGAAATTCAAATCAGTGTTTCTTTGTGTTATTCAAGAACTGCGCATTGCTTATAAGTTATATCCATTAAGTCATAATTTAAAACTATTCTTTATTATTTGAGGGTTATCTATATTTTGAGTCCAGAAGTTTATAGAGATTTGAATTTTAGTCTTTGACAATATTTAATCTCAGTTATTTTCCATTAATATTTTCACTCCTTGGTATCAATATTTTTCCGTTAATATTTTTGTTCAGGTGTCAAATTCACATAATCTCTTTTTTTATCATGTCAACATTTAACAGTTTCAATTTAATAACATAGACTAAAAATGCTGCCAAAAAATAAATAAGAAACTAAAAATTGTCAAAATTTATTAGAAACTATAATTTGAAACCCTAGAAATTTGAGAGACTAACCCATTATTTTTGTGATCATATTTATGTCATGATACAGGTTTCTAGAATGGAGAAAAGGGTTAATACCGTTGCGAAATTGGGTTTCAGAATGTGCATAGTACCCAAGGTAGCTGAAAAAGCTTTAGGAACTGAAGGTTTTGGAAAGATGGAAGTTGTTGGTTGCAGGAATCTGAAAGATGTTATTAACACTGTATTTCCCAATACAACGAAAAGAAGCTAGTGAATGGTCACACCCTTGTACAAATCTTTTAATTTCAATGATGTAAAGTATGAATCAATGTTATGTTTATGTAAATATATAGCCTACGTACCATAAGATATCTACCAGATATTTCCAAGCATCTTTTTTTCTTTCATAGTTTTATTCATTTAATTTGCAGACCTTAAACTGTATAGCCATAAGATTGGTTTTATATCGCCATCACTTAATCCATTTTCCTTCAAAAATTTTAGATTACTTACAAAATATCCAACAAGGTGTCATTAAGTGCATTTATTGACAAACACTATTACCTTGACCCATCACTCAACAGTAAACAAGTGCAGGTCTATTTGCTTGGTTTAATGAAGTCACAGTCGTCTTACGTTTGAGTATTCAAGAAGCTAGGTTGATTGGTCGAAGACAGTAACCTTGCCCACATGCGATCAGTTATAACAACCTTTTTCTCACTCTCATTTATCCTCTGCACATCACAAGAATGAGTTTTCAATTTACAATGAACTAAAAACTGCTGAAGATTAGGAAGTTTTTAATGGATAGTATTAAAGACTGCAGAAAATGCATACATATTACAATAGCTACCATGATTAACCACAAAATAAAATGTAGAATCTGACCTAGGTTCAACCTAGTGATAATCTAATAGATTTTTCATTAGAATGAACTAATAGCCTCAAGGTTATTTTACACCTTCAATTGTGAGGTAATTACTTTAAGAATTATTTGTTGGAGATCTCACGTCGCCTAAAGAAATGATTTCTTATATGTATATAAGTTATAAGTAATCATCACCTTACAAACTGGTTTTGTAGGATTACCTTTTTAATATGGTAGTAGAGTTTATCCTAAGATTTTGTTATCAAAGTCAATAGACAGGTTGATGTGTAAAAAACTTCACGTAAACAATTTTCTTCTATTTTAAAATTCTTCAACTCCCATTTTTACCCACATATACCAATTTGATGCATATGCATAATTTATCTTGACAGTTTGGCATGTGCATTTTTACTTCCTTCAACACAATGCAAATTTTAATATAAGCCAACACTAAGTGACACCGTAGCAAACAGATTTGCTGGACTAGATATAACTATGACTTACATAGAGTGGAATATAAGCATGTTTGCCATTGACTGCACCAACTGTGAAGCCTGTGTATCCAGCCATTGCACCATGAACAGAACTTTGAGCAAGGAGAGTGCAATATACATTATCAGATGCAATACTTGGTACAGCACGGATCATGTAGGTGGGATCTGTCAGACAGGAAAATTTTCATTCGGTTAGAATATTGAGTTTAAATAGGTAATAACATTCTATCATTTGCACCAGTAAAAAAAAAGAAAACACACCAATATACTTCAGAGTTATAGCCATTTTTCGAGTTTTCGTGAAGTGGTCCTACAACATAAATAAATACATTTGTTACTAGGAAAAACGAAAAGAAAAATCTGTATGGGAATCTAGTGATTAGTATAATAGGCCATTTGCTTGAATGTAGTTTGCAGAAAATTCAGTGCAGATGCTGTCAAAGGGAGACTATTAAAAAAATGTGAAATAAATATATCTAAACACAAGTTACAACAGCAAAAAATTTGACATATCTATGTAGCTAATATAAACAATGAATTGCAAATTTGATCTAATTATATGTGGTTTTTCTTTAGATTCTTGGAAGTAACATACTTCGGAATTGTTAACCATGATGCAAAATAAATAATAACAATATATATCACGGAGTATTATTCTAGACATTTTACCTTAATCTTCTGGGATAACCACAGGCCAACATCTTGAAGTAACTTGTTGCCAGAAGCATCGTTGTTATTCAAAGAAGGTTGGTTTTCTGAAATAAGCTCTTGACCTGCACCTTCAGCTATTACTATAACCATGTGCCCATTTTCTGTGAGTCTTTTCCTGATGAACTCAAAGAGTCCACCTGGACCCTCAAGGTAAAAGGGTGACTCCGGAATTAAGCAACAATCCACATCTCGGCTGGCGAGAGTTGCATGCATAGATATAAATCCTGTATGTTTAGGTCATGTCAAATAACCATAACAACTAATATTACAAAAGAAGGAAAAGCTAAATTAACAGATGATTTAGTGATAAAGGTGCAGCTGATAGCTGATTCAATAGGATAGTCCTCTAGTGCTGTTAGAAGGTATTGGAATTGAATATTATTTGGACAAGGCTCCTCTAAAGTTAACAAGAAGGGGTGGTAACAATTGAATAGCTAGAAAAACAAGAAAATGGAACAACAATGGAAACAGATTTCTGTTAAGATAATCAAGCATCATGGAAGCTTAAAAGTTTCAGGACTTCTACTCTATATAACTAGAGTAAACCACCATTTAATCCTTAAAAATAAGAGTGTCGGAATTAAAATGTTACAAAGTTATAAAATTCAGGGACTAAAAGAATGATAAATAGTTAAATTCAAAGGCTAAAAGGATAATAAATATCTTGCAGGGATTATTTTGTTACCTTTCATCTCTCAGAATCTAAATTATCTGATCCTCACATTTTCAAGAATCAAAATGGTAGTTTACTTATATAACTAACGTCGGTCCAAACAAGTAAATTATCATAATATAAATGATACTTACCACTGTGGCGACCCATTAGCTTGACAACACCGATACCATTCTCAGTGCTTTCAGCTTCGACATGAGCAGCATTTATGGCTCGTTGTGCTTCTTCAACAGCAGTATCAAAACCAAATGACTTGTCAATAACCTGATTCAGGTACAACATGGTTAATTAGGTGACCATTTGAAAGTAAATCATTTTCACCTTCTCAGCAAAATAGCTTCAATTGCAAGGCTTCAAAGAATCAAATGTCCAATTCAATCATGCTTACTGGGATATCATTATCAACAGATTCTGGAATTCCAACCACCGAAACTTTCAAGCCACGTCTTCTGATTTCCTGTGTACAAATAACAAAACCTTAGCTTCCTCAAAAATTCAAATTTCTGCATAGCAACATTTGAACAACTACCTCAAAAATCACAGAAGCCCCTCTCTGAGTTCCATCTCCTCCAAGAATGTAAACCTGATTTATTCCACGATCCTGAATGCTATCAACAATCTTTGATGTATCATGGCCTCCTTTTGAGGTACCAAGAATAGTTCCACCACGTTTGTGGATGTCATTCACAACCTTTGGTGTTAACGAAATTGTATTTCGAGAATAAAAGCCACTATACCCTCCCTGCATACAATTGAATTGAATTGAAGGGAAAGAGAAAACACAATATTATACATAGAATTGAAACTTGTAATCTTTCTGAGTTAGAATTAAAGAAAACACATAAAGTGATTGGTACCTCTATTCCCAGCACTTTGTGCACCCCATACATGTGGTATAATCCACAAACTATTTCTCTGATTACTGTATTCACACCAGGACAAAGACCTCCACATGTGACAATACAAGCCTGTACATCCTCTGACTCAAAATATACCTAGTAAACATTCAAACATTGTGGTCTGTCACCCCACAAATCACATTGAACACAACATAGGTGGTTGCCAAATGTTCAGTTTAAACAAACAATCCAACCAACCAACCTTCTGACGAGGTCCGGCACGGCGAAAATGAGTCCCTCTTGTGCTATTCTTATGTACAACTATCTGCAGAAAGAGGAAAAAAGAGAATTGAATCAACAATTCAGGAACTAGTAGACCACCATTTTAGTCCCTGAAAAGTGTAAAGATGAAATAATTTAATCCTAAGAGATGAAAAGTACTATTTTTCAGAAATTAATTTGCCCAACACGCTTTGGAGAATGAAAATGTTGGTTTACTCATTTAGAAACACTGCATTAGAAAAGAAAACAACAACAACAACTTGCCTGTTGTGCAACAGTAGCATCCACATCAACAAAATGCTGCCTGATGATGCACAAAGCAATCAAAATAATGAGAAAATTCACTTCATCAACATCAGGGAGGGTCAATTCAAATTTCAAACTTCAATTTTAATGCATAGTATAGTAAAGTAACGTACTTAACAACTGAATAGGAAGGATTGTCTTGCAACGGATTAGGGTATGTCTGCATGATCAACAACAAGAACAACACATATAAGAACATGTTTGTGATCAATCAATGGAAGACACAAAAATTAGAACTCATGAAAAAAGCAACAGAGTCTTTCATCTTTCATCTTTCTTTTTCCTGAGTGTATTTTAGTTGAAGAAAAAGATATTACAGTGAGATGAGGGATGTAATGAGATAGATGAGGAACATCTTCAAGGACAAAGCCAGCATTTTCAGCGATGAAGTTTTGTTTAGAATTAACCATGGTGATGAAGAATCAAAAGTTGATTTTGAAGAGAAGGTTGCGTAGTAGAAATGAAGGGAAGGGAAAGTCGAAGAATTGCTTTGTTGGTAGGATCAAAGTAGAGGTTAATGTGGTTGAAGCACGAGTTGAAATGGAAGAAGAAAGAGTTTCAGTGTATAGAGTGTTTATGACCGTTGATGATTGATCGAACGGCCAGAGACACACGTGGGTTGATTCACTGCAACATACGTGTATCAGTCCAACGTTAGTCGGTCGAACACAGAAGACAGGAAAATCCTAGAAAGAGACAGATGTTGTTCTTTGGAATATGATGTGGGGTCATTATTGTAGCTAAACACTCTTTATTAAACACATTCTATCAAACAAATTCTACAATACTCTTTTCCATGTTTATTATAAAACTCAAAAGAAAAATGTTGTTTGATTTTTTTACTAGAACCAATCTAAAATTGATTTATATTAATTAAAATTTAATTAAAACCATTTTTTGATTCAATAAATAATTGACAGAGTAAGTGATTTACTAATATCATAAGTAATTTTGAAAAATGTAAAATGCTATAAACTATTAAATTAATCAAGTTCTTTAATCTTAATGAGTTAAATGATTTGATTTTACAACAAGAACTAACTTTACAACTAAGAAAGAGAGAGAATTTTGAGATGATATGATCAAAATGATACATGATAAAATAAGGGTAACTTCAAATTTATTCTCATTCCAAAGAATGCTTTGTAACATAGTGTATAAATTAATAGTAATAATAATAATAATTAGTAATAATAATAATAATAATAATACACAACTCTACTCGTCTAGGTTTGGACTTAAAATTGACCCGTTTAACAAGTGGGGCTCTTGTTAGGCCCAATTTATACTGGGCCTAATTCTAAAAGCCCAAGTAGCTAAAGCCCACTTTGGAATAATTATTTGAATTTTGATTAAAATAAAAACTATTGACCATTTCCAAATTAATCCGATTGTATATGGAGTGTTACCCTGCTTCATAGGGCTTGTTGGCGCTGTCAGAAGAAACACAAAGTGTATCAAACTCCTTCCATTTTCGTTTAAGGGATTCATCATCTTCCTCACTATCGTCATGTACAGAGCCGCAGCTTCATCATTCAGAACCCATCTCAAGGTCACTACCAACACTAGCGTTTTTTTTTATCCTAACTCTTTTATTATTCATATTATTAATGATTTGGATCTTACCCTCCCAACAAAATTTGATTTTGATCGGTTAAATTTGGTTTTTTTAATTGGTTTTCTAGGAAAATAGTTTGGCGGTAGGAGGATATAGGAACCCCCTTCGTGATTCATTATATGAAGTTAAATCCCTAGTACCCGGTTACGATCAAAATTTGATTTTGATCATTAAAAAATGTTTTTTTATTGATTTGCTAGTTTGGTGGGTAGTTCGTAGTAGGGTTGGAACTTGGAACCACCTTAATGATTCATTATATGAAATGAAACCCCACGCAACCGATTTTGCTAATTCCTAGATTGTTTTTCAATTTTCATGTTGTAATTGACTGTTTTATGTTCCCTTAGATGAAATAAAATAAAATTGGGGTGGCATTGGTGTAATGCAATATTCTTTTTGGTGAATGCTGCTACTGTATGTGTGATTTTATGCAATGAAACCATTTGATTAGGGCCATGGAGGCAAGTTGGGTTCAACAAGGTTTAACACTTCAGCTGCGGTAACTGCTCGGACTTCCTCAGGTGGTTTGTTTGGCTGGCTTACTGGGGAGAGTTCTAGTTCTCTTCCTTCTCTAGATACACCCCTTGGTGGTGTTGCTGTCCCAGAACCGCTTCCAGATTTTGTTGAGCCAAGCAAGACCAAGATCACGACACTCTCCAATGGACTCAAAATCGCGTCGGAGACCTCTAGTGTATGTGCATGTTTCTAGTGGTTTGGCTTCTTGATTATTTTCAATGACAATGTCAATTTTTAAACTGTATGTGCATGTTTCTAGATTTTTGGCATCTTGATATGTTTATGGACAATTTTACTGTACATTCATGTTTTTTGTTATTTTGCGCCATGATATGTTTGAGTACTATATTACTGTAAGATTTAACTGTATGTGCATGTTTCTAGTTTTTTTGGCATCTTTGTATGTTCAATGACGATGTTGTTGTATGTGCATTTTTTCTAAATTTTTGGTGTCTTGATATGTTCAATGAAAATGTTACTGTTAGATTTAATGGCGCTTTTGGGGTGTTTGTCTAGAATATTGATTTTTTTTTCCGTATTTCTTTTAATTAGAACCCTGCAGCCTCAATTGGGTTATATCTTGATTGTGGTTCTATCTATGAGACGCCATTTTCAAGTGGGGCTTCACACTTGCTAGAGCGAATGGCTTTCAAAAGCACAACAAACCGAAGTCACTTCCGTATTGTGAGGGAAGTAGAAGCAATTGGTGGTAATATAGGAGCCTCAGCTTCTCGTGAGCAAATGGGTTATACATTTGATGCCCTAAAGACTTATGTTCCACAAATGGTTGAGTTACTGGTTGACTGTGTAAGGAACCCAGCCTTCTTGGATTGGGAGATCAACGAAGAGGTATTTAATTTTATGGTTCTCTTCTCTTAGACTGCTCTTGTAATTCTTAAGTTTACTAGAACTAGCTCATTCATCATTTTCTTCAGCAAGTTGGCAGGTCTTTCTCTGCTTTATGATGTACAGTAGGATGGGTAAACAATTACACACATTCTTTTCATAGAAAAAGTTATGGGTCCTTTCTAGTGGGATAATGCTTGTTCAGTTGGTTGTTGAAATGAAAAACAGAAAATAAAACACCTTTATGGTATTATATAGGATATTCTTTCTTATATGCAGAGCTACACTAACAAATTATATGAAATATAGAGAAAGCTGTTCAGTATTTTTCTCTATTTACATATTCTATGTTGTAACCACACTAACTCATGCTGAGTGCACAATTACTTATTCTAAGCCGTGACATCCTTTAAGTATCATTTCCATTTTCATTTCCCCTTTTGGACTGAGAAGCTGATACAAACCTTTGGAGAACTACACTGCAAAGGTAGAAAAGTTAGCCAAACTATTCAGATGGCATGGCCTAGGCAATATAATCCCCATTCCAAAATCTCATAATCCTTATGATAAACTTATTTCCCAAAGCTCGCAATGAAATACTAGCACTCCTCATAGTCTTGCACTTTGCAACCCTGGCATACATGCATGATTGAAAAGCTTTGATAACAATTGATATCAACCTTGTGAGAACAACACCATGAAAACCATCCATTATGGTGGGGAGAACTCAAGGACATTTTTCTTCAGCATAGGAATCTAGTCCCATGCCTGCCAACTGGATCTTAGCAGACTCACAGGAGTCTTAGTAAAAGCTTGACAACCCCATTTTGGTAGTATAGTATTTTTTGTTGATAGCAGATATACCATTCCTTCTGAACCTGTTGAACTATCTATTAAAACAGCTTCGGAAGGTGAAAGCAGAGCTTGGAGAACTTTCTAACAATCCCCAGGGCTTGCTTTTGGAAGCAATTCACTCTGCTGGTTATTCTGGTGCATTGGCTTATCCTCTTTTGGCTCCTGAATCAGCGCTGAACAGATTGGATGGCCCCAGTTTAGAGGAATTTGTTGCTGTAAGATCTGTTATCCTTTCTGATACTACATGAATCCTGCTGGTATTAATTTATGCAACACTGATAGCTTTTTTAGGTTTTTTCTTTCTACTATTTGAGGATCTAATTGTTGCTGGATGTAAAAAATCAGGAGAATTACACAGCACCTAGAATGGTACTGGCAGCATCTGGGGTTGATCACCAAGAGCTTCTATCTGTTGCTGAGCCACTGCTCTCTGATCTACCAAATGTTCCCCGTCCTCAAGAACCCAAATCTGTCTATGTTGGGGGTGATTTTCGTCGTCATGGTGAATCAGGGGTGCGTACAAAGTTTTAATGAAATACTATTTACAATTTTTTGTATCTCATTCTTTTCATTTATCCTGTTCAAAGATAGTTATTTACCTGCTAAGATATGTTGCAAGGGCAGGCTACACATGTTGCTATTGCTTTTGAAGTACCTGGTGGCTGGCAACAAGAGAAAGATGCTGTAGTTTTGACAGTTTTACAGGTACTCATTTTGTGTCCGAGTTTGGAAAAAAAAAAAAAAAACTTTTCCTTGGTTTTTTCATCTTCACTTTTGTTGCACAAAGAAGGAAGAACGAAATGATTGAATGGAAGTAATTATTCTTGAATCATGCAGATGCTTATGGGAGGAGGTGGATCATTCTCAGCAGGCGGCCCTGGAAAGGGGATGCACTCAAGACTATGTAAGTTTTACCTATATCTTGCCCACTGTTTGATTTGATTAGCTATGTGCCTTAACCTTGTAATTATCTTTATTAACTTTTCCATTTGAGGAGCAAAGTTTATCTGTCTAATGTGCACTTCACTTTCTTTTGCCATGTTTTTGATACATTCTCAACTCTAATATTTTAACCTGGTTTGTATGTACAACCGAATTCAGATCTCCGTGTGCTGAATGAATATCAACAGATTCAATCTTTTTCTGCATTCAACAGTATCTTCAATAATACAGGACTGTTTGGCATTTATGCAAGCACTGTAAGCAATAGCTAACCATTGCTTCTGGGCATTACTTTACACAAAAATATATTCAAAATAAACTAAAGCATAAGTTAATAGTCACTGTTTAATATGTTATGGTGAGGTTGACACTTTCAAATCTGTGGATGTAGAGCCCTGATTTTGTGCCAAAAGTTGTGGATATCGCAGCCAAAGAACTAATAGCAATTGCATCCCCTGGGCAAGGTTTTACTTCTCTCTTCTGTTTCTGCAGTATTGTAGTAAGAATCTTTATTTGTGCGAAGCTAAACTGGCACTTCTTGCAATGACAGTTTCACAGGTACAGCTTGACCGAGCCAAAAAATCCACAAAGTCTGCTGTTCTAATGAATCTGGAATCTAGAGTATGCTCTTGCCTTATGTAATTATGTGACATAGCATCATTGCATGCTTCTGCCTTATTGTGATTCTTTTCTGTCTTCTATTCTAAATGAAAAATATAGTTGGCATTTGGCAATATTTCATATGGTTCTTGTATGCTTAAAAAATAATCATTTTTGCAGATGATTGCATCAGAGGATATAGGAAGGCAGATTTTGACTTATGGAGAAAGGTGAGAAACAATTGTTGTTTGTTTAAACTTTTAACAAGTGCTTTTGTAAAAAATTGAATGTTTAATTCTTTGTAAATTGTAATGCTACCCTTTTCAGGAAGCCTGTGGAACAGTTCTTGAAGGCTGTAGATGAAATCACATTGAATGATATCACTAAAATTTCTCAGAAGATTATTTCTTCACCTTTGACCATGGCATCATATGGGGATGGTAATATTTCTTACTTTTTTAGAATTTCTTAGTTATTGATATTGTTAACAGCATGGTCTTGACCAAGTGACATCATTTCTTTGTTTTTTGGCAGTGATGAATGTACCAAATTATGAATCTGTTAACAGCAAGTTCCATGCAAAATGAAATTGCATGTGATCCACCTTCAACTCATCATAATTTTCTGGATCACACACATGCTTACTTCCAATTTTCAAGAGCGGTTATACACAGAATCAGCAATGCTGAAAATAAATCCTAGAAATTTTTGTGAGGATCTAAGGAACCATTATTGAGGTTCTAAGTTTGGTTGTCTTTATATAACAATTTTCCTAATGTATTAGGTGCATGGCCATGATCTCAAGGGTAACGATCACCTCAATTTTTTTATTTAGTTTTCTCTTATTTGTTGGCTCAATTGAGAGCACAAAAGCCACGCATGAATGGATAAAGAAGAATGCAAATAATGTACTCATTAATCGTATCATACTTTTTTAACATGTTCCACTGTTTGGAAATTTTTATGTAGAGTTATTAAATATTAAATGGAATTCATTAGATAGGTGGTACTTTTTATATCATTTTTTGGCCAATATAAATTTCAATTAATTTTAGTGTATTAAAATCAATTAATTGTAGTGTATTTGGTTCATAATCAAACTTAATGAATTATCAAATCTAAATCTTAAATTAATTTCAAGATTGTTTGGTTCATTTGCAGCTAACAATAAGATATCAAATTGAATTATTTTGATAAATAAAGGATTTGATTTAACTTTTTTGTAAAATAATTTAATAAATTAGCTTTTTTGTATAAGAATTGATAAAGTGGTAAATATTGATTTTACTAGAAAATGAATGAAATTAATTTTAATAAATTATAAATATCTTCAATAGTTGTTAAACTGAGAGATAAATATTAGATGTCTTAACTTTTTATTTTCAGCACAAAAAATAAATAATAATTAAAACAAACATAAAATAGTACAATAATTGAAATAAATCATGTAACATTAAACGGGGTAATAAATGAGTAATTATTAAAGTATTGGTAGTATAAAATAGTAAAACTAACTTAATTATAAGATTTATTTTGCCAAACATAATTTCACCTACTGTGGCTAAAGGGTACAATAATGTGAGTGGGCAGAAAAAGTAGCTTGAGAAAATTGAAAATGGTGAGCAATCACCTAGAAATAATAATGTTATGTCTCATGAGACAGAGCATAGGATCCTTCTAAATTATGTGCAAAATGACACACCATACAAAATAGCAAAGTTACATTAATGATGTGACTGAACAGGGAACCCACCCAATCCAAAACACTGACCTGTTTTATTCAAAAAAAAAAAAAAAAAAAAAAAAAAAAAAAAAAAAAAACTCTTACACTTACAAATTTTCTTTCATCCTATTTTATCTTATATTTTATTACATAAATTATTACATGTATTTTTTTTTTTCTCTTTCTTCCATAATTCTCATTCATATACCTCAAAATAAGGAAAACATTAACACACTAGTGTATTGATCTTGTTTTGGTTAACATTAGTAATGGGACATATATGGTCCCTGCCAAGCTCAATTTAAGGAAAATCTACTTTGTTTGTTTGTTCTTCACACCTAAAATTGATGAATCTTTAGAACATATTCATGCTCATCATGACAATCATAATAGGATTATAGAATATTTTACAGATAAGGTGATTTATGTTATCAATGCACCTCATAAATGTGTTTTGACAAATTTACTGATTCACACATGTAATCAAGTCATACAATACAAGTGATTATAGAATATTTTGGTGCAATTTCTGCTTCATCTATTTTTTTTTTTCCTTTTCCAAGTAATAGGTTTCTTGTTTTCCAATCTCATTTCTCACTCTCACACTGCATCTCATTGTTTGAATAAATATACAGATAACTTCTAAAACCATGCTTCTATTTTTTATTTAAGAAAAAAGTTTATCTCAACACCTTGTCAATTTTATCACAGAAAAATATTCTTGTAAGTAACAACAAAACCAATAATTTTTCATTTTAGAGAAATAAATAAAGAAAAAGTTAGATGAACCAGAGTTATAAAAAAACATTATATGTACTTAAAATGTATTTAAAACCAGTTATATTATATATTAAAAATTTAAGTAGAAAGCAAGAGATTATAATTTTGAATTTACGTTTAATTGAAAAAAAATAATAGAGTTGTCTTTTAGTTGATCAGAGATAGACCAAAAAAAAAAAATCTATACATAAGAAAAACATATATTTTTTTTTTCTGTTTTATCATTCAAAATTGGAGAGTTCTTCTTTTCTTAACTTTCTTTTTCTCGTCAGTAACCCACCTTTCATATTTTTATTGTTCTTTTAAATTCCGTTTATTTAAGATATTATTAAAATTAATTTTAATGGAGTTATTTTTAATAAAAATTATTTTATTAAAAATTATTTATCATTATGTCCAATAAAAAAATTTCTATAAAATAAAAAATCATTTACTATAATAAAATATTATAATTAAATATAAGTTCATTTATAAAAAATTATTTTTTATTAACTAAAATGTAATTTGAGAAATAAAAAACTTAGCTACTACATAATAATCAATTATATCTATAAAACTATTACATCAACCTTTACTATTATAATATTCCTTAACAAACTGAATCAATTTACTTACTCACATAATATATAAAAATACATATTTATATTTCTTTTTATTTATATTTTATAATTAATTAAATAATTATAATTATTTATTAAATATTTTTTCTTGTATTAAGTCATGATTAAATTGAAAATATATGTTTTCAGAATGAATATATATATATATATATATATAGTCCAAAATCCAAAGAAACCAGTTACCCACCACTTTTGCTCTCTGTTCATAGTAGCTGGTTAGCTGCATAGGACTCAACTTTTTCAGAGTTATGCTTTGTACCCATCTTTGTAAAAGCCATTAATAGAGGAGTACGAATTACTGATAATGTTAAAACCCTTTAATTTCTTGGTCAAAGAAAAAGCTTGAGTATAGTACTATTCTTTTGCCTTTGCACAGTAAATTTTTTATGCACAGATCAGAGTTGCTTCTTATTATGGTAGCTAAAATTTGTGGTCCAAAACTCATTGTACAACCTTGCAATTAATAGTTTTAGTAATTTACCATAAAGTTGGATAATTAAATTTTACTTGATATTTCCATATATATCTTTAATGTAACTTCAATTTTCATGTTTTCCTTCTTACAAATCTAACAAATTATTTAGGAAATTTTTGTAAAAGTAAATTAAATAAATCAGCACAAGTATTTTCAAATCATTTAGTTCATTTTCTATAATAAAGAAGCTTCATTTTCATTAAAAAAATCAAGGTTGAAATTTGATTTTCTCTATTTTTATAGTATTTGCATTTAAGAAAATGTGTTAGATGTGATCATCCCCTGCCACGTTACAACTGTTCTTGGGAGGACTGGAGGGATAGAAACAAATTTTGTCCTATATATGATATAAGTTTTGGTTGGTTTTGTTAATTAATGTTACAAAAATAGTGATTAAAAAATTAAATGAAAAATTATTTATTTTATAAATTATAAACGAGGGAAGAAAAAATCATAAACAGCATATTTTTTATCTGTATAAAATTATTTTTTTTAATTGACTGTAGTTGTTATGCATTTTTCAGTGGGTTGAAAATGGAGAATGAGAAAAGAGGACAAGCAGAAGAAGAATAAGATATTATATAATATATATTAACTTTATATTTAACTTATGCGACACGTGACGACTTTACACAATTCATATATTACACCAACAAATAAATAAAAAGGAAAGATTATAAAGTATGAAAAAAAAACACCTTTTTAGGTAAAGATAGAATTTTTTATTTTTTTTTAAGTAATTCTACTTGTTTTTCAAATCAAATAACTTTTGTCGTTTTACTTTATTATTCTGAAGAGGCCTCGTGGCCATCGCTACAAAACAAAGGACTCAGCTTTGTAAAAATCAAGTATGTGCTGTGTTATAAATTTGAGTTGTTAAAGAATTCACATATGTACCACGTTATAAATGAAGTTGGTGAATAATAATGAGTAGAGAAAATACGAATAATTGATAAAGAATAGTGTTAATTGCCTTTGTGTAATGTTTGCTGGGAAAAAATACAGAGAAAGAAACATTGTTGTTTTTTATTTAAAAAAAAAAAAAACATATAGAAGGTGAAAAAAGAAATTGACTTCTAATAATAAAATTTATATATTTTTCTAAATTTAATTTTTATATTTTTTATTTAATTTGTTCTTATTCACTAAGATAAATTCTAATATTATCTTAAAATTATGAATTAAAAATCTCTAACTCAATCTTATCAAATAAAGTAATATCTATTTATATTGAACATATCATTTAGGCGATATAATTCTCCAACATATCCATGATTAATATTAAAAATAACATGAGACAATCTATATTTAATCTACCCTTTCCGTATTGTTTATTTATATTTATAAGACAATTTTAGAGTTTATTCAAAAATTAATATTATTGTTAAAATCGTCCCATCATAAAAAAAAAAAAACATGAGTTAAAAATCTTACCTCACTAGAAAAATATAAATATATAAATAAAAAATCCTTCGTTTAAAATTCACTTATATAAAATTAAGTTAATCTCTTTACTCATTACAGGCAGTAAGATCAGCATAATGAAATTTCCATATAAAAAGTTCTCAATCTATAATATATATTAAAAATTCTCCATCTTACACGTTGAATTTACCTTTTAATTAATCTATGCTCTTCTTTTAATTATATTTTTTTTTAGAATGTATCCTGTCCGGACATTTGTAGACACGAAATTGTAGCATGTGGCGAACGGTTCATCAATTTTAGTTGGTAAGGAAAAGTAGTGTGAGAAAACTGCAAAGTTTAAAGTATGATGTGCTAGGGTACAATAATGCCAAAAAAGTAGTCTGAACAATTTGAAAACACTGACCAAGAGCAATGAGCAAACGACATGCAATAATAACATTATCTACATATTTTATAACTATTTATCTTATAATAATTTATTTGTATATTACACTTATTTATTAAATATTTTTATTTACAATACTTAATCCAGACTTCCCGTTAAAAACTGTGTTGTTAATTACTTTTATATTTATAAGAAGAAGTTAATTAAATTTAAAAAGTATATATAAGAAATTATAATTATATAAATAACATATTAAATTTTCATTAAATATTTTTCTGTGTACAGAACGCGTACGGACAAATTTCAGGTGCGAAGGACGAACATGTGGATCTCGTGCACTGAGTATATAATATAATCTTAAGTAAACACTAACCACTACAGAGAAAATACTAACAACTAAAGACACTTTGTTTAACACAGACTAATAACATAGAAGAGTGTCACCATGTATTTTAATATTTTATTTGATAATGGAACGAAAAGTAACTATATTTACTAAATTGTTAAGTAAAAAATACATCATGATTATCATGCTTTGATAGATAATATATATAAATAGGAAGACAAAAAGTTAAAAAATAAAAATAAAGAAATTAATAATAAAAAAAAATCATAAAGTAGAGCGTCGTGAATCATGATCATTACCATACCTTTGAAATGTATATAGTTTATTTGGCAAACACAAAACATGTGAAGTAACCAAATGTTATTTTATTTAATTTTTAAATCCTGAATGATTCAAATGAAAACTTACCCTATTATTTTTTCTCTATAACTAAGGGTTCCTGTGTCTATTTAAAGAACAAAACCATCAACAAAAGTTTACAATATCTAGTGAACTTGTAATAGCTAAAACAGTGAGTAAAATGACTATGAAGGTTCTTGTTTTGTTTGTTGCTACAATTTTTGTGGCATGGCAATGCCATGGCAGTGATGAGTACCAAATTTTCCCTCTCCGAATGAAAACTGAGTCTGGTGGTCAGTATAGTGTGCAGGTATCATGCACAAGTTGGAGGCTTGCTGTGGAAGCACGCAACCTCATTGACTTTGAAACTGTTCCTAAAGCTTGTGAAGAAGTTATAGCTGACTATCTTCTTGGTGACCAATATAGATCAGACTCCAAAATTGTTAACCAACAAGCTTATTTTTATGTTAAAACCCTTAATATCACAGACAGAGATGTTTTTATCTTTGATGTTGATGAAACTACTCTATCTAATCTCCAATATTTTGCTAACCATGGATTTGGGTATGTTCTCTAACTTGAATATTTATTATTTTTTCAAGATCTTAGTTTAAATTATTTATTTTTGTTACTGATTTGGTGTTAAATGATTAATTTTGTGGTTTATAGGACTGAACCACATAACAAGACAGCGTTTAAAAACTGGGTTAATCTTGGGGAGGCTTTTGCACTGCCAGAAACTCTAGTATTGTACAATAAACTTGTGTCTCGTGGCATCAAGGTTGTGTTCTTAACAGAAAGACCATTGGATCTCAGTGCTGTAACTGCTACCAACTTAAAGCTTGCTGGTTACACCAAATGGGAAAAGTTGATTGTGAGGTGAGTTTGGTTTAATTTTCTGTTGAACTTGTTTAGGTTATACATTGTTATAGTGCTTACAAAATTATTTAGATAGAAACTTTTATAATAATTATTATTTAAGTCTGTAAAGTTTAGTACATGTGTGAATGTTATACATGTGATTTTTTCTACCATTTATGTAATTAATATATATTTGGTCCTAAATGTTTATTAAAGTTAAAACAATTTTGTTTATGGTTGTAGGGATCCAGCTGAATACAATGGGAAAGACACATTTGCGTACAAAAGAGCTGAGAGAAAGAAGCTGGTGGCAAGTGGATACAAAATCATTGGAGTGATTGGAGACCAATGGAGTGATATACTGGGAACTGGCAAAAACACAAGGACCTTTAAACTGCCTAATCCCCTTTACTTTTCTGGCTGAGATCTAACTCAAGGGAGCTTCATCAAGATCCTATCTATGAAATAAAGATAGTACTGTGTAGTGTTGGAGAGTATAGGATCACTAGTTCTATGTATCCCTGTCTTGTCTTTGTGTTTTGAGACTGTATTAACTTTTTTTCTGTGTATCTTTGATCAGTTATGTTATGTGCTCTTTGTTCCATTCTGAAATTCCCTTTCTGGTTTTCATGTAGAAGTTTAATTTGGCACAAAGAGGTTTGGAAAATGTTGGCCTATTGATGTTTTCAAAACTATTGGCCAATTAATAACTTTTCAAAACCAAAGAAAGAAAAAAAATTATTTTGGTTAAAAGAATTATCCCAACATTGATAGGAGTATCATACAATGAATGACTGAAATTTAAAGAATATTTGTATAAACTTAATTTTAATGAGTAGGAGCTTCTAAATTTTGGATTTAGATTTTGGATTTAAATTTTAATTGAGCAAAGAAAAGATGGAATAAATTGTTTTTTATTTAATATGATAGAACTTCTGAGATTTGGATTAGAAAATTGATTTAATGTAATCTAAATCAAATTTATTGACATACAAAATTTCTTTTAAATTAAATACATTGACTTACATGCTACCTTTTGTTATATTACTTCTTTACTATCAAATTCATTAACATACATAATTTATTTTATTATATCACTATACAAATTTATAAGATTCTTTATGTTGTTTTTGAAAGGATATACTGTATAAGATAATTATGATACAAATCTATTCTTTTCATAATTCACTTTCTAGAAATATTTCAACATGTATGAATTATTACAACATTTGTTTCAAAGAATTATTAAATTAATATTTAGGTTATTACTGTATAGTTTTAGATTTATTTAATTTAAACTACAATTTTTTTTCTATTACGAAATCAAATAATGTAAAACGAATCGCGAATCATAGTAAAAGGAATGCAAAATCTTATGTTAGGTATTGGGCCGATAGATGGCATAATGGATCAGAATAATTGCAGTTCAATGAGTGTTCTCCAGAGACCAAAAAGAGAACCATCAACAACTGTCAACTTTGTTATCCCAAATTTGAATAGGTTAATAATATTTATAGTTTCAGAAAAAAAATTAAAATATAAAACATGAATTCAAAAGATCAACATACTAATTCATTATAATAAGTTTTCTTTTTTTATTATTTTTCTTTATTGTTGATTAAATCATAATTATTAAAATTGTGAAAATAATAAAATTATCACGCATTTATTGTCACTTGTCACTCTAGTCCTGAATTTATCTATTTAATATTATGTTAGTTCTTAAATTTTATATTTTTTTATAATCTTTAATTTTCAGAGACAAAAAATGATTACATATATTTTTTAGAAATTATTTATTATTTTATATCTTTCAGTGGGTCGCACTTTTAAGAATAAAAAATCAAACAAAAATAAAATAAAACATCTTTTTTTTTCCCTATCCAACCATTTTAAAATATTATTTCAATTTCTACTTCTTTTCTTCTCTTAAATCAAATATACTCTAAAATCAAACTAACTGTAATTGTAAAATATAGTATTTATAGTACCTTTGATATTTCAGATATTATAATTATACAATTTTAATTTTTATAATTTAATTGTGCGAATTTTTTTTCCCATATATCAGCGTGCGAGTATAATCTCATCATCAATTTTTATTAAATATTTAACAGATTTTTCAGATGTATAAAATTGACGATAGGGCGGGATATTTTATGTTAGATGACAAATTCTTATTCAGAACTTCTAATATTTGTTATAATAGTATAATAAATAATAGTATGAAGCATGGCTATTCAAGAATGTTTTTCAAAAAAAGAAAATCCTTTTTTTAAAGCTTAAAAACTTAATTAATTAGCTAATTACCTAACAAATTTTTAAAACACAATACTTATGCTTGGAAAGAAAATTGAAAGGGAAAATTGTAAATGGAACAAGAAGGGTCATAATTTAACAAAGCCACACAAAGAGAAAACAACATAGTGGAGTCTCTTATGTGACTTATTTTCATACATAACAACAACAACACAAAGTGACATGCATAGCTTCCTAGTGCTCCTATACATTTCAAGCCTTATTTAATAGATAGGAGCAAACTAGAGGGTTGAGAAGTTGTTCAAGACTTCAAGCAATGTAATAGAGAGGATTTGGAAGCTTGAAGGTCCTAATACCTTTGTCATATCCCAACAGATCTGTCCATTGGTCTCCAATGTTTCCAACAATTCTGTATCCATTTTGTTCAAGCTTTCTTCTCTCTGTTGATTTGTATGCTTGTGCATTTTGACCATTGTATTTAACTGGATCCCTGCATTAACACACATGCACCCAATTCTTTAAACTTTATTACTTGTTTTTTTTGAAAGAAAAATATTTAATAGATAATATCAATACGTAAACATTCAGGTAATTAATTATAATATATATATATATATATATATATATATATATATATATTAGTATATATGTTCGATGAATAAGTTACTTGATAATTGTATATTATAGTTGATTGAGAAGTAAAATTGTAATTGAAAATAGATTTAAAAATATAATGGAAAGTAAAAAAAAAAATAATTAATTTGTTATAATAGAGAAATTTAATTTTATAGATAGGAAAAGGAAAAAAAATAACTAACTTGAGAATCAATAGGTGCCATGAGTCAAAGCCAGCTTTCTTTAAGTTGGAAATGGTTACTTCTCTTTTGTCCTCAGTTCTTCCAGATAAGAATACAATCTTGAACCCTAAATCCACCAGTTTGTTGTAGTTTTTAAGAGTCTCTGGCAGTGTTGGTGCCTCCCCAGTCAAAACCCATTCATCATACAGTGTGGCATTGTATAATTTAGTCCTATCATATCACAAAATTCATGATCATAGTATCTATATATAACTGCATGTACGTACTAAAAAAGTATAATTGCATGCATGCTTGACAAATTATTAGTTAAATAAGCATATGATATGCATATATAAACATACCCAAATCCATGTTGAGAATAGTATGGGATGTTAGAGAGTGCTGTGCCATCTATGCTAAAGATCCATACGTCATTGGAACGAACAGTGACAGTTTTAGCATAGAAATAAGCTTGTTGGTTAACAGTTTTGCTATCTGATTGATATTGTTCACTTTGGACATAGTTACCATTTGGAACTTCACAAATATCAGGAACTGTTTCAAATTCAATGATGTTGCGTGCTTCAACACCAAGCCTCCAACTAGCACACTTTACCTCATCACTATATTGGGCACCATACTCACTTTTCATTCTGAGAGGAAAAGGGTCGTAGGATTGCCCATGGCATTGAGATGCTACTAAAATTGTAGCAACAAACAAAAGTACTAGTGCCCTCATATTCATCATCTCTCTCTTTCTAGTTTGCTTTCACTACTAGCTCTTGCATCTTCCTTGTTGAGGGTCTTCTCCTTTAAATAGACAAACACCTTGGCCTAGATCATGATAAAATATTAATTGCTTTTTTTGTGATCCACTGATTTATTTTATTACTGAAAAGAAATGAGATATTGATTGATTACTTTAACCAATCACATGTGTATTAACCATTAACGTTATCATATTCATCATTAAAAAATTCCTTCCAATAATATTCTTACATTTGTGCGGTATACCATTTATCTTTTCTTTTATGAATTTAAGTAGGTTAACTTTAGAATTCAAGAATTCAAATGAATTGAGGGTATATATAAAAATAAGTATGATGTCTAATATGTATGAAATTAAGAGATTGAATTTTAACCCACACGAGTTAAAAATCTTGTTGTGATTAGACAATTCACTCATAAGTTTTGTCAATTCTTTCAGAGAAGATAAATTTTCAATAACTAAGATACTCTGCAGTTGTATGCAGAAGAAATTGTTAGATCCTGCTTTTTCAGAGTGCTTCACTCGTTTCAAACAATTTTATTCTAAATAGTTTTATGTATTTCAATAAAAATTAATTTTTTAATTAGTGTTAACTAAATGATATAAGTTATTAACGATAAAATCAATATTAATAATGCTCATGGGAGCATAATGTTGAAAAGTGTGTTATAGGTCTAATTCAACCCTACAAAATTGACTCTTTTTGATATGGTATCAGTGCATATTTTAGTATTAATTGTAGATGTTGAGTCAACTATTATCGGATTAATATTCGACTTTTCAACTTGATATAAGAGTCTACTCTAGGATTGATGAAGATATTGGATCATCTCGGGTCAATATTAGACTACCCATTTGAATAGTTTCCGCGCTTGAGAAGTTCAATCCTCTATTGCATATATATAAGTGGGGTATGAACCTCACTTTACAAGCTGAGTTGTAAGGTTGAGTTAGACTCGTACATAACTCACAATTTAACTTGATATCAGAGTTTAATCTAGGATTGATGAAGATGTTGGATTACCAGTTATTGAGTCAATATTAAACCACCCATTTAAATAATTTTTATGCTCGAGAAGTTTAGTACTCAGCGTGAGGACATGTATATAAGTAGAGTACAAATTTTACCATATAAATCGATTTTATAGGAATGAGTTAGATTCATATACCCGCAACCCATTTTTCAACTCATAATAATTTTTTAACGTGTTAATTTACGGTTAAAAATTAACTACATTGATATGAAATATATATTGTGGCGTAATAATTTGATGATCACATTTTTGTTTCAAATTTTTAATTATGATATTGACGTGAATGGTTAGTTTTTATTTAACAATTTAGCATGTATATATATTTTAAAAGAAATAAATGAATATAGAGACTTATTAATACACGTGATCCACATTCAATCGATTGCACCTAATTAGGTGTATGGATTTTACATTAGCACAAATATTACTTTACAATGCATCATGAGAACATAAAAACTTTATTTTTGTTAAAATTAAAATTATTATTAAAAATAATTTGAAATTAAATTGAAAAAAAAATGTCGACATTGTGTGGACAGTAGATACTGGTCAATTTTATAGAACATAGAAAAATAAATAAATTTTATTTTTTTATGAAACTAAATAGAAAAAATATATTAGTAATCAGAAGTTAAATCATAAATTATGGATAAGTGAGTAAAAAATTTCAAATATCATAATTTTACGTATTTTAATAAAAATCTTCCATCTTTTTATTTCTTTATCATTAACCTTTGTTTCCAGAGAAAGAGACCAACAATGATAAAATTAAGATGGCCAGCACTATAGTTCTATATAAGCAAGTTTGCAGTGTTAAGTATAAATTATAGGAAATATAAATTTCATAATAATTTATACACTAATATATTTTTGTGCAAAAAGTACTATTTTTGTTATATTTAGTGCACATTTTATACTATATAATTTACACACAGATTTTGATAAATAAAATAATAAATAATAATTTTTATTAATAGTAACGATAAACATTTATTTATAATTTTTAAAATACACAGAGCAAAATTTTAAAATTATTATTAATTTATACATTTTATATCTTACCTATATTTTAAAAATATATATATAAAAAAAACTTGTTATTTTCATTATTAAAAAAAGTTATAAAATTTCAAAAATACAGAGTGACAAGTGCCAAGTGGCAACAAACTATTAGTCCCTTATCCCAGATTGTGCGATTTAAATTTGGACCGCAAACTATTCGCCGCGCACGAGTAACACGTTTCAACTAACTCGGGCCAATAGGTCCGGATCATGTGCACACAAATTTTCATACGCATTCATGCATTCAGAAATTATGAACCGTAGATGAAGATCAACCAGTTCTTATTATACTTTGATGAATCACATTTAAAACAAATTTAAATCTGAACCATCTGATCATCATCCACACAGCTGTAAACAGAGTAGTTGCATAAATGGCGTAAGTTTAACTACACTGAATCTGATTTCGCGGATCACGGTGCTTCAAAATTCGCTGTCAAATAATAATAATAATATCTGGTGTGGGGCCTTTACTTTCCACGAAATAAATTGAGGGCATTTATTAATGATTAACGTTATCTCATATTTTTCCAAAAATATTGAAACATTATCTTTTAATGTTCAAAAAATAATAACTAAAATTTCTGTCCGAAAATTAAATTTAATTTAGATATGTGAAAAGTAATAATTTATTCTGACTCAATATCCACCATAAACTAGTAAATGAAAAAATCTTGCTATTTTAATTTCCGACTCAAATGTAATTTGGTCAATCAAATGGTTTAGATAATAAAATACATTAAAATCAAATTAATTTATACATTTTGAATTTAATATATTTTATCTTTTATATAAAAGAATCATTTAAATTAAATATAATCTTAATAATTTAAATTATATTATTCATTAACCCACACAAATAATATAATAGACTAAACTAACACACAAATAGATTCTGAATTATAAAATATGATTGTGTTATTTTAACAATGGTGAACTTTCCAAAGTTCATATAAATATGATTTTGGATAAAGCAAAGTGCTGTAAAAAGTGAAAACGTTTAAATGATACCAATGACTCACCAAACTTGTCACATCTATCAGCATCTTCCAACGTTTCATTATTTATTCTTTTGTAATTGTAGTCATTATTGTCTTCTGCTTTTCTTGAAACCAGAATTTTCTTACAATCTTATCTATTGATTTGAGATGGTACAGTCTTTTGGAATTTTCGTTTGTGTTTGGTATCTCAAAAACATATTATTATAATTACTTCTTCTAATCTCATATAATAAAAAAAGAAAAATTTGTCACCCATACAATTATATTCTTTTGGTCCATGCATTTAATTATATAGATATTATGATCAATGAAATAAAAATCATTTTATTTACGAATTTTATGATGTGATATGATGAAAGAATATGATGTGACCTTGCATGATGAATAAGAAGAGACACCACTAAGTTTTCTTCTTTTTTTTTCCAAGTAAAAGTAATTTATTATTATAAAGTACCTAAGTCTTAAAAAATTCAAGATAATTAATTAGTTGTAAGTTTTTAAAAGTAGGATATTTTATTTTATTTCATTTTTGAAAAAAAATAAAATTATCTTAATATATTGAAGGACCTGTCATGCCATGGGTGGCTGTAAAATTCTAAGAGTATTTATAAATTTATTCAATTCAATAGAAAATGTCCAAAATTAACACAAACACCAATAATTAATTTATGTATAGTAACACAAATGTCCAATCAAGCTTTAAATTCAACCCTGAATGAGGCCAGACCATAAAAATAAAATGTGATATGTCGAGTCCCAAGATTTCACGGTCTCAAACTAAAATATTTATTATTTTATAATAAAATTATTAAAAATAATTATTATTTTTTTTATTTAAAAAATTAAACAGATGAGTGAAAATAAATCTTAATAATATTTAATCCTATTTTAATATTAAAAAACTATTAGTATCCAAATTATAATTGATTTAATAGATTTTATTTTAATAAATAAATCACCATTCATTATTTCTCACTGTAATTATTATGACTTTCGAATTTGTCTAGTTCCTTCAAACACAGAGCTCTTACTAACTGTAATATAGTAAGTTTTTTAATATAAACAATAAAATAATTTTAAAATCTTATTTTTAAAAATAACACAAAATTTCAGTATAAATTATTAGGAAGATACTCCAAATTAATGAATTTAAATAATAACAACTAAATCCTATCAGTAGATGTAATGACCAATTCCCTTACCCAACAGTTTGGGCTATATAAGAAACAACCCATTTTGGAAGAAAAATTAATTTATTGAACAACATTTGGGTTCAATGTGTTCTAGTAGAGGAGACAACCATTAAATAACAAGCATTATGGACTATTACAACTCACTTGGCCCATGTAGCGAATGAGAAAGAAAATAAAAATAAATATATATATATATATATATATATGATAGACACCATAGAGTTTATTTATTATTATGAATAATCCATGTTCCATAAAATATTTAAAACTTATTTAAATAAGTTATCGTGGAATGTTTATCTACAAAAATTTATATCAATAAGTATTTATTGAATTGTTTATTAAAACGATTTGGATAAGTTAGCAACTAAAAGATTGTGTAGCTCAACCCAACTAATTTCTTCCTATACCTAACTAATTGTCACTCAATTAAATAATTAATTTAATAGTCAAATAAATATTTTTATATTAAAATAGTTAATCCTCAATTTTTAGTCGACAACCTTTTTAATATTTAACCTAGCTAATTTATTTTACTTCACCCACAAATTTTCATCTATCGAAAATTCATGACAATTTTCCAAAATTATTCAATTACAAGTTCTTTGTCTTCTGGTACAATTCCACCCATATTGGCAAACGTAACTATTAAAATATAAATCCATGGTTTTTTTTCACTTTATATCTTAAACTAAATACACGAGCATTTCAATTATATAATTATCACGTGTTTAATTTTATAGAGAATTTATTTATTATGTGAATTTGAATTATCATATTTTAATTGATTTATTTGAATAAAATATTTAGAGAAATTTAAAAATGAAAAATTTCAATAGTATAAATTTAAATAATTTAAAATTTCACCTAAAATATAAGAATATCAATTCTCTTTTTCTTTCTTGTAACTCCTCTATTATTATGCACTATCTCATATTTTAATGATTAATATTTATTTTTATTTAATATTAAAAATTTATTTTTTAAATAAATAATGAAAATTTAAATTTTTTAAAAATTAAATTACTTTATCTAAATAAAAAAATTAAAATATAAAAAATTAAATTAATTTATCCAAACAAAATAAATATAGAATAAAAGGAATTTAAATTAGGACAAAATATTTAATTTTTTTAAAAAATCAAATTCTTCATTAAACAAGTTATAAATTATAATCATGTCATCATTGATAATCAATTACATAAATCATTAACTAACTAGTTTCTATTAAATTACTTATGGTTCAGTTTAGATATGCATTTATCCAACTATTATCTATAAATATAAAATACTCATATTTCATCGTTATTTAAATATTAACCGAACTACACAATAAGGTTATATATACCTACTTAATAACAAATTGTTACATGTAAGTAGTTTCTATTAATATAGATATTGTTTCAACTTTGATAAAGGTATTAGAATTTAATTTTAACGTATAAATAATCTGAAATAGTAATTTTTAAAAAAAAATATTTTTTAAATAATTAAAATATGTAAACAATCGATTATAAAATGTAAAGATATTTCATTATTAAAGATTATCTAACCACCGAGAATACACTTGTGCAAGCTTTCTTCGTATATTTCCAACCACCCGGCAAAATCACCCACATTTGTATCCAAAGCTCATTTCAATTATACTCTAATTTTAATTTTTAATTTTGCTATTGCATCGATTTTCTGATAACTGATCCTGCTCAAGAAATGTTTTCTTTGGCTATAGATGGCATCTATAAATTTTAAACTATGGGAAGTTGCAACTTGAAAGAATTAACTAGACGTTATAGTTTTGTGTGAGACACAGAATGAAAGAATAGAATAAAAACAAAAAGTCAGAAGAAAAAACAAAAGAGGTTACAATGGAGGGTAGAATATTCTAAATATAAAATCCGTGCAAGGATCACGAGCACACTGTCTATATATTTATGTGTTAGGTGAAGACCGGACCCAAAATAATGTTAAGAATAAAACAATAATAATATAAGAAGAGTATGAGAATAAAAGTAAAAGAGAATTTAAAGATTTAACGTAATTCGACAAATGTTTACGAACACATAATATGCATATTTTTTTTTTTTTTGTGTTATGCTATGTGTTGCATTTAGAAGTTTTACAAGAAGTTGTTTATATAGACACATAAGAGTAATCTCCCTTATCGTTTACTCGATGTGGGATTATACAATTATGTATTGACTAAAATCAAATTACGTTCCTAACAATCTCTCACTTGGAGTTTGATTTACATTATCACCTAGTGTAATGTCTTCCACTCCACTACCCAGTCCACGAAACGGGTTTTTCCCGATCATCGACACGGGTCTTCGCCCGATCATCGACACGGGTCTTCCCGATCCACCGACACGACAGGTCTTCTGCCCAGTCTACCGACACGACGGGTCTTCTGCCCAATCCACCGACACGGGTCTTCTGTAAAACTCCCACTGTTTCTCTTCTTCCAATGTCACATTCCTCCCCAATTGTCAATGATGGTCATTAGAGCTTCCATCGCCGTGACAATTCTCGAGCTTCACATTGTCGTTGATATGCCTTAGTCTTGTACCGTCATTCCGATAGCTCACATCAACGGAACACGCAGCCTAGCCACCCCTGCTAGAAAGACTTTCGATACAAGGGATCTCCACAGAATAGGTTCACTCCTATCATTGCATCACTCGCCAAGATACCATTTGTTAGGTAGCCCAGGAAAGACTTCACACACACTTCTTCCAATGCCATTGTTCTTGCTGCTTTCTAAGGAAAGCTGTCACGGAAAGCGCTCTCACGAAATCTTTTCTGATGTGGAAGATCAGATAAAGAGCATACTAAGAAATTGGCTCTGATACCAATTGTTAAGAACAAAGTAATGATAAAAAAAAGTATAAGGAAGAGAGTAAAAGAGAATTCAAAGATTTAACGTGGTTCGGCAAATTGCCTACGTCCACGGACACGGGCACACAATATGCATTCTCTTTTGTGTTATGCTATGTGCTGTACTTAGAAGCTTTACAAAGAGTTGTTTATATAGACACATAAGAGCAATCCCCTCATCATTTACTCGATGTGGAACTATACAATTATGTATTGACTAAAATCAAACTACATTCCTAACAAATAATACATATTTATTAAGTGCAGAATTAAACTAAATTTTTAAGTAAGGTAAGTTATTAGTCACTTTTATGATTTTTCTTTTAAAGTTCATAACTGCGAGTAATAGTTTATTAATTTAAATATAAAATTTTTATAATAATAATAAAAGTAGAAGTGACGAGATGAATATGCTTTTAATTTTTTATATTAGGATATTTAAGTTATTTTATAATTTATTAAATTTTATTATTGATAATTTTTACTATTATATTCATAAGTTATAGTTTCAGATTTTTAAGTAAATTGTTTGAATAAAAGTTAATTTTAAGAATGTATCAAAATTATTACGAATATTGTAAAAGAATATATTTATCCTTCTTGCATTAAAAAATAAATATTTTTATTTTTATTTTTTTTAGACTTTTCAGTTATCTTTATAATAATAACAGTAAGTGTTATGATTTAACTTAATTCAACTTATAAAAATTTGTAAGTTTCGTTTCATACTCAATTATATAGTTTAAAAGTTCACAATATATTTGAATCAATAATGATAGTGTGTAAAACATTTATTGAAAAAAGTGTTTTTCACTTGTCTAAAATCAATGGAGTTGCCAAATGATACGATTAACAACTTCACTTTTATGGTTCCTGTTTTAATAATAAAATACAGAAACTATAATTATCCTTTACAATTAGATTTTTTATTTTGAAAATTTTTGATTGTCTGTTCAGAACGTATAATATTATTCTATCAAGACCATACTGATTAAGGATTAATTATCGTTTACAATTTTATTAATATAAATTTTGATTAACAACTTATAATTAGTTTTTATTAGTATAATGTAAAAGTTGTTAATCAGAGACTCCGATTTCAAATATTTTCTTATTGAGGAACTAATTAATGTTGCAGTGTCGCATCTAAAATCAATAATTTACTACTCATGCAAAACTCTTATGCAAACTTTACTATTTTTAATATTTATTCTGCACTTTGAAACGTTTTGAAGAGAAGAAATGTTTTAAAAAATTAAAAGGTTACATTATTATATATTCTATTTTAATTTACATATATATATATATATATATATATTATATTTCATTCTTTCAAGAAAATCAAGATCTGAATTACAGATATTGAAATTGACGGAGAAATGCCAATTAAAAATACAATATCTGAGGAAAATAAACTTTTTCCAAAATTACAAGAAGAACAGTGAAGAACAATGGAATAAATATATGATAGAAAATGGAATAATTTCAAAACACGAGATATACCAAGAATTTAATATATATAACTATCTCAATAATTACGAGGCGACCGTGATAATACATGTTGGTATTTTATTATTTCTTGTTATTTTAATTTCTAAATTTTAAGAATTTAAATGATAATAAAACTTTTTAGAGACTAAACGATAAATATATAATATTTTGAAGAACTATTTATTATCTTTTAAATATTAAAATCATTTAAATCTCACGATTTTAAGACAAAAAAAATTAATTTTAATTACACAATTATTTTACATAACAACAATGTTTATTATTAGTTTATTAAACCATACTTGTATATTGTTTATTTTTTATAACCACCGGACATTGCACGTTCTTATCATAATTAAAAAAGATTACATATAACATCAAAGGTATCATTATTTAAAATAAAAAAATAATCCAGACAAAAGAAAAAGCAAAACGAGAGTCACGTGATCATGAAAAGGTGAAAAACGAATAATATATAATTAAATTGAAGTTGAAAATGCTACACAACACATGTTCTAGTCCAAATTCATCATGTAAAAATAAAATAAATACAAAAGTAAGAATTATGTGAATGATGCTTCTCAATGGGTGCATGGGTCGAGTAGATACAAAAGTAAGAATTTGAATCATGCCTCTCATTGGGTATATGGTCGCTTTGATGTAAAAGTAATAATTTTAATTTAAATCATCAACAATTACAGTAATTAAGATTGAATTAGGTCCTTATTCTAGAATAGATAAAATTGATGAAATGTTGAGTTACTCGATGTGGTCAGATTGATGTTAAATTACTTATTTAAATAATTTTTATATGTTGAAAATTTTAACAATATTTAAAGTTTTACGAGAGTAATCATTTTTTTTAAAATTTAATTTATAAGATTGAGTTAGATTCATTATTTATTAATTATTTTATTTATAATTAAAATATAAGATACTAGGATATAAAAATATATATTATTGTAGATTATTGGACGAATTTACCAAAAAAAAAAAATTGAGTTATTAGCTAAAATGGATTCTTCTTCCTTTGGAAAAAATAAAATAAATATTAAAATAGCTTATCTGAACAAGTGACCCATTTGACGAGTTAAACAAAATATAACACGTTTAAATGACATTTCAATAATACAATTTTTATATTAATTAAAACAAGCGTGAGTGAGCGTGGTAGTGTATAAAAAAAAGTTGATTTTCATAATTTGAAAGCAAAAAGGTAAAACTTTTCCACTTCAAAACAAGTATAATAAAAAAACAATAGCATAAAACAAATTCGACAAAAGTTATGTTAAGTAAAGCAAATTGAATTTCTAATAACAAAAGGTAAAATCCAAATCCATTCCACGTTCAAAACGATGCTTTTTCCGACAATTGAAAAGATAAAACAAATAAAGTGGTTCATTAAAAAAACAAACGATACGTACTATGACAAATATTTATTAATCTCTAGCTAAGAGCAATTGCCTCTATATAAAGAAGAAAACCCTACCCCATGAAAGTGCAAAAGTGAGAATTGTGATAGCTAGGTAGAAGCAATAGTGTGAGGATAATGAAGGTTTTTATTTTGTTTGTTGCTATAGTTCTAGTATTATGGCCATGCCATGGCTTAGAGCATGGTTCACATTACAAAATTTTCCCTCTAAGAATGAAAATTGGGCTTGGTGGACACTACATCCCTCAAGTGTCATGCTTAAGTTGGAGACTTGGTGTGGAAGCACATAACGTCATTGACTGGAAAACTGTTCCTATTGAATGTGAAGATTATGTGGGAAATTATGTTCTTGGTGCTCAATATAGATCAGACTCCAAAACAGTAATCCAACAAGCTTTTTCATATGTTGAAACTCTCAATATCACTTCCAAAGATATTTGGGTGTTTGACATAGATGAGACTACACTCTCTAATCTCCCTTATTATGCCAAACATGGATTTGGGTATGCTCTTTTTTTCTTCTTTGCTATTACTATAATTACATTTTACTTGTTTAATTTATCACTTATTTTCAATTACTTTTGGCATTGATTGACTATATTGAAAGTAATTGATCACTTATTTTCAATTACATGATAGGAGTATTTGAGGGAACTTTCTTTCAACTTTAATGACCGTGACTTTAAATATTAATTACAAATCTATAGGTTTTCATACTAAAAAATATCACATTATATATGGTTAGATTACAATGAGTATAACTAAATTATCTATTATACCTTTCAATGATTTAACACAGAACGTAATTTCTATTGATATAATCATTCATTTATGATGATATATTGTCAAAATTATTTGTAAAATCAAATAATAGTACTTAAATAATCAAGTTAATTATATTTGAGTATATTTCAAAAAATATATTTTATATTTCATATTAAATTTGATAGAAAAATTAATAAAAATCACATTGTATATTTAATTGGTGAAAGAAAAAACAATAATAACTCATAAGTGAATTTGACCAAAACTTTATAACTAGACATAGCTTATTTGGATAATTAAACAAAGTTTTGGATAAAGCAAACCGATTCTGAGATTGGTCAGGTTTTATATTAAATAATCTGAGATGTTGGTATGATCTAACATTCTTCATCTGTACACAGTAAAACACTTAAAACATTTATATTTTTTATACCTTCATTATTGATATTATTGTAATGTAAATTTGAATTGAGCAATGATATATATGTTGGTAGGGTGGAACCTTACAATGACACAGCGTTTAGTGAATGGGTTAAGCTTGGAGAAGCACTAGCACTGCCAGAGAGTCTTAAACTGTACAATAAATTGTTGTCACTTGGCATCAAAGTTGCATTCTTAACAGGAAGACCACTCCATCAAAAAGATATAACTGCTACCAACTTAAAGCATGCTGGATACCGCAAATGGGATAAGTTAATTACCAAGTAAGTTTCTTCTTCTTCTTCTTCTTTTTTCAATTCATGTTTTGTATTTGAATCAATGATTCTAAAATGTTATATTCTTTTTATGAGTCTAGTTCATTTAGTTTAATAAGAGGAATAAATTATTGTCAATTTTTTTATATCTATTTTTTACTTACTTTAAAATGGTTTTAATTATTTAGTTTACCCCACTTAGTATTTTTCACACATTCATCTGGTTTGAGAGGTCTCATATGCAGGAGGTAATTGAGTATAAGAAATTATTTAATTCTCTTTTCTTACAAATTCTTTGTGATTCTAAAATATTTTGTGTGGTCTTGGTATAGAAGTTCCACTTAAATTAAAAATTCAATCATCGTCATATACTATGGTCATCTTCATTAATAGAACTTGTTTTAGATATTTTAAATAAATTTTTATGTGCCCCATAATTTTTCTACCTCAGCAATAATTCAGCTAGTTTATTGTTTTTCTTAACGTCATAGTCTTGTAGAGAACACTTTTCAACAGATTTCAAGTAATATAATATGTATCACCAAATTCACGTGGATAAATAATGAATAAAATGTTGCTTGATGTTACACGAATTGTTAATTTATTGATGGAAAAAAGTTGAAGTTGGTATATTTTAAGCAAGCAAAATGTTTCTTCAACACCAATACATTGATCTAGATCTAGAATGAGAAAGAAATAAATGAGAAAAATAATAGATTTAATAAACATATGATCTCGTGGAAAGCAAAGAGATATAAAAAAGTTGAATTAATTTGAGGAATTCAACTATCATTTACATGTGAGATAAGATATTGTTTGATATTAAACGTTGAGATTTAATTATTTATGAGCATTTGTTAATAAATTAAAAAAATGAAACGAAATTTATTTTATAAAGTATGTATAGATACATAATAATGAGACATTAAATTAATCAATATAAAATTATAAAATGAGCGTATTTAAACTGTGAATTTCTTTACAAGATAACCGCTTTTAATCGGGTGACTGCTTAGAGTCAATTAAATCTAACATTTGCTTGTTAAAATTAATAAAGTTTAAAGAATTAATTTGTGTGGTATGGTTGCAGGAATACAACAATATATCATGGTAAGACAGCAGTTACATACAAATCAAGTGAGAGACAGAAATTGGAAAAGAAAGGATACAGAATCATTGGAAACATTGGAGACCAATGGAGTGATATTCTTGGAACCAACACAGGACTTAGGACCTTTAAACTCCCTGATCCTCTGTATTACATTAGTTGATTCACTTTTTTCCATCTTAACTTTCCAATTCCATCAAATAAGATGATGTTCTACCTATGTACTTCACTTCTTCACATAACATATTGTACAACGTTTTTTTCTCTTTCTTGGTTTTAATAAATTATGTAATGTTCTTTCTTGTTTAAGAGATCAATGGGTCTTTATTAGATATCTTCCTGTTGTGTATTGTCCGGAATCATCTAATCATCTGTTAGTTTCTAATTTAGTAACCTAAGGATATAAATAATGAATTTTACTTCGCCGGTCCATGCATCTAATTACTCAATTTGTGTGATTATTCACAGTATATATATATATATATATATATATATATATGAAGTATTTGTCAGATGAATTTATTCATACAATATATATAAAATATTTCACTAATTAATTTATTCTACACACTATATATAAAACATTTAACTAATTAATTTATTTACACAATATATATAAAACATTTAATTAGTTGATTTATTTTTCATATTTATATATATTTCTCTTTCATTCTCATTTATAATTATTTATATGCGTATTTTAATTGTCTACCATTTTCATAAATAATATATTAAAAAAATTAAAAATAAAACAAACAAATATTTCTTTTATTTTATTTTTTAAATATTGTTCACTTATTAGTAAGGTTATAAACACACTAAAATTATAAATGATATTTTAAAAAAAAATGATGAACTATATTGCCACAGTAAGAAAATGAGTAAATGATTACGTTAGTTCATGAAAATATGTGAGAGTTGGGTAATTTAATATTTATAATATAAAAAATAATAAAATAATTATTAAAATTGTTATATATTTATTATTTTAATCCTTAGAAAGATATCTAATATTATTTTATTCTATAAATTATATCATATATCATCTGTTCAATTATTTGTGATTTATTTTTATTATAATTTTATAAATTATAAACTAATTTTCTAAATTAAATTATTCAACTAACACAATTTAAAAGAAATAGTGATTTATTTGAAATAATAAAAAAAAAACTAAAATAATACTTTCTTTTAAATTTAAACTTAAATTCATGTTAATTTAAATTGAAATTCACTGTTCTCTTTACTGTAGTTGGATCGTACACAGTATGATTGAGACGTGACTATTGAGAAATGTACATCACTTTCGTGTTTCTCAAAATTATTCAGTACTATTCAGCAATGCCTGGCACATGGCTCAAGAGTAAAGACAAAATAATAATTTTATTTTCTGAATTTTATACATATTTTTACTTTAATTTTAAATAGTTATAAGGATTATTGAATTGTAATTTCGATAGTTATACTAATTTTATTATTATTTATTATATAATGTTAATTTGATTAATATAACTCATAAATTATTATTATACTTGTTTAATTATATATTAATTTATTTTATATTTTTTATTAATTTAATCTTATTTATTATAAATAAGCATATTACTATATAAAATTGATCAAATTATATTAAAAAAAATTGTGAAATAAAATTAAAAAATAAATTAATACACGATTGAATATTTAACACGACAGTTAATACGTTACTCAAATTTATATAATTACGTAATATACATTTAAATAAAATTTAAAATGACTCATAATTTCAATTCGAAGACTTTTTTAGATTTATTTTGATATTGAAGAATAAAATGAAAATATTAATTTAATTTAAGGATGAAATGAATAATTATTAAAAAAATCATCCGTGAAATTATTTAGATTATTCATTTTACTGCATTAAATGGCTTAAAACAAAGTAAGGTGAATTCTTTTACACCAATAAATGAAAAACTAGTTCAAGAAATCCACTGATTCATTTTATTATTGAAAAGAAATGAGATATTAATGGCTTTAACCATTAACATTTATCATGGTCATCAATAAAAAATTTCTTCCAATAATAATTTTTACATTTGTGCAGTATATATATCATTTTATCTTTTTCTTTTATAAATTTAAGTAGGTTAATTTTAGAATTCAATAATTCAAATGAATGGAGAATATATATAAAAATAAATACGATGTCTAATATGTATGAAGTTAAGAGATTAAATTTAGCCCACACGCTTTAATAAAAAGAATAAACTTTATATTTTACTTTTTACTTTTTTTTATGAGTTCTTTTGAAATAAAAAACACATTAACTTCAAGCCATTCAAACTCTACTACTTGGAATACAATATTCTTTACTAAATTACTTTTGAATCTACATCATATAGATGTTTTATTTTTAATAATTTTTTGTGTAATAAATTTTGTTTGATTTTAGGATAATTTAATAGAACAGAAGAGAATGAAATGAAACAAAATAAAATATAAATATTTAAATTGTAGTAGAATATGTAATAGTAAAATCCGTTAAAAATTTTCATTTCTTCCGAAGCTATTTCTTGATATCAAACTAGCCTTGAAAATAATTGATGAAATGAAGAAAATATCAGGGACCAGAAATTAAAAGAACGGACAAAACAAAAAACAAACAAAAAAGACTAAAAAACAACTATTTCTTCGTTTTAAGAATTAAACAAGTATAAGACAAAATCATAAAAACTAAAAGATTTGTTTATTTCAAATTTTATTTTTTAGTTTTTAATCAATTACAAAAATATATTTTTATCTATTTATAATTTTAAATATTTATACAGAAAAATAATAATAAGTCATCATATTATTTTCATTTTATTTCATTTTTCTAAAGATTTTACGCAGAAAAAAGAAAAATAAAATATTCTCTTTATTTCTTTCACAATATTTTTAATAAAAACAAAATAAAAATAGAAGAATGTCATAAAAAAAATATAAAATAAATTCGGGGATTACGTAGAGGACTAGTTACTTTGTATAGTGATATTTTAAACCATTAATGACACTAACACCCCTAACACCCCTTCCCTTATATTTTATGAATTTTTAGAAATATAACCTTAATTATTTAAAAAAGCATGATCAAATCTCTTCTATACAAATATAATCACCTCTACTTAATTTTAATAAATATTATTTTAACCTTTATAACGATTATAAACATAATAATAAAAGAATTTTTAAAATATAAAAATCAAGGACATTCTGGAAATTGTACTGATATATCAGAAAGGAAGTAATGAATAATGGTCCCGATTCCCGAGAAAGCAGCTTTTGTGATGCATGTGAACCCATGCTAATTATGAAAGGCTCAAATTTCTTCAGTTCTTGATAAAATAGATATTTTATATTTCACATCAGTTTAATGTGTAAAACATTTCTAAATTCAGAATATCTTGAATCCCGAGCCTGTATCATTCTTCTTCTTCTTCTTAATCTTAATCATGTAGAATGACAAAAATAATAATATAGAATTTTAGTAACAAACTATTTTATACTATAAATAATTAACATTTAAATTGAAAATAATTTAGAGAAAAATTATGTTACCTATAACAAATGTCATGAAATGTTTTGTCTTGGGTGTTACAGACAGTTTACAAAAGAGAATCATGCCATGTGCATGTTATCCAACAAAAGAAGATTAGATGTACGTACTATATACAGAGATATTTTATGACTGGTCCTCTATAAAGAAGAAACCCTTACGCCATACGTGAGAATTGTAACAGCTAGAAGCAGTGTGAGCATAATGAAGGGTTTCATTTTGTTTGTTGGGATTCTTGTAGCATCATGGCCTTGTCATGGCTTCTTAGACCATGGCACACACTACCAAATTTTCCCTCTCAGAATGAAAACTGGCCTTGGTGGACACTACATCCCTGAGGTTTCATGCTCAAGTTGGAGACTTGGTGTGGAAGCACATAACCTCATTGATTGGAAAACTATTCCTGTTGAATGTGAAGGTTATGTAGGAAACTATATGCTTGGTGATCAATATAGATCAGACTCAAAAACAGTTAATCAACAAGCTTATTTTTATGCTAAAACCCTCAATATCACTTCCAAAGATATTTGGGTGTTTGACATAGATGAGACCACACTCTCTAATCTCCCATATTATGCCAAACATGGATTTGGGTATGTTGTTTTTCCATTTTTGCTACTACTTACTAGTTTTTGTTATTTTTGTTTTGAAAGAGTTATATATACTTTCTTATCATTTATATACTTTCAACTACTTTAATACTCTTGGTATTGACCATGTTGAGTTTCAATAACGCCAAATCCAAGTTATACAAGTTTTAAGTTCATCATACAAATTTTACCATCACTTTCTACTACGAGTTCCTCAACAAACGATGTTATTGATACATTTTAAAGTAATCTTTATTTATAGTTTGTTAATATATTCATATGTGAGTTAATAAAAAATCTCATACATAAAATATGTTTTTTTTTTGTGAGAATAACAAGAATGATAAATATTAACTCATATTTTTCATGAGATATCTATGAAAGTCATTCTCTTCAGCTATGCCCACACACGAATGTACGTATATATAAAATGTGTGACAAAGAGAAAATTAGTAAACATACCCTTTATTATTAATTTAAATTTATTGAAAACTATAACATTATTGAGAAGATATGTGACAGATAAATAAGTTTTAAGCGTATGATTATGTGACTAAAATAATATATATTCTGGTAGGGTGGAACTTTACAATAATACGGCGTTTAATGAATGGGTTTATCTTGGAGAAGCACTAGCACTGCCAGAGAGTCTTAAACTGTACAAGAAATTGTTGTCACTTGGCGTCAAAATTGTATTCATAACAGGAAGACCTCTCAGTCAAAAGGATGTAACTGCCACCAACTTAAAGCTTGCTGGATACCACAAATGGGAAAAGTTGATTACCAAGTAAGTTTCTTCTTCTTCTCTATGTAAATACTTTTTACAATCCTAAGTTATTTAGTTATAAATCATTAACTGTAAGATGTTATAACAGTTCATTGAAGAAGGTGTATGGACTATCATAATTTTTCTGATATTTACTTTCGAGATCAATAAATCTAACATATATAATAAGTTTTCATTGATGGAGTGTGCAAAATATTTTATAGAAGATGAACCTTTTTCTCAATTAAAAATTAAACCATGCAAATACTTTTGCAGGGACACAACTAAATATCATGGTAAGACAGCAGTTACATACAAATCAAGTGAGAGAAAGCAATTGGAAGAAAGTGGATACAGAATCATTGGAAACAGTGGTGACCAATGGAGTGATATTCTTGGAACCAACACGGGGCTTAGGACCTTTAAACTCCCTGATCCTATGTATTACATTAGTTGATTCACTCTTCCATCTTCACTTTTCTATGCTATCAAATAAGAAGATGTTCTAGCAATGTATTTCACTTTCTGACGTTAGAGACTGCACAACGTTGTTTTCATTATTATGTGTCCATCTACGCGCCTTTCTTTTAAGGGTCTAAGGAGTGTTTTTAATATGATGGTTAAGTATTAGTATAGTTGGAAATAGAACAAGAGTAATGGGTTATAGTTTTTGAAAATCATGAACTAACAACAGAAAAAACCTATGCTTGGAAGAAAGCCAATGGAGTGAGTAATCAATTGAAATGGTCATTTACTTTTTAGTGTGTGTATGAATGATTTTACATGTTCCAAATGTGATTTTACATGATTTTACAAATGGAGATTCAAACACACTCAAATATGGTTTCAATGTGATGTGGGTCATTGAAACTAACTTCTACTTGGTTTGGGCTTGGGTAAACCCAACAATGAGTCCATCAGTGATTTGATCAAAAAGAGAAAGTTTAACACTAACACTGATTTTAATCCACATCTTTCATAATTAAATCAAAGAATAATAAACACTTATACATGTAAAGTTTATCTTATAAGTAACATGAAATTGAAAATATTAAGATCTTGTTATTTTTTAAAATTTTTAAATGACTTACGTAGTTTTGTTGCTCATATGCTATCTACATCTGCATTTTTTTATGCTTGATATTGAATTTAAATAAATTAAAATAAAATGTTTTTTTATTGGTTATTCAAGATTTCATACAGTGGCTGATCAATGTATTTTTGTCTGGGTATTGAAGTCACTATTATATAATAAATCAATAGTCTTTAGAAAGAAATCTAAAGGCCTCGTGTTCGCATATAGAATTTTTTTCATAGAATTGTTTATAGCCTTAAAAAATGGTGTTCCTCCTAATTTAAAGTTTTTTATTGTAAAAAAGTTCTAATTTTTTTCCTACAATTTTTATATTGATTTTACTTAGTCTTGCTAAGTTTAACTAGTCAAAAATTTAAATAAATATGGTTTTAGTAATTTTATGCAAGATAGAAATCATGTAACAAATTGCACACAAACACAATGGTGTCTTATCCTCCGTGGTTTTGATGAATTATTATTTGTGTATTTGATTTTACGTTTATTAATATGATTTTTTATGTTGTTTTTTTTTTCTCATTTTTAGGTAAAAACTTGTTTTTTCGCCGGTAACTAAACTTTATACTTAATAGAATATACTAGTTGATTTTAACCTTTTAAAAAATTTAAAAATAATCTTTTTTATTTAAAACTTCAAAAGTGAGACAAATGAACGAACCCTCTTGTCATGTTTATTTATTTCTCAAATAAACAAAAAAAGATCCCTTAAAAAAAAAAACAAGAAGATATTTTTGGTCAAGGGAAACAGAATGTATAAAGACAGCAAAATTTATAGACCCAAGATCTAGACTGGCCCAATCAGACCCAACCAGTTTTCAGAAATTCCTCACAGGTCAAAGTCAAAACAAAATAGGCACATGTTGAACAACTTTTTTGGTGGGACCAAAAACAATAATACCAGATATTTTAGGGTTTTGAGTTTTGATATCCTATCTAATTAATATAATATTTTTTAAAATATTTTTTATTATTAAAATATCTTTAAAAATAAGTCTATTTTCATATTTTTATTTATTATCTCTTCAACCTTAATTTTATACCCATATACTATTATTATTTAAATTATTTTTCTAAACTCTTGCGTTCATCTTTCTTTTACCTTACGTTTTATAAAAATTCTATCGATGCGTAGATAATGTTTTGATGTATTATATATTTTATTACGTGCTTCATTTATATTTTCTTAAAAACACAATTATTTATTTTAGAATTTTTTTTTATAAGATACACTTAGATGTCTACGATGTGATTAAAAAATGTGTTTCTATTTGTTAAATTGATTATTGCATTTTTTTATCAATATTATAATGATAATTTTTTTGTAGTATTGATTTTTTATCATTTATTTTCAGTGATCATTTATCTATCATTTTGTTGTCTTTGATTTTTACTGATTGTCAAACACATTATTTTTGAGATTATAAAATATATTTTCATCAATATATTAATATGTCCTAAAATATAAAATATTTTTTAAATATTCTCTTATAAAAAATAATTTTATTTTGAAAAGTATTTCCTAAAATAAACTAAATCATCAACAACAAAGACATGACACACTGCAAGAGAATAAAGATTTAAAAAAGAAATATATAATTATTAAATAAATAAAATAGATCTATCAAAAAAAAAATTCACCTCTTATCCTTGAAATTATGAAAAAAAATTGCAAAAATCTAAATATTTTTTTGAAATTCATGTTTTTCATAAATAATCCGCTTATCCTTAAATGACATGTATCAAAAGGAATTTCCTTTCAAAAATTATATTTTATAAAATTTTAAACTTAATTTCTAAAATTATACATAACATAATTTCAAAATTAAATTTGAAGCAATATTATGCATGGTTTTAGAAATGAAATTTCTAAATTATATAAAACATACCTTCCAAATTTAATACCCATAGCTCTAGAATGTATATGTAGTTATCAACATTGTCCAAGTATAAAGAATCGTGCCAAGGCTAAGGAAGAACAATGGACACATAAAAGAATAAAACGTTGTGAAATGAAGAGAAGATAAATTGTGCATTGATTTCAGATTGGGTAATAAATAATTAAACACTGACCACTGAAATGACCTCTAATAGGAAGAGAGCATAGGGTTATAAAGTGAGTAATCATATTTAGACGATAATAACTTTGTTCTGAAAATGTAGCAAGAGAAAAGTTATATTTTTTCTTCCATTTATTAAAACTATTTCTCTAGTTTTGTGCATATTTTTCCCTTATTGAAATTATTTTTTACTTCATTATTCATCTTAAAAAATTGATTTATGACCCATGCTAACATGCTATCATACCATGCAATGGTTGTGATTGACCCCATCAATTTGGAAATATTAAACCATAAAAAACTTAATATTGAATGACCTTTAATCCTCAATATTACTTATTTATTCATTCATTCATTTCAAGATCTAATTAACTTCCAAAACAATGAAATGAATAAATGATCAAATAACTAGTTCTTGATAGAGAGACACAACACCCCAGAACAATTCAAAGACTTGATGCTCAACACTATAAAAATTGAAGTTAATTATATAGAAAAATGGCGGGAGAAAGATGTTTTCAAAACTTTTTGACCAATATTAATACTATTAGAATAATTTTTCTGATGCAATCAATCTGTTTTGTTTCCCTGCAGCCAAACATGCACTAATTTGTTCACTGCATGGTATGGAATCTTTTTTATTATTATTTCACAAATTACTATTTACAACATGTAATCCTGTTTGTTTCCATAAAACAATGACACCATCGCAATTGTTTTCGAAACTTACAAGCAGAAAATGCAAAATAGAGTACCAGTACGTATTGTGGTACAAATAAAAAGCCAAGCAACGTTCAGGTAAATTAGCCACAGGGTTCACACATAAAAAAAAAAATAGAATTTATCTTCACCTAACTAATTAACCAATTCATTTATAAAATATTATATATATATATTAATTTTTTTATATATATATATATTTCATAACTAGTTGTTGATTATATGTATAATGCAATTGTCTTTTATATATTTTTTAAAGTTTAAGTGTCTTAGAAAAATAGATTTGAATAATATAGGAATATACATGGAATAAATTTAAAGAAAATTATTTTATTTTAAGCTATATATAATTTAAGAAAAACCATTTCAAGTTATATGGAGTCATTTTTATCAAAACTATAATTTTAAGGTATTATATTAAAAAACAAAATATCTTATTAATTGGTGGTCCAAATCCTAATTAACTGGTCCACACCAATGTTAAAAGTATAGCATTACAAAATCAAACAAATAAATCAGTTATAACAAATTTATTGATATCTACAATTTATTTTTATGGATAAAAAAAAAAGTAGTTAAAGTAAAACACTTTAGTGTAAGGATTAAACTATGATCCAAAGCTAGTCACTAAAGACAAAAGGTCACACAAAGGCCCCATTTGTATCAAAATATATAATATTATTGGGCACATGAGATCCTTGAGATGAGAGGTGACATTAACTTAAATTATCCCAAAAATAAAGCTTGTTCATAAGACTAACATGAAACTTACAGAAAATAAGTTAAAAGAATCATTTATAAGCGAAAATCATAAACTAGTATCTACTTTTATAAAATTAAATAATCATTTTCAAAAACTTTTAAGAAATTTAGTTATTAAATAAAAAACTTTATTGAAACACTTGTCAGTGGATGAAATAAATGGTGAAACGGATATGATGTGATGGTTAAAAGAAATGAAGAAAGCATCAAAGTGACGAAAGCATTCCTTGGCCAAATAAATTGGACCTCCATTTTCCTTGAACTATGTGCTTCTGCAGAACAACAGTGTATAATATAATGTTATGTAATGTTGGAATCATAACGGGTATAATGTTTCATTAAAGAACCACTTAGTACTTTAATCTCATTTGGCCATTTCTCAACGTCTCTTTCTTTCTGTTCAAACATTACGGGCAGTGAAATTATTTAAGAATACTGACGATGATGTATGGATGAGACCATAATTAATTATTAAAAAATATTTAATGATAAATTCTAATGAAAATCAATTCAGACCATTAATTCAAAATATATACATATTATATTTATTATTTTTCTCACATTTAATTTATATCCTAATTATTAATGTATTATTAATAGAGAAATATTTAGTAGATAATTTAAATATTAATTGATTAATTAATTAATTTATAGGTGAATATTATATATATTTTTTATTAATTTTTTCAACTTAAATACATAAATGATTAAAACATGTATATTTTTTTATTTTTTTCTTATATATTTATATGTAGTTAATTGATTGATTATACAGTAAAATTATACAGTAAAACTATAAAACATTTCTCTTATCAATTTTAAGCTTTGAATAATGATTTTCACTTTTCACTGAGAAGCACGTGAGGCATCATAAGAAGTGATGCATGAAATTGAAAAATGTTCTCAAAATCCATCAGTCAAATGAAACCCTAATCATTGCTGATATGAAATTTAAGATTCAAACACTGCCCTTTCCATTCAACTTCCACGCACTTCCTCAACGCGTGGGACCCACCTTCTCAAGCTTATGCATTTTTTTTTCTTTTCTTTTTTCAATTATTCATTTGGGTTGAGCTCATCACATTTACAATCAATGGAAATGATTTCGTTTCTTTGGTATTGAAATTGGGTTTGCGTAAACTGTAATTTTACTTTACCCATATGAATTTGAAAAATGCTATTCAAAATGTTGATATGATTCTATCTGAATTTTTTTAAAAAAGATATGATTACTAGAACTGGTATATAATCATATCTACAGCATAATTATGTATCTTTGAAGGGGGTAAAAGGTTATAATGGCATAGTGTAACTGAAACTGCCATGGTTTGACAAAGATTACAATATAAAAATCATGTATAGCTTTCTTTTTTGGGGTGTAGCAATATCATCTATCCTTGTAGAATTGGAGTTTTTTTTTTCTTTCTAAGAAATACCTTTGCATTTGATTTAAGGACACCCCTTAAATTCTACACACCTAAAATTTATGGGAGAAATTTCTTTGAAAATAAATGGCCAACTATGATGAAAAAAGACAAAGGAATGGAACATACTTAGTAGTGTCATTGTCATAGCAACTTGGTTGGTGTGTCATTTCACAGCAATTTTGAGATATTCTTCCCACTTGAACGGCACTGATTGAATTCTTCACATTATTAGCTGCCAATATAAGTTTCAAATTTTGGCCAAATTTATGACTCATAATTTTTCTGAACAATCAGCTAATGTTCTTCCACTGTTGATTGATTGCTAACACATTAAGTACTATCAATGGTGAACACATTTTTCAATGACACATACATTTCAACCATTACTAGTCATTGAAAGTAATCCCTGTCAGCAATTCAATACCCCACGTACATATAGACACCATTATTGTGTTTGGACTCTAAAAGCCATGATGAAGTTTCCATGAGCAAGCTTTCCTTTTATGGGTTACTAACACAAACACAAACTAGTTTTTTTAAGTTTTTTGTTCATTGGTCTCCAAAAGCAACCACCAATGTGAAAGTGAAACTGTTGTTGGAATTACAATCCAAAACATACAATTAGTATACAAAATTATATTCTTAAAAATAGCCAGGCCAAATTCTTCACTAGATGTAAATCATTTGGTACAAGAGAAAGGGCATGATTGCAAAAGAAAAGGGAAAAAAAAAAAAGAACTCTTTAATTAAAAGAATGTACACACAAGCAGAATTGAGAATTTCATTCCTGAATTTTATAAGTGGTAAGCACAAGTTGAAAAACATATTCTAAATATTACTGACATCAATTAGACTCCAATAGCCTCTCAAAATTTCCTTGTGATTGTCAAAAATTCCAGGATTCTTGAGTCTGGAAGAAATTGGATGATGGCCTTTGCATTCTAACACCACTAATGCTGTTTCTTGCTGCCATCATTTCATTGAGTGAGAGCCTTTTCTTTGGTTCAGGTCTTTGCTTTGGAGCACTGTGAGACCTTAGTTTTGCATTGAATGATTGAGTATTGGCCATGTAGTTAGGAAAATTGGAGCAATGTCTGAAGAATGTGTCTCCACAAACACTCTTGGCTGGTGTAGCTGGAGCATTTGGTCTTGCATAGTTTGTGAAACGCGGTGTGCTATGAGCTGTGGAGAATCTACACTCATCAACATTCAAGTACCAATCAAATTCTTGAAGATTTTTGCAATCAGGAACCGAAATTCTGCCGGGGACAGGACAGGGAAGAGGGGATGAGATTGCATGACAGGACATGTCTTCTCCACACTCAGACATTGTAGATGTAAAGCGTCTAGACCTTGATCTAGTTTTGTATGTGTCAATTTCAACAATCTTTGGACTTTCATCAAACCCATTCAAGGATGTTTCATAGGATGTTGGTAGCCTTTTACTGTGGAATTCACTCCTTGTTTCATCAAACCGTTCCTACAAGTACAAAAGAACAACATAACACAAGCAATTAAGACACTGTTGATAGATAAAAATGATTGAAGTTGGCATGCAAATATGCAATGCAGGATTTGAAAACCAGTTTGTTACCACAGATTTTCTAGCAAGAACTTCAGGTAGAAATCTGCTTTCTCTGCTCAAGGAACGACGAGCTCGCTGTGTTCTAACAGCTGTTTGAGCTCTTATCAGAGCTTGCATACTGTGAAAAGTTGCAGCAGCCCTCTTTCTAACCAAAAACCCTCTAACAAGAGCTTGTATCTTAACCAATCCTTTCAGCGCTCTAAGAGCCTTCCGTGCCTGAAAGTAAACAACATCATTAAGTTTACATTAAAAGTGCTAATAAAATTTACAAAACAGTGAAATTGGTAAGATAGGTAACCAAACTAGACTTGCTCAAATGTGTCAAACAGGAAATATTGAAAGATGGTTTATGAAACAGAAAAACAAGGATTTGAATGACAAGTCAAGTCAACAAGAACGTGGAGAATGGAAAGTGTTAATGGTAGTTCCAATGACACAACAGAAAGTTAGATTCACTGTTTCATTAAGAATCAAAAATATTTTTTGACAGGAGACAAAGGAGTAGGAATCAAGCAAAGCACTTCACTTCCACCAACCAAATATATTTGTCTCAAACAGAATCATCACAATGACAAATCAATGCAATTCACCAAACAACATTTTCAAAAACAAAGAAACCAGACATACATACCTGCATACATACATTCGTACCCACATCCACATCACCAACACCAATTCAATTTGAAACAGCACAAAAGGACAAAAAATAAATCAAAAGACACACGTACCAAATAGCCTCTAAAAAAAGTTTGGATCTTCACAGCACCCCATTTCTCCCTACTTCCACTGAACAATGTTCCTCTACCTTGGCTTGTCAGCCTCACAACTGCCACCGCCGCTTGTGCGGCGGCGACGGCAGCATCGGCAGCCGCGGCGGTTGCGGCTGCCACTGCAATCGCATGCTTGTTTTGCTCATTCTCTGTCTCAGAAATATAGGATCTGAGCCAGGTGTTGTTATCAGTGGCAGCAGTAACTGAAGATGCTACATTCACATCCTTCCCTGGCTTAGCAAAACTCCACCTTCTCTTCTCCTTTTTGTCAGGTGCCAATGACCCTGAATTATCACTGTGGTCCTTCTCCTTCTTCATCCCCAACAACCCCTTGAACCACTTACTAGCTTTCCCCATAATAACTTCACAGCTCTTGAGTCACGATCTGGAATGAGAAAAACGGTGCCAAAGTTATGTACCAAGCACGTGTATTTGCCTCTTTTGTGTAGGTTAAAGATAAGAGCGAGTTGCGTGTAAGTGAACAAGTGTAGCAACCAAGTGAAACCAGATGTTGCAATATACACAGGGGTGAAAGAAAAACAGAAAATTTGTTGGTATAAAAAATGGAGAGACAAAGAAACAAACCGGTGGAGTTTAGTGCAAAAAATGGATGTAAATGTAAATGTAAATGTAAAGAGTAAAGAATGTAGTGTATTTGTATGGATGAAATGATTAACTAAACGAGGTAAAATAGAAGAACATCATTCATACCTTAGTGAGGGAGAAAAAAAATGGATAAAGATGGAAGGATTTATTTTTTTTTGAAAATGAAGCTCTGACAAGAGCTCGTGAAGAAGTGCATTAGAGGACAAAAAGTGGTATCAGAAAGTTAGCAGAGTGCTGAAATGAGAAAAGATTAAAATAGTTGAAAAGAGTTCAAAATCTCACCCTCTTGAGTAAAGAGACAAGAATTACAGACAAAGCACAAAGGTGAAATCCTATGAAAAAAGTGACAATAATAATCATAGGGAAAAGAAAAACCCCCCCTTTAACTCCCAAAACAGCTTCTTATCTGATCTTGAATTCAAAAAACTGAAAGAGCGCCGAATTTCCCTTCACACACACCCTATTCCACTCACTCCAATAACACTAACAAACACAAACACCAATTCCTCTCTCTCTCTTTCTCTCACACACACACACACAAAAAAAAAAACTTGTTAGTTGTTAGTGTTACTATTTCTCTCTCTAACTTTCTGGAGCAACGTGTACTATTACATATGAAAGATACCCACTGACAACAATCCCGTGAGCTTGATTCAAATGGGGCATTGAGTAAAAAGGTTCAAACTTCAAACCCCCACTGATTTGCTTCATTTGAAAGAAAATAAAAATGGACTGTGAGTTAAGTTCTGCAACCGAATAACACTACTTTAAAGGCTAAAATAAAAAACCTTGCTTTCATTGATAGTACTACACTATTCACTCACTCACTACACTGTGGTTGTGTACCATTTCATTAAAGGCTTATACCAACTAAAAGTGCTGCTTTATAATCTCATCTTTTCTGTCTCAGATTTTAATTATTCTTTTGGGTCTGCGATTTTTGCTTTGACAAAAGATTTTTCAGTTTCCGTATCTCATATAACAACAGTGATTACACTTACAAAAATAATAACTTTGATTCCAGAAAACACTTTCTCCCTCGCCATCATTGTTCCATTGCTTACCCTTCTCTTCTCTCTGTCAGCAACTCCAACACTTTCACCTCCCTCAAAAGTGCCTTTCCAATCCACAAACCAAATCAATCGATTCAATTTCCCATACTATGTTTAAACTTTCGTTATAAAAACACGGTTTTTAACTCATCCCAAACATGTACTAGTTTTTACCTCAAGTAACAGATAACACGACACTATCTTGATCTGATTTGGATTTTTAATTATTTGTTAAGATTCAAAATTTGAAATTTAAACAAATGTTTTTTAATCAGTTGTCTTGGGGGTTTTCGGCTACAAATGTATCAGCTGATTTGTAATGTGTTTGGATATCAGAATAATACTATTAAAAAAAAGAGTAAAAACAGGTAATTGTCGCTGTACTCTTAACTTGATTTTAATTGATTATGATTAAACCAAACAGAGAATTATAAGGGAATAGTGATTAAGGATTAAAAGGAATAAAAAGACAAAATAAAACTCTAGTGTAAGGACCCATTAAATGTGTTTTATTATAAAGTGAAAGAACAGTCTAGTGTGGGATAAGAAACATTTTCTCCGAAGATTTTGGCAGACAGCCGGAATCATAATAAATTCAATTGAATGTGCCCTTCTGTTTTCATGAAGATAAAGATGGAAGATGAAATTGAAATGCATCTAATTATTAAAGGATAATTGTTCCTACAATTTTCTTAATGTGCACCACCATTTCATAATACTATCTTATTTTGTATTTGTTACTCGTTTAAGGGATTTAAATCCACACTATTTTAATAAATGACTTGTTAGTAACCTTCCAAATTATTAGGTAACTTTTTCTTCTTGTTTTTTTGGTTATGATTCAAGTTTTTTCTATGATGTTTTAAATATGTGTAAATGTCAATGGTTAGTAATTATTAATTTTTCTAGTGGAAGAATTTGAATCCATGATCTTATTCTCTTTCTTTAAAATTTCATTTTTCCAACACTAAATCAATTTATCACTTTTTGTGATGTGTGTGTGAAAATGTAAAATTCCATGCAACATAAAAGGAACCAAAACTAAATCCTAGCCAAAATAACTATAAAACATATACATAGATATTAAATCATATGAAAATGAAGAAGAAAAAAATAAATAAAGAATAGTTTGACTGTGTCTATGCATTGTACTGTTGAATGCAGTGTACAAAATGGTCCCAAATGGTTGCAATAAGAAGTGAAGTGTGGTTAGTTGTACCCTTTACTGGGATTGAGTGAAAGGGTTAGGAGCAAGACACTTGGATATCTAACCACCGTAGGTACTATTGGACCACCTTTTCTTTTCTTTTCTTTTCTTTTATAGTATTTGCCTTAGGTAAACAATTTCCTTTTAACGACACCACCACCTACATCTTTCACTATGCTCTTTTTGTGATGGGTTTAGAGATGGTTGCTTCATCTCAATTCAGCCCAAAAACATCTTTCTCAAGCCCAATTCATTACACAATCTTACATTACATTCAAGTTTCAAGCTGTTATTTTTTTATTACTATTCAAATACTTCTACTGTGATGTATAGAATTATACGAAAAATGTTTGGTTGACAACTGTATAAAATGTGAAAAAAGAAAAATACGTATATGTATAAAATATGATGAGAGAAAAATACATATATATTCTGTGAGTGAATTGACTGCGTATTGCAGTTATTAACGTAGTAAAGTTGGAATTATATTGTTTAAACTTTTGTTATAGATATGCAATTTGTTGATAAGAGTTGATAACAAAGTAGTTGTCAATACCAAAAAGTAACGAACTAACAAGTGATATAATTGTGAAGTTATTAATGGAAGATGGGGAACATAGGCCAGAAGGAACAAAAGGATTGAAATGCGGCTAGGGTTGAAGGAGGACATAACTCATTCAGCTAACACATCTAAAAAGAAGACATACACATGATATCATTGACTATGAGTTTATGTAGTTAATGCAAGGATAATGACACAGTCAGAAATGGGGTAGGATTAGAGTGGCTACAACTTTCGTCTATGCAAGTAGTTAACCAAAGCACCCCTCCATGTAATTCATTTGAATAAACATTCATCAAAAAAAGAACAGTGGGTGTCTAGAAGTTTGGGAGATAATTTTTTTTTCTCCAGTTGGGTGATTTTTATCGAATTAAGATAATTATAATTTTTAAGAAAAAAATATTAAAGTCTTATGTATTTAAATGTTATTTATTAAAGTAGGATGAAATTTGATGAAGTTTTGTGATATACAATAGCATAGGTTTGATGGATTGTTTGAAATGATGCATGTTGCGAAAAAATTTAAAAGAAAATATAAATAATTTATTTATTTAATAATCTTATCAGAATTTTTGAGATTCCGTGATTATTTTTTTTATGATATATAATTTTTTGTGATAGTCTAGATCACATGTACCATCATTATTATTGGTAACATTTATGCTAATAGTATTAGTAGTGATAATAATAAAAGTAATAATAAAGAAAACAATAATAATAATATAAATTTTTATTAATTAGTTTTAGTCTTGATCAATTTTTATTTTAATTATAATTCAAAAACTATCGTTTAATATTTTCTATAAATTTATAAATCCCATAACATCTTATAAATTCATAAAATCAATTTAAATTTTATAAATTTGATATAAATCTAATAAAATTTAGACTATAGATTGTTATATTCTTATAAAATCTTTTTAAAATTAATGTGTTTTTTTTATGTTACTTTAAAATTAAAGTTTAAAATTTAAAGAATAAGATGATTGTTTTTCAAACTAAAATATAAATATATAATGAAAAAAACAATTTTAGACTTAAATATAAGAAAGTGATAATCAAATCTATTTTGTTTAATGATGATTTTTCGTGATATCTTTCATTTAATTAATGTTATATTTCTAAATAACCAATTTTTATGAATGGTGATTTAAGAAAAAATTATTGATGCATTCCATATATCGGTATTTAGGAAGTATTATACTAGGATTAATCATTTAGGATTTATTTATTTGTTTATTTATTTTTATTTTTTTGCATTGCAATTTTTCCTTTTTGTCAAATTCTTTACTTTGTTGGTTATTTATGTTTTCAGAGACTACTTATTTGAAAAATCTAATTCAATTGAAGTCCTTTTAACATTTACAGAAGTGATATCTAATATATGTTGAAGGAGTTATATTCTTAATCAAATGTTGCAAAGGTCCGAAAAACAATAAATGACATTGGTGTGTAACTTTCTGCCACTAGTTGCAACTTGTATTTTTAATGTAGCTGGGTTCTCATTTTTGTCCATTTGTTCTTTTAAATAACTTAGAAAACTATTTTAAAATGGAGATTCAAACAGGAAAATGAACTCTTCTTAGTTATCTCTTTTCGATTTGTTTTTATTGTTTTTGATTAATTTTATTTTTGATTTTCACTCGTTATAGCGAAACAATAAATACCTAGGGATGAATGGAAAGAAAAACCTAGTTATCATATCTATAATAAAATAACTTAGATTTTTAATTTACAAAAGTATAACTAATTCTAAGAGAATAGAGATTAATTGGTTCACCTAAACATAAAACATAATCACCATGTCAGCATGAATTTAAAACACATAAATTAATTACTTTATCTTATATTTAAGTCCGAAAGAAATATGCATATTTATAAAGTAATAATTTTTTTTAATTATCTGTTTTATTATTTTAATTAATCTTAAATTTTTTATAAGAAAATTATTTTTGAGATAGCATTAGCAAGTAATTATATTTTATAAATTAAAATGATAAACATCAAAGTTTTCTTACATAGTCTCTAATTCATGGAAGCGAATTAAGTAATATTTTTAGAATAATCTCTAAACCCCTACTAATAAAGAAAAAAGAATACCATTTAGGACAGGTGCTAAGGTTTAGGTTATGTTTGAATTTTTGTTGAAAAAATATGTTTAAGGCAGAAATAAAATTTTCGCATTCCAAATACATATTTTTCCTCAAAGACAATCTTATTTAAAACATGATCAAGCATTAATGTGGATACTTTTCTTTTCCATTGAGATTGGAATATTCTTGATCCATCTTCCTAGGTACTCATCCAATTTAATCTCGTTAATAGGTAAAAATAACACTAACAATGGATATAAACAGTACTAACAAAATGTAAAATAGAAAATAAAAAATAATGACAAACTAGTCTTATAACCATGAGCAAAAAACACACTCAGAAAAAACAAACAGTTTAGAACAAATATTAGCACAATAATAATGTATTTTAATAGAGATGATATGCATGTTTTGTTTGGATTGTATAAGATTTTTATCCGATAACAAAACTCTAATATAAATATTTACACAAGATACAAACTTTAAAATTAATATTAAAATTAAAAAATCTCATGTTATAATACATAACAATATAAAACATAAGAAAAATGTAATCTCATAAAAAAGAAAATAGGAAATAACACAAAATTTGTTAACTTAGAAATTAGTTTTTCAAAGTAATTTTTTATATTTTTAAAATTAATGAAATATTGTTTGATACTTTTAAAATTAATGAAATATATATTACTCGAATTTCCTTATAACTATTTTAATACATTATACCCGGATCCTTTTAGAAAAAGGTAAAAATATGATGAAAAATTAAAAGAGCATTAGGCACACATTCCAAAAGCGACACGAAGTTTAATATTAATTTACTTTAAATTTAAATATTAATAAAATGGATTAAACACCAAATTCTAAAAATGAATGTCTTTCTTATTATTATTTTAATTATATTTTAAAATAAAATTTAAAATTAGAAATGCACATGTGAGTTTGTTAGTAACATATAATGTAGATTTATGCAATAAACAACTGTTTGATCAATCAAGAAAGATATTAGAGTTTGTTTCTATTCAACCATCAATTATTATTTTAAGGTTTATATAAATTATGTTCAATTTAATTTTTTTAGAATATTATGTTCTCCTTTGTTTATATTATTATTTGTATTTTTATAATAATTGGAAACTCAAAATAATTATTTTAATAGTTAAATAACATAAAGAATAATCATTACCATAGAAATAGTTAAATTATAAATCTGACTAAATATAATTTTATTTTAAAGTTTTGTGTATCATTTTAATAAATATGTAAGTTATTTAAAATATGTAAGTAAATTAAAAATTTAAAAGAGTAAACTAAATTTCTCGTGAATTTTTTCGAACATAATATAAAAAAATAGATTTTCATTTTGGAAATATGTTAAAAATTAAAATAAAAAGACATACACCTTTGACTCATTAAAAATGATAAAAAGACAAACAAAACAAATTTAAAAAATGTAAATTGATCGATTTTCCTACCAGGTTAAAAAAACCCTCTATAACTCACTTCACTTTTTAAATAAATTTTAATTTAATCATATATTTATAAATAAATAATATAGAAAGTTAATAAATATATTTTAGTTCAAATGATTTATAAAAATTAAGAGTTAATTAAATTTTAATTAAATGTAAAATTTTAAAATTTATTTTTAATTATTATTATTATAATTTAAATTGAATTAAATAACTATTTAAATAATCAGTTTCACATTTCTATTCATTAAAAAATAAAAAAAATATAATGGGAGTGTGTTTTAATATTTAAAAAAAAATTAGAGTTTAGTTTCATTTAAACAAATCTTAGAGTAGTAGAGCGTAATTTAATTTTTAAAATTTTAATTTTTTGTATATTTTTAAATAAATTATATATTACTTAATTTCGTTTTAATTAAAATAATAAATAAAATTATATTTTTATTAAATTTATAATTTATAATTTTATTTTTATATATTACTATAGTTAAAAAATCGTTTAACTTTCCATCATTATAAAAAAAGAAGAAGTTATTTAATTGAATTAATCATTACATGTTACTCTGCGCTTATTCGAAAGCCTACTATCAATACTCCTTAAAATTAAATCTTATCTTACACTTAGTTTTTTATTATCCTAGTTTTTATGCATATCTTATTCTAATATTATCTTATCCTTTCACATATAATTATTATTATTATATAAGATTATATAAGATAAACATACACACATAAGAGCTTAATTGTAAATACTGAAGAACAAAATTATAATTTATTGTTTTAAATAATTATCTAACACTTCATTAACAATAATAAATGTGTATACATATACAAATAGTATAATAATTACTATTTTTTTTATAATAAATAGTAAAAAAAAGTATACCAATATGTTTTTCTTTTAATAAATATTCTAAAATCATATTAAAATTAGTATTTAATAATATATAAATATTTCATCGAAATAGCTTCATGGAGGGAATCTCCCAAAAATAAAAATAAAAAAATAAGACGCCAAATCTTATAAAATTATATAACAATGATTTGAAACTAATTGATAACGTCAAAATATTTGATTGTAATCACAAATAAAATTGAACACGTGAATTTTAAATATTTGGAAGCACTAATGATTATTACGAATGAATGAAAAAAAAAAAAACCTTAATTGTGATGATGCTTTAAATATCTCACAAAAATCAAGAACCGCTTAACCCCACCATTCTCTTCACCGCGCTTTCTCTCTCTCTCTTCTCTCTCTATTTTTCTGAGTGCCGCCCTTTCTCTCTCATCGTTTCAATCCCTTCCTTCAACACCTTCGTTCCTCTTACCCTTTCAGATCTTCCCAATTTCTCTTTTTCCGCGATTAATTTTCTTTCCCTTTTGTGTTTTTTTTTTCGTTTTTGGGATCTAGGGCTTTGAATTTCTCCTTTTGCTTGCACCGATTCCGTTTTCTGTTTTGTTGGTTTCTTTTTCCTTGGTCTAGGGTTCCGATTTTGTGTTCAATTGGAATTTTCGTTGTGTTTGTCCTTGAATTCTCGATCCGTTCCAAAAAAAAAAAGAAATTTATTTCTGGGTGTCGGTTTATTTGAAGGTTTTTTGTTAGTCGGAGATAAAAAGAAGAAAAAAAATAGAAAAAGAAAAAAAATTCAATTTTTCGGATATTTAGATCATGGGGAGCTCTGAAGGGGTGGGAACGCCGTCGAAGCAATACGGTGTCACGAAGCCCATATCAATGGCTGGGCCAACGGGTACTGATTTGCAGAGAACTCTTGAGTTAGAGAAGGTTGGTTTCGTTTTTCTATTGTATGCATGTGTATAACATATAATATATATTAATTTTGTTTTGAGGTTTGTTTATTTATTTATTTGCCTGAGAAATTCTTTGCTGTGTGTGCAAGTTTCTCGCTGATTCGGGGCTTTACGAGAGCAAAGAGGAAGCTGCCAAGAGAGAAGAGGTTCTCCATCGACTTGGACTGGTAAGGGAGAGATGGAGAGGAGAAATTTGTTTTGGTGATTGTTTCGAAGCGATGTAATATAATTGTTCGATGATGCCAGTTTCTGTTGAGATACTTATATTGATTATGATGCCAAACTAAGAGTTGTAGTTGCAGATATGGAACTATATGTTTGAATTGATAGGGGTTTTTATTTGTCTTATGTGGAGTTTAGTCGAATTGAGTGGTTAATGCATGCTTATTATTATTATTATTCACCACTTGTAGAAGTATTTTTTGCTGTTGTTACTTTACCCTGATGGTAATAATTGCCATTGTAGTTTGAGTGGTCATGGTTGTATGGTTGTGCTGGGGTTTTGGCATAAGGTTTGCAAACTGTTACACAAATGTGGCAGTCACTGCAAATGAGATGTCAGGGCTGCATCAGTTGATGTTGCCCACCATATGAGACTTTGATATTGCAGATTGTCACTCATCTTCCATTGAAGCTATTTTGTTTGTTGTGCTTTAGTGCTTGCAAAAATGATTTGTCTTATCTAGGATCCAAAATCTTCAGGGTAATTCTTTTTGCTTGGTCTTTCTTTCAGATAGTGAAAAGTTGGGTGAAGCAACTTACTCGCCTAAGGGGATACACTGATCAAATGGTGGAAGATGCAAATGCTGTTATTGTTACCTTTGGTTCTTACCGGCTTGGGGTGAGTATGTTACCTCATTGTGTGATATGCACACCTTCACATTTTGTTTATTGTTGTTGAGGTGTTTGGGAATATGAACATGTTACAAGATTGCAAGTTTTTGTGTTATTCTTCAAACAATGTGTTGACTCTTTGTCATGTTTCAATTGTAATTGCTGCATATATTGTTTTATTTATGGATTAATTAGGCCTGTTTTCACAGATTATTTTGTGATGTAGGTTCATGGTCCTGGGGCTGACTTGGACACTTTATGCATTGGGCCGTCTTATGTTAACCGGGAGGTAGATTGGGAGTGCGAATTTTACTTTTATTATGTGCTCTCTCTGATTCATTTTAGTCATTGCCCATTTTTTCATATTTTTATCATCAGGAGGATTTTTTCTACACATTACATGATATGCTAGCTGAAATCGAGGAAGTCACAGAATTGCAACCAATTCCAGATGCTCATGTCCCAGTTATGAAATTTAAGTTTGATGGAATATCAATCGACCTTCTCTATGCCAGTATTGCTCGTTTGATAGTACCTGAAGTAAGTGAAATTGTTTTCATTTTTATGTATTCCTTAATCAAAAGGATCTCCAAAATGAAAAGAGCAAAAGCTTACATTTGCTCATGGTCAATGTAAATTTTAAAATTGGCTTCTTAATATACTGATTGAGTTTGTTTTGATGTTATTTGGAGGTCAAGGGACTTAGAAAGTAAATATTTTTGTGTGCTAGTGGCCTGTATCATGCAGGTTTTTGTAGTTTTGTGTGGCATATTTTGGAACTTTGTTCTGTTTTGTTTTCATGATCAGGACTTGGATATATCTGAAGTCTCTGTTCTTCACAACGTGGACGAGCCTACTGTTCGAAGTTTGAATGGCTGTAGGGTTGCAGATCAAATTCTGAAGCTTGTTCCTAATGTCGAGGTATTTCTCTGAAGTTGTTGCTTGTTTCTCATTGTGGTAAGTCATCCATTTCATAATATTTGTTGTATCCTAATATTTTTATATATTTGTGTCATTTGTTTGGATTATAGCACTTCCGTACAACACTTCGATGCTTGAAATTTTGGGCCAAAAAGCGAGGCATTTATTCCAATGTGAGTGTTATTTTAACCCCCTGTTTTACTTACTAATCATGCAAATTCGTTTGTTTAGTTTGAATATCTGACATGGTTATTGGTCAGTTTATAAATATCTCTGTTATGCTTTTAATGTCTATTTTCAGGTGACAGGTTTTCTTGGTGGTGTTAACTTGGCACTTCTTGTAGCTCGCGTGTGCCAGTTGTATCCAAATGCAGTTCCAAACATGCTTGTTTCTCGATTCTTTAGGGTATATACACAGTGGCGGTGGCCAACTCCTGTCATGTTATGTCCAATTGAGGAGAATGAGCTTGGTTTTTCTGTTTGGCATCCTCGTAATCCTCGTGACCGAACTCATCACATGCCAATTATTACTCCTGCGTACCCCTGTATGAATTCTAGTTATAATGTTTCTACAAGCACACTCCGTGTTATGATGGAGCAGTTTCAATATGGCAACAAGATCTGTGGGGTAATGATTATGCTTCTTATGTTGAGTATGTTAGAAATATTTTGCAAATTAATACTTGTGTTATAAATAATTGATGATTGATTTCTGTGCTTTTGTCTAAGCAAATCCAGGATATTGAACTGAATAAAGCTTGTTGGAAAGCTCTGTTTGAACCTTACGGATTCTTTGAAAGCTATAAAAACTACTTGCAAGTTGATGTAGTTGCTACTGATGTTGACGACTTACGCAGTTGGAAAGGATGGGTGGAATCACGCCTTCGGCAGCTGACTTTGATGGTATGTTTATATATATATCTTGGTGTAAGATAATACAAGTTACTTAGAATTTGTAGAATTTACTAGGGTGAACATCATGTTAATTTTTTACTAGTTAGTTTCTCATTTGTTAGTTTTGGATCCTGTTTGCAGATTGAGCGTGACACTTTTGGAAAGTTGCAGTGCCATCCCTATCATCATGAGTATATGGATACTTCAAGGCAATGTGCACATTGTGCTTTCTTTGTGGGTTTGCAGAGGAAGCAGGGAGAAGTTGTTCAAGAAGGTCAGCAATTTGATATACGAGGTACAGTTGAAGAATTTCGGCATTCTGTTAACATGTACATGTTCTGGAGACCGGGGATGGACATATATGTTTCTCATATTCGTAGAAGACAAATCCCAACCTATGTGTTTCCTGATGGTTATAAACGATCCCGACCATCAAGGCCAACAGCACAACTTGATAAATCAATTCAAAAAGAGGAGGTTTCTAGGATTGAACATGTTGGGAGAATCCGTAAGAGGAAGAACAATGATGAGGTGGGTGTGAGGCCGGATGCTGAATTGAAAAGGCGATCTACTAGTCCAGAGTTGAGGAATGCGGAGAGCAATCATTTGTTAAACAATGGTCTAGATGAGTTGGATAGAACAGAGTCTCCTGAACCTGCCTCTAATTCTAGTGTGGTTACATGTGCTACAAGTGATGGCTCTTCTTCTGAAGATAATGGATCTATATCAGGGATAGGTTGTGTTGAGGATAGCACAAGGGGTGTTGAGACGATGAACAATGACCGGTTTGAGGATACTACTCCTGGGAACGACTCTGTCACACAAGCAAAGAAAATTGGGGTGGCCAGTGGAAATGAAGTATTACCGGAGCTGATGCAGGTTTTGGCTTTCAATTCCTTCCCAAACTTTTGCTTTCTTACTGAATATATTTCTCCTATTATGTTGTCAGTAAAATGCTTTTATCCATTTCATCATTTTATACTTTCCCTCATTTTACAGTAACTGTATATATATTTTACAGCCAAGTGCACTATAATGTGCCAGGTCTTCTCTTGAAGCCAAAAATTGCAAAGATTGCATGGCTTTCGGTGATGCATGATATCTTCATTATATTTGAGCCACCTATTATATAGGCTAATAAAGGGCGCTTGTGCAAGTTTCAAGAATTATGCACCTCATCTACTGCTATTTAGTTTCAATCATTATAACTTCCTCTGTTAGCTTATTTTGGACATTGTTCTGTACTGACTTCTTTTTCCGGGGCTTTATTATGAAGCCAAATGCAGTGCTAGGGATGGTTCTTGATTCTACAGGAAAGCTACTTACAGAAACGGTGCAAGAGCCGGTGATAAGGCATGTTAATGTTCAATAATTGTTGTTTTGAGAGCTTGTCTATCTGTATTTTGTTTTTATGCTGTCTCTTGTGGTCTGATGTATAGCAGGAGATTAAGTGTAGCTTCGACAGTGTGAGGGATCAGTGACAATATCTGGAAGTGGAAGATTATGCAGTGGAGAAAGAGGAGGAGAGCCAGCAATTTGGGTAAGTACTAATTTAAATGCTGGCTTTCATTTCTCATAATTTTTTCAGGCTTGCTTGGTAATTCAAGCTTGCAATTTGGAACTGATCCGCATCATGACGAAGAGCTCAAGCTGCGATTTATCAGACCCTTGTACAGTTTACTTTTTATGTGCATTTGACTCTGCTAACTTCATTAGAGTTATGTTAAGGACTTCCTTAAACATAATAGGGTATATTTGCAAGGCATTTGCTGTTGTGGCTTTTTCTTTTGCCTTTTTTAGAGTTAGAGAGACTTGGGGGAGGGAGGGTGGAGGGGTTGTCTAGTGTTTTCCAGTAGAGGGGACTTAGTTATAATCAAAATCTTACACCGCTGATATTATTGTATTGTATTACTTTACAGTGATATTGCAACTGCGATCTTAACCTTCTGCCGTACATTTCTTTCTCTGTCATCTGCGTAACATCCAACATTTAGTATTATTACCGTTTCCAAAACGATTTTCTTATTCAATATTATAACTCGTTCTTATCTTGTTCCTACTCAATGTGTACATATTTTGCGCAATTGTATCTTGGAAATAAGATGAAAAAGAAGATAATTATGAAAAATGAATGAATTTATGTAGAGAATTATATACCTTCACGAATTTGTTAACGGACAACATTCGATATGATTTATAAATTTAATTCTAAATTAACTTGACTATGATTAACCATTTTGATTGAATTAGTTTGTATGATAATATTTATTTAAAAAGTGATTTGAGCTTGAAATAACTCCATTTGTAAGAATTATTCTTTAGACATTAAATGATATGATTTTTATGTAAGACTAGATTAAAAAATTCATTTTGAGAAAACTAAATATTATGTTTGGTTTTAACTAAATAGAAAGAAAGTGTTAGAAGAGAAAGTGCATTAAATCCATTCGTGCATAAAGTAGAAGTTGATTTAAATTACTGTTAACCTTAACTACAACGCTTAATGAAATAACATAATTCCCAAAAGTTGCTAAAACTGAACCAAATCTAACATACATACATACGAGGTTGTTTTGTTTTGTCACGATGCTGTTCCTTTCCTTGTTTTCCCCGTCATCCTCGTACACACGTCACCATCATCTAACTTATTACGAAACATTCTCATTTATTTAATTTACGTCACATTAAAGAATTACATAAGCATGAACTAAAATTAAATAAATTTGTTATTAACTTTCCTAATTATCCGCAGTAGTCAACATGTCACTAGTATTTATAAACACGACCATGATAAAAGCAGAAACTTTTGGTAGTTTTGTGCGTTGTTTAGGCCGAAAGAGGAAAGAAAATGAAGAAGGTGGTGGTGTGTGCGGCGGTGATCGGAGCTGCGGCGGCGTGTGCGGTGGGGACGGTGGTGGTGCAGAGGTACGTTCGAAAATGTCGAAGGTGGGGTAAAGCAATGGAGATATTGAAGGAGTTGGAGGAGAAGTGTGCGACACAAACGTGTAAGCTGAAGCTTGTTGCTGATGCAATGAGCGTTGAGATGCACGCTGGCCTTGCTTCTGAAGGTGGTAGCAAACTCAAGATGCTAATCACTTACGTTGATAATCTCCCTAAAGGGTATTCAATTTCTTGATCCTTTTTATTAGATCAATCAATCTAGTATGCTAATTCCATTTGCACATCTACATTTCTTCCTTTTAAAGAAAAATTCAATGTTTTTCAGATCGTAGGTTTTTTTGTAGCTGTATGAATGATTATGTGTTATGAGTAAATAGTGTATGCTTTGACTGATATACATGGTGATAATGGTTTTTACATTGTCTTGCAATTACATATTGTCGTGTGTATGATAAGTTTGATCACTTTTTAAGGTAATTGTTTTGAAAAGTTATATCAAAGATGGTTTCTGATTAGTGGTTAGTGTAAATAGTGCATGGAAATTTTATTGTTATACTATTCCAGCTAGTTGATTGTTGAAATGGAATGTCCATAAAAGGAAGTTGTTAGTAACTCGTCTTTGTGTTTTTGCAATTGTAGTGTTTCACTTTTTCCTGTAATACTATTGAAAAATGGTGTGGAATTGCAAAGTAACGATGAAGATGGTGAATAAGGTGTAATTGGTTTTCCTTGGTCATATCTCAGATGCAGTAATATCATATGAATTCAAATATATGCTATTATTCTTGTGAAAGAGAATCAAGGCAGTGACATTTCATACTTCAGCTGCTAAATTTTTCTGTGGTGAATGTGCTTTTCTTTTTCGTCTTGGAACATTTTGAAATTTTTGAGGCTGTGAAAAAAATTTGTGGCTTTTCTGTCTGGTTGTTCCTATGCATCACTCCCATTTTTAGGGACGAGGAAGGACTATATTATGCGTTGGACCTTGGAGGGACTAATTTTCGCGTGTTACGTGTGCAATTGGGAGGCAAGGATGGTGGTATTGTTCATCAAGAATTTAATGAGTTGTCAATTCCTCCTAATTTGATGGTTGGGACTTCAGAAGTAAGTTCTTTTTTCCTTGTCAATTTGAAATTCCTTTATTTTTTACTACCAGCAATTTTGTTTACTCTTTTTCCTAACAATTGTTGATCTTTGTGTAAATCATATGAGAAACAAGACCAATCTAAACAATTGTGATTCAGGCACTCTTTGACTATGTTGCAGCAGAACTGGGAAAATTTGTTGCTGAAGAAAATGAGAATTTCCAACTTCCTCCTGGTAGACAGAGAGAGTTAGGTTTTACCTTTTCTTTTCCTGTTATGCAAACATCAATTGCTTCTGGAAACCTTATCAAGTGGACAAAAGGCTTCAACATAGAAGACGCAGTAAATCCTATTTCCTGATTGCTTTTATGCCTTTTACATTCTTAAAGTTTGAACATCTCCTTGTCTGTGAATTATAGCATTTCAGAGATATAGGACATTGATGATTAAGTCATACCCCTACATTTGAATTTACAATTGCACCACAAGTTATTACTATTATAACTAATAGCAAGAATGAATCTCATCGTTGTGCATTACACTACACATCATTATGAGATTATGTTCATGAGATCAAACATTTAATCTCTTGGTGATTCTAAATGTCATCTATCAAAACTTGTTAGTAAGATATTATATATCTCTATTCATAATTCATTTTTGCAGATGGTGCAAATGAACTTCCTAAACTAATTAATGTGGAAGTAGTTTATACCTGGTGCAGAAAGTCATTCATAGTTTTTTATTTATTTACTTGTTAATATTGTTGAAACAAATCATTTTTGAGAATCACGGGTTTAAATTCTAGAACTAGAAACTGTTATTCTTTCACCTTTTCATTTATCCCTGGTTTTGTTGTTGTTTAAATAGGTTGGTCAAGATATTGTGGAAGAATTAACAAAATCCATTCGGAGACAAGGTCTTGATATGCGTGTAACAGCTCTGGTAACTAATGTTTTGGACTAGTTCTCTTAATAATTTTTAATAGATCTCAGGGCAAAATGCTTTTTCAGAATGTTATCTTTTGCTATGTAGAATCTGTACTCATGTTAAGTATCTATACTAGGTCAATGATACAGTTGGGACATTAGCAGGAGGTCGATACGTAAACAGCAATGTTATTGCTGCTATTATTTTAGGTACCGGAACAAATGCAGCCTATGTTGAACGTGCTCAAGCAATACCAAAATGGCATGGTCCTTTGCCAGATTCTGGAGAAATGGTAAGCAATTCCATGTTTTACTTTCCTTTGGTTGAGTGTGTGGTCTTACAAAAGAGATTATCTAATATCAATGAACAGACATGAATACGGCATTTATAGGATAATTTCCGTATTAAAAGTTTTTAGTGTTTTTATACTATATTCACAACTCCTCTCAATTTGTAATTCAATACACAAATTAACCGGTTCTGTTTCGTTGGCTATATGTTGTGTATTATTAACGATTTCAAAAAAAGGTGATAAAATGATGTCTTGAGCGATTACATATCTAGGACCTTTGAAAAAAAAAAAAATAGATGCGTTAGATTAAATGGTTAATTATTTCCAAAATTTTGTCAACATTTAGTCTGTCATTTATTTTCCGTCAGTCGTTAAATTGAAAATGTTATATGCTAATGTAGCTACATAAGAAGGGCTCAAGTGATACTTAACATATTGTTGTACATTTTAATTTAATGTCATAGACTAAAAATGTTGACATAAAATAAACGAGGTACTAAAAGTTTGCAACAGAGTAGGGAAATAAAAAATAGTTGAATGAATAACTTAATTAATCCTGGATTAAATATTGAACCTTCACTGATATATGAGATGACTCCAGGCTATCAACATGGAGTGGGGAAACTTTCGGTCATCACACCTTCCATTAACTGAGTATGATTATGCATTAGATTCTGAGAGTTTAAACCCTGGTGAACAGGTGAGTTTGTGTTACTTCCAACTCCTTGTTTGCCTTAAGAAATGAGGTTATAATTAGTTTTCAACCATACTTCAGATTTTTGAGAAGATGATTTCTGGCATGTACTTGGGAGACCTTGTTCGTAGAGTTCTATGCAAAATGGCTGAAGAAGCTTGCTTTTTTGGTGAAGATGTTCCCACAAAACTAAAAGTTCCGTTCATGTTAAGGTATAATGTTAGGAGTTGACTAGTGATTTTGTTTATTCATTATTTTTCTTTCTGTATATACTAATTTGAGAGTTACAATAGTATGTGTAACAGTTCACGAGTCTTGTCACTAGTGCATCATGCAGGATCATGACTTCTGCTATCATTGCTGTAGTTTATTCTGTTTCATATATGAATATGAATATTCTATCCTTTAAACACTGATAAATTAATCGGTGTTGTGATTATTTCTCGCTTAATTTGCAATAAGAACCTATATGAATAAATATGAAGATGAATAAATATGGAGAAGGTGTGAATTACTCCCTTAATTCTAGGAACTAAATTAGAAAATTATAGCCTAGTCTTTTTCAGAGATAATATCAGAATATCTATTATATGAAATAAATATGAAAATAAAGCCTGCGTGATAAAGAAACAATTTATAGTAAATATTTTCTAAAAATTAATAACTGGATTACGGATTTCATCATGCAAAAAAAATTTGTTGAAAATCACATTTGACTTGATTAGGATTTTGTAATCCTAAATTCTTTTTACCATAGTGTGATTTTGTCATCAATGCTTTATTCCAACTTCAGTTTTATCCTCTAACTTTAATTTCTATCATTTTCATTTATATAGTGTAGGTGTTATTTTATTCGTGATAAACATTTAATGTAGTTTACTGGATCTGTTTACACATCTTACATGGCAAGTTTCTACCACCAATGCAATGGGTTATGTAGTGCTTTATCTGTTTTTGCCTGAGACATCATCTACCCTCAAAGCTGTACTCTTCTAGATTCCAATATTAATTCCCTTAACCTCTATTAATATATTGCCAATCAGAGATATAAAATATGTGGCAATCTCCAACTGCAATAGCAGAGGCTCAAATCTGATGTCATGCAGTTTTTACCTGTTTGTATTGTCATATGGTGCATTAGCCTTTTTATATGCTGAATCACCTTTTCTCACAATTTAATAAGAATCTTAAATTCCAAGGTTGCTGTGCATATTAAATTTACTGGTACTGTATTCAATTTTTTTTGGGATTATGTCCATGAACATTGCACGTGCAGGACACCTGACATGTCTGCAATGCATCATGACACATCTGCTGATCTCAATGTGGTTGGAAGCAAACTGAAGAGCATTTTGGAGGTATATAAATAAATTTCTGTATTCAGTTTGGCAAAATATTTTTCAATAAGGCTTTATTTCATCATCATATGTGCATTGTCGTTTAGAAATTTATTTCAACTGATGCTACATGGCACTGACAATATTTATTGAGTATTTAATAACTCTGTTCTATTTAAACTTATGATTCAAGTTGAGACTTCCGACTTTTATAGAACAGTGTGATGGAAACTCATGTTAAGATAACTTCATTCTTTGATATTTTTTAATCTTAGATATCTGATACCTCCCTAGAAGTGAGGAAGGTGGTTGTTGAAATATGCAATATCATTGCTACTCGTGGTGCACGTCTTGCTGCTGCTGGCAGCTTTGGTATCTTGAAGAAACTAGGAAAAGATACCATAAGTGATGGTGATGGTGAGAAAAATGTTATAGCCATGGATGGTGGATTGTATGAGCATTACACTGAGTATAGCAAGTGCCTAGAGAATACCCTTAATGAGTTGGTTGGTGAAGATATCTCAGAAAGTATTATAATTGAGCATTCCAATGATGGCTCAGGAATTGGTGCAGCACTTCTTGCAGCCTCTAATTCACAGTATCTTGAATAATGTTGATGATAATATTGGGGTTTGTATCAATTATTTTTGTGGAGGCCATTGTTCATTTATGGTCTCAGAGTAGTCTTGGGAGTTGGGAGAGTTGACCTGTACACACAGCCTTTAAGCCAATTTTGTTGCAACATTTAATTACTCTAGACCATTTCTTTTAAGTTCATGTATTTAATACTTTCTGAAGAATTCTGCATTTTTTTCTCTTGCCGTGTTAGCCTTAACAAGTTAATTAATTAGCATCATATATCACATCACCTGCCTCTATACTTTGTGTAGGATAGGATACCTTACATGCCAAAATTATTGAATTACTTGTTGGCCATAGGACTATAGTCTATAGAAGTTATTGGATCAAATATGGAAAAGTAGGACTTGGAAGCTACACAACCATGTCACACACTCTTGCCTTTTCAAGGAAAACAAAATTTGATGGCCAATTTCTACCTTCACTTGCCTTTTACAATTAGACACTTCATTTTATTTGGCTTATCAAGCAATGGCTTTAATCAACATCATATTGACAGTGTATTAAGGATATTTGTTAAAAAACAAGTAATGAATATTTTTTTTTTGTTTGAAATATAGTGTAGTGCATTGAAAATTATGATGGGAAGAATACATTAATAATATATTTTTCAAGTAATTTTTTCACTTTGAATTCCTCAATCAAGTTGATATGAACATTTGTGTTGGTACTTTCTTGTTTAAATTTAGGTTAAAAAAAATAGATTATTTAGTTCCATGTGCATTTTGAAAATTTTTGCATATAAATTTTGAATAAAGCTTGCAATTTTAAAAAATATTTTGAATAACCTTTTATCTCGTCTATTGTTAGGTCTTGAGAGTATCCAATCAAAATAGATTTTTAAACTGAGGAAATACTTGTAATTTTTTATAACCATTTTAAAATTTTTAAAAATTTAGAGGCCCACTTTAATTTTTACCTATATTAAATAACTTTATGTTTTGTACTTGCCTTATATGTATAAAATATAAATTATAGTAGACTACTAACAGCTTAATTTTTATTGTGAAAAATATAGTGAATCTATCTTTTTTGCGTAATTTTTTTTTCTAAATTTATGACTATACTTAATTTTTTTAAAAAAATAACCTTTTTGATTTAGTTTATAATTTATTTTAACATTCAATTAATAACATAATTGAACATAAATAATGTTATTATTAATTTAATTCATTCATATAGTGATAGTAGGAATGTTTTCCCCAATAAATTATACCTATGTTCTTTTTACCTTTTATTTTCATTACTTCATTAAATTGTTTTCGTAGAATTATGTTGTTTTTATTTTTTAAGAGTAAAAGAACAGCCAAAGTTATTCTTCTTTTAGCTGTTATGTCCAGAGTTCAAAGTTAACCCTTTTTTTTTTTTGTAAACTTATAAAGGAGAAAAAGTAACATTTTCCTAAGGATGAAAACTAACATTAAAGTAATTATTTCAAGTCTGATTCAAAGATTACTTTTTTTTTCTGTTGACAATATTATTATTATTACAAATAATATAATTTTGTATCAATTTTTTAATTTATATATTTTTAAATCAAGACCCATCAGTTCATTATATTTTGACTTTTAAAGGCTTGAATCCATTGCTAATTTAAATATTTTGAGTCAACACTTATTTAGAAACTCCATTGTCAAATAATTCTTTAAATGTATTCTCAAGCTAAATGATACTTTAAAAAATTTATGCCATGGCTTAAAAGAAACCTGTATCAAATAATAAATAGTAAGTTAATCTCACACTGTATATTTGGAAAATAAATTTAGCTTATTCAACATCAAGATGCACATATAGTACTTTCATGTATCATATGAGGATATATAAAAGCTCAGAACAGAACACAGTTACAGATCAGACAAAAATCATGGGATCTGCGTGTTTTTATTGCGGAATATGGATCATGCAAATTTTCTCAATCGTTGAAGTGTTTAGCAAAAAGAAGAAAAAAAATAGAAAAGTCACCATGCCAATTCCATCATCCATCAAAAAGGTGACTAACTTAATCTAATTTTGATTAAACACTTAATTTAAAGTTCTTTAAGTCCTTAATGCACGTGTTTCTGTCTAATTTGAAGTCTTGTGTAACCAACTTAACCGGCACTTAACTAAGTAGCTTTTGATATAATTAACCATCTAACATCATTGACAAAATGGTAAATAAAACTTTGGTTGTGTTTGTGCCAACGTGGAAGTAACTTGAATGTGTCAGTGCCCCTCTTTTTATTCTAACTTTTGAACATTGACCCCAACATCAAAGATGCAAAAGTTTTGAGGGCATATCATAGTCATATGACACAAGTGGCCATTAATTTTTTTTTTTTTTAACCATATAGTATTTGTCTAATCAAATAGGATAGATATCGAATTAATTACGTATATATTTTATGAGAGAATTAATTGATTAATTGTTCGACATATATGAAATTGATTATTTCTTCACAAAAATATTCACATTACGTGCATTTAACACTCCTCATAAAATTAATTACTGATGTCCATCAACTATACACTTTTTTTTACTAGTTCTATGGTTGAAAAAAAAAGGTTCTGAGGGCATGCATGTATGGAGTAGAGTGCCATAAAGGCAAAGTCATTGTAGGAACCAAGGCTTTAGGCTTAACCTTAGCCTTAGCTTACTGTGTCAAAGCCAAGAGGAATATATTTATGAGAGGTCAATGCTTCAAGGCTTTGCTTTGCATTACTTGCTATGCTAAACAACCTAACCTTGTTGTCTCAGGTTGCGTGCGATGTGCTCTAATTCCACTCTTGTTTTGGTAATGTTAGGCAAAAGGGAATCTCACATTCTCACTAGTTTGATCAATAAGTGCCACTTCTGAAAATGCCACACCCTTCTTCTTAAAAAGAGAAAAAAAGAAAGAGAACCCACCAAGCGTGTGAATAAAAAAGATATAAAAGCAAAGCTAGTCAAGTCAACAATTCCATGCCATCACATAGTTCCCCTCTCTACCTTGCTTTGCCTTAGAATGTGTTCTCTTTTCTCTTGGTGGAGTGTCTGTTTTGCAGTGATCATATTTGTCTTGGATTTGGTCTTCTAGTACGTGGCATAGTTATCATAGATTCTTGTAGCAGGTGCTTCTTCAGAGATATCAAAGGTTCAATTCAATTCAATTCAACCACTTAGCTTGTTTCATTAAGCTTGAGGCAAAGAAAGGAGCTCAAAGTTGCAACCAAGATGTGGCAAAGAAGCCACAAGTCTTCAGAGGAGAGTAAATTGGAGCTTAGGCTTGGTCCACCTGGTGAAGAGTCTCTCAATGAAAGCATCAAAAAATTCAACAGAGAAAGAAATGAATCACCTCTCACTCTTGGTTACTTCTCAACTCACAAAATTTCTGCTTCTGACAAGCCAGGTCCAGCTGCGGCTATGCTGCCATCTGCATGGCCTTCCACATCTTACCACCAACACAAAGCCAGAGCCAAAGCTTCATCATTTCTTCAGCTCCAATCAAGTCAACAAAACATGATAGTCACCGGAAGAGATGTGCCACAACTCTGTTGTGTAAAGAACAAGACATTCTCACCCTCTTGTCCAAATACATCTGTGTCCGAAAGGTATTCCTCCTTTTCTCTAATTCTCTCTTGTATCCAAGGTTTTAAATCATGGTCATGAATCATGATCCTTGATATTCCGGGAAATTGTAAGCAAATGCAACAGACGTAGTCACGATTGTGGTTAATATCATGATTGAGGACCGTTTTCTAAAACCTTGCTAATATTTGTATATTTATTCAGTTTTTTAAGATTATATTCATTCATAGATCACCTTTGATATTTTTGTAATCCATGCAACTAGAATATTTTATATGATAATGTTATATACCACTTTTCAGTGAAGAATTGTTTATGTACCTTTTCATTTCATGGTCAATCAATCGCAACATGATTTCTGTATATTTGCTTAACCATAGCATGTCATTTATTATGTGGCTTCGTTATCTAATCTTGAAATTTTGCATTGGCATGGCATGTGAATTTCTCACCCTTCCTCTATTTTTTTCCTCTCTTCACTCTTTCTTCCACTATCTTCTTTGGTCCTTCATTATTAAAGTTCACTTTAGCTTCCTTGGTGATTTTGAGAAAAAGAATGAGAGGTGCTAAATATGAGAAATTGAATGATTACTCAATTGAAGTACACTTGTGATGATACTGATATGATTTTGTCTTCTTATTGTAGTGCTTATTATTTTCACTGTTCATTTTCATGCTTAACTTTTTGTACATGGACCCACCAAAAACAGAACGGCTTCTGGTGCAGTAGTGGGTTGGCCTCCAATTCGTTCCTTCAGGAAGAACATTGCAAGTGGAAGCAATTCTAAGCTACCTTCTGGGTCCCATCAACATGTTGTTCCAGACAAGATTGCTAGCAAGAAACCTAATGAAAACTCTGGTAAAGGCTTGTTTGTGAAGATCAATATGGATGGTGTTCCTATTGGCAGAAAAGTGGACATCAATGCTTTTGACAGCTATGAAAAACTTTCTTCTGCCGTTGCTGAGCTCTTTAGAGGACTCCTTGCAGGTAATATTCTTGGCATTTTTGTTCTATTATTGTGTCTGTGGGGTCAATTTAGATTGTTTGGATCATCATTGTACCGTTCAAAATAAAAGATACGAAGAGTATCTTTCTCCAAAAGTACGTTTACAACAGTTATCCAAACATGCAGTTAATCACATTTGTTGTTGACATAATTGTTTGAATATGAAGATTTTCTTCTGAGTAATTATCTTTTTGTTAGCTACATCTTTTGACCAACTAGTAAACATGTTACTAAATGTGTGCTTGTTGTTGGCTATGAAAAGAGCTAATTTGGATATAATTCTCATTACGATCTCAACTTTGTCAGAAGAGTTCTGATTTAAATTTTTCATAAACACCAGTAAAGTTATAAGGGGATTTTCGTAAGTTAGGAATCAAATTCCTATCTCAATCAAAAAGCTCTCATAAGCTAGGTACTACTCTAACTGAGCCTAAATCTGAGCCTAGATCTAACGCAATTGAATAACCATTAGCTTGTAGTCATTCTTTTTTCATCAAACAATTTTCTTGAAGTAAAATTTCCAAGTGATCTTTTACACCGATTTGATTTCATGTTTTCTATTCTTCTGTCCTTTTGCTTTTAAACTCACTTCTAAATTCTGATGCTGAAACTTGAAGCAGAGTTGAAATTATCTCACAGAGATTCCTCTGCTGGTGGATTTCAAAACAAACAAGAGGAAGAAAAATCCAAACCGGGTTTACTGGTTGGAAGTGGAGAATATACTCTTATTTATGAGGACAATGAAGGAGACAAAATGCTTGTTGGAGATGTGCCGTGGCAGTAAGCACCTTACCAATGTGTATTCTATACATTTTTATCCTGTTCTATTCAATATTATATTCCATGACAAGATTTTGGAACCAAGATACACAACATGCATTTTTATATTATTCTATTCAATATTATATTCCATGACTAGAGTCTAGAGCCAAGTTATGCTGTGCATAAATACCAAGCACTGCATTGTCACGCAATATCTGTTTCTTATGTGAAAACACTAAACTATATATCACTCTTGAAGTTGGTTTTTCTCTCCTAGTAACCTGAACTACCATTTTGGTCCATATAAAAGTGTAAGAATAAGACAATTTAATCTTTCAAAGATGAAAATAGGATATTTATTGTCATTTGAATCCTTGAATCTAACCATTTACTATGGTTTAATTTTTCTTTCTGTGTTTACTTATTGCTAGAAATATTTGATAATTGGAAGATATGGTTGCTATTATTATGTAACATGGTTCATTTTAATGTGTTTGTTTGGCAGCATGTTTGTGTCAACAGTGAAGAGGCTGAGGGTGTTGAAGAGTTGTGATCTTTCTGCTTTTAGCCGTGAGTTGAAGCCTTGAAATTCATTGAGAATACTTAATTGGTTCATTAATCTCTCACTTTATGTTTTGTTTTGGTTGTGATCAATGATTGAAAAAATGTTCTTGTTCTCAGTTAGAAGTAAGCAAGAGTAGCACTTGACTTGGCAATGAGAAATGAAGGATTAGAGTGTCACATGCTGAAAAGTTGAACAGTGTTTTTTACTTGACGTTTTGGTTCATCTCAACTTTGAAGATCAATCAATCAAATGTTCAATTTATAACTAGTGTCTGTATGAATGTATTTTGTTTTCAGTGAAGTTTTGAATTGTTTATGAGCTTTTATTTTTGAGTTGCCCTTAGCTTATGTTGGCATGAGTTCTGATAGCATGTTTGCAAGAACAGTTTGAGACTCCAAAATCAAGTTTGGAGGTAGAGAATATGATTTAGGAGGAAAAATAATGGCATTTGATTGTTCGATCTAAATTTGATTTTTCAATGAATTAGAACCATAATTTAATAATAAAAAGTAGTAAAATAATATTTTAAAGAATTTTATTATTTTTGTTTTCTCTTAAATTTAATCACCCACTTTCCTATTAATTTTTAAATTAAAAATTAAAATAATTAAAAATAATATAATTTAAGAATTAAAATGACTGTCGATATTTAAAAAAATATAAATATATTATACTTTTAAAAAAAATTATTTTATCTTAAAAGAATTAAATTGTCTTATTTACAAATTTCCAGTGACTAAAATTTTGATTTATTCTTCAAAATAAGAATAATTTATGTTTAAATTTAAATTTAATTAAATTAATTTATAAAATCAACACAAAATCATGTTAATAAACGTCAAATCGAACACACCAACTCCATCAGCATATATATATATATATATATATATATATATATATATATATATATAAATTAGATAAAAAGAAAAGGATAGTGTTTTATCTTTAATTTAAAAGAATTGTATGATCTTTAAAAAATTAAATTAAATATTAAATATCAAAATTGTATTACTTTAAGATTTTATTTCTTTCATTTTACAAAGTTATCAATTAGAAAATATTTACTAATTTCCTTAAAAAAATTTATTGAATAATGATGTGAAATTTCTCCCTTTTTCTACTGTCTTTAAAACTTAGGTTTTAAAAATACCTAATTGTTGTCTCTTAGAGGTTTGAAACAGCAAGTAAGTAGTGGTTTATCTTATGGTAAAGTACAAACCCACGACAATATGGTCCCTTTGTGACATCTATTTTATGACATTTCTGATGGTTATGCACCTTCCTCCTCTCCTCTATTTGTTTGGTTTGAAGAGGCAACAAACACACATTTGACTTTTTATTTTACCCTTTTTAACCGACAATTTGTTTTTGTTTGGCTAAATTAATTGACTTAATATGATTTCTACTATATTGACGTTAGGGTAAGTTGCAAAATATAGGGCTGATGTAAATGACTTGAACTTCCCACTAATGTTTAAAGAGATATTTTGTTTCATTGAATTATATTTGATTCAATCCAACTGCAACATTTCTTCGTGCAAATTGTTAAAAACATGTGTGTTGGGTGATGGAATAAACATATTTATATTATATTATGACCGAGGGTTATGTTCTAACTTAATTTATATACATGTAATATGTTATATTTCTAAGTTACGTGAGATTTCAATAAATTTCTCAGAATTTTTAACAATTCATATCTCATATTGCATCGTTTTTTTAATGTGGATATTATTTACGTAGATGAAAAATCAAGGTATGTATTCATAAAATATATAAATTAGAATAAAACAACTACTCATATTAGATATATGTCAAATTGTGTTAATGACTTGCTAAATACATGTTGCTTTATTATACACTAATTAAATAAATACCGCCTACAGTGGTGTGACTATGAAAGGCTTCAGCTGAATTGGTGTAATTCTCTATTTGTGTTTTCAAGTAGAAGTATTTTTCCTTCACATGACAAACTCATTTTCATTTGTTTTTACCTTTGGTGAACAAGAGATTAAAGCAAAATTATCATTTTATAGCTATCATTGTTGTCTAGACCATAATGCTCTTCAGTTTTTTCAAAGGAAATTCACCATCAACTCAAATTGTAGTCAAGGTTTTGGTATTGTTGTGTGTGACTGAAACTTTTCTAACAATAAGTTTTGACAAGAAGAGCATTGGGTCGCATTCAACTTTATTATGATCCACATTCCTGAATCTAAAGTCCTATATCTCTGAGGAAAATAAGGCCCAAAGTCTTTACAGTGACATCAATATGTCATTCTCTTTTATTTTAAAGATTTGAACATTTTCTAAAACATTGAGAAATCTCTTTAAATCTTATAAACTAGTTCTTCCTAATTTTATAAATTCTCAAAAATTCAAATTATAAAATCTTAAAAACTAAATAAAATGAAATAGATTTTTTTTTTTGTTTTCAGCCGAATCCCCATTATAAACTAAATTTTACCTAAAAACTCAAGTTAAAATAATGAAAGAAAATAATAGGTTGCTTTTGCAAACTCAGTTTGGAAAATAAATTTTATTCAATAATAAGTTTGCAAATTTTAATCTAGACATTTAATTATTTTTTGAAAAAAAAAATTATCATCAATATTGATTTTGTTATTTTTTATTTTTTTGGTAAATATTGATCTTATCTCATGAGCTTTGGTAGAAGTAATTAATCTTTGGTCTGAACCAAAATATTCTTCAACTCATAATCAGAAATCAATCTTTTAAAGTGGAGAAATCACTAAAGTACGTTTTCAATTTTTTAACAAAGTCTTCTTTGTATACAGAGTATTCAATTTTCTTTGAAATTCATTGTCCTAAAATATTCAAGTGTATAGTTATACCATTTATTTGGTCATTAAAACAAAGCAAAACCAAATATGCTGTGTGTCGTAAGGAATGGTAAATAGGCCAAAGTTATCACGCAATTGTGATAGGAATTCTGAGACAAGATCCAAGTGTTGTGGGGTACCTTTGCAACCAAAAATGGAATTATGTGCAAGAGTTAGTGACACTATTAAATACTAGAATTGCCAACCTTGATGAAGCATATTATTCTTCATGACAAAACCACTTTGGTTGAGTATGATTTCATTACTTACTAACTAAAAAATAAATAAAAAATTAGATGTGTTAGAAATGTCATTGATGATTTTAACTCAATCTTATAAAACTGATTTTTTTTTATAGTCCTCACTTATATATATACATAATAGGTCTAATTTTAGACGATATGAGATTTTCAACACACAAAACGGAATATGATATGGAATACAAAGAAAGAAATTTCCAATAATAACGGAATATAAAAAATTCTAAAATAAACTCTGAAAATATATTATAAATATGAATGACGAACATTACTCAATCTTACAAATCGATTTATACAAATCGATTTATACGATGAAAAATATTTCTCACTTGTACACGTCCTCCCGTGTATATTTTCAACCGGATGAATTTGACATAATTTATTATGATGTAGCGTAAATATGAGTTGTTGTATAAATGATGGTGATTCCATTTCCATACACATGCTCTTGCTTAAGGTTTTAAGGTTGTGGACAATGATTTTGCATAGGAAAAGGGTTTCACATGGAACTGACGTAATTTATGGGCCCAACTTATTACAACTTATTTTGCCAAAAACTTTGATTTCGTATTATATGTTCCATGGATTAGGTTGATTAGGTATTAATTCAATGAAACAGACCTAAGTTTCTTGTCCTTGGTTATCATATTTTAATAATACTCCAAAACCATTCCCTTTCATCATCATATGCTGCATCTATTGCTCTGTCCCCTCCTCTTTTTTCACATCTTTTTTTATCACTTCTTTCTTGCATCATAATTTAATCACCACTTATTAATAATAATATAATTAGCACTTAAATATGGCCTTAGTTAATAACATGTACAAATGATCTTGAAACTATTTTTGCTATTAGGACTTATTTAACGTGTATTTCATTGTTGAAACTATTTCATGCTTAACAAACTTCCTAAATCAAGAGGCATTTTTGTTTCTGAAAAGTGAAAGGTAATTACTTTTGTTTATGAAAAAATAAGGTGATTATTATTTAATTTAAACTTTCACTAGCGTCAAGTGTTATTATTTTTGTTTTTCAATTTTTAATATTAATCCAGCTTCTCAATGATGTAAACTGTCATAAGTTTAAAATTTATAATTCTATAAAATATGACTAAATTCATTCATAAATTACATAAAGACACTTATATCCAAGTATTCGTTTTTTTTTTTTTTTATAATAAAAGTTATTTTTGCGTGTACAAATGTTGTACCAAGTATCAACCCATTGACTTTGAAACCCTGCAAACATCCTAGAGCTGAAAGAAATTATCAAGAGATGATTATAATTTTTTAAGCCTTTCGTGATAGTATTAGTAATTTAAGAAATGTTATTGTAAGATTTGACGAATAGTAATATAATATTTTAAAAATATTTATATTATGATATTACGTCACTTAAAATTACATTTATATAATAAAAATTTATCCACTGATTTGTAAGATTAAATTAGAGATATAAACATATTTATAATATAATATTAGAATTTATATTATAAGATTATTAGTTAATATTAAATTTATTGTGTTATTTGTTAAGTTGACCTAATATTTTTAAATTGTAAAAAGGTTAGTAAAAAAGATAAAATATAAAAATTTATAATTATAGAAAAATTTATGAGTGAGTGGTTGAGTTAATTTGCTCAATTTAGAAATAATTACAAGTTAAAAAGTACTAAACATTGACAAGCTTGAATGTCTAATTGGAGTAATTTTGAAACAAACCTTTTGGGTTACGAACTGCAAAATTGTTGATTATAATTTTGTCTTAAGATGCTGGTTGAGATCTGTGTCTTATAGATAACATACATTTTACAGTTGTCATGTATCCACGTGCAATGCGGGCCCCACCATGTCCCTCTCCATTACGTTATATGTCGGCTTTCTATTCTGTCAACTTTTTTACCCTAATTTCACTTTTCTTTATACCCAATCATTCTTCTTATATCACTCAACACTATTCTAATCTTCAACTTAATATAAAAGCTCCACAATTATTATTTTTTTTTTCATTTTTCATCAAACATGGTTTACAAAGATGTGATCAAATTTCAATCACGTAAAATAAGTATTTTCTTTTAGTAAACAATTGAAATACATTAAATAATTAGATAATTAATTATAAAATGTGAAAAAAAATATATAATAAATTAACTGTGTATTATAATTATTAATAAAATAAAACTGTTTTTTTCGAGATAAAATCATTTGCATTATAGATTGATGAACGTTGATTATATATTCTTCTCAATACACTTTTTATTAAGTAAAAGTTATAAAATCATAAATAAATTTAATTCTATAAAAACAATAACACGTATTATAATTTTCAATCAGTTTTGTTCAACAATTAGATTTTATTTTTTAAAACATTTCGACATTCAAAATTACATTCTATATTCAAAACTTGAGTTGCATTAATGTAAGTTAGAAACTGATAGACCTATTGAAAGAAATAACACTTTTTGTAGTGTTTATATATTATTATTCACCAGACTTTAAAGAAACATGTTACTTACACCAACCACTGTAAAAATCACTGTGTGTTTTGGTAAGAAAAAGAAATGAAATCTCTAACTTCAATTTAAAGGGGTGATTATGATGGTGGGGTTTAATAATATACTATTTCATCTTTCACTGTAGGGTTGCATGCTTCTTCAGGCATTCCCACGTTAATGGCAATAACTAGTATATGTTCTTCACTTTTATTGCACTTCAACAACGAAATTTATGTCTTAGTTTTATTACGTCATTCAAAAAAGAAAAGGTGAGATATTTTTTTTGGAGAATTATAAAAAGTGAGATCTCTCTAACGAGTTTTAAATGCTTATTTTATACTATCATATAAATATTTGAATATATTAATTATATATTCATTCATTAATATTCATTGTCCTTAGAAGTGCAAGATTTTTTTTTGGTTTTTAAATTTGATTATTTATTTTAATTTTAATCTTAAATTAAAATAATAACAAATAATATAATCTAGAAACTAAAACAATAGTAGTTATTTGTTGGAATTTGAAATAAAAAAATGTTGTATTTTCAAGAATTATTTTATTAGTTTTTGAAATTAAATTATCCTACTAATAATTTATTTAGTTAATAATATACACAAGTAATTACATTATATTTTCCCAAATTCATAAACAATAATAAAAAGAATAAATAATAATAATTAGGGTTGATTGGCCTTAAACTTCTTTTTTAACTTATACAATTTTAATCTTTTATATCACTTAAACACGAACCTGTGAAAGTTCTTGAAACTGTTGAACACACTATTTGTGTTACATAGAAGTAATAATGAAGTTAGAAGCAGTGAATCATTTCTCCCATTCAGTTCTGTGTCGGTTTCAATGAGTCAAACAACAATAAGGTCAACGAATTCTTACGTTATTAATGTAAGAAGAGTCTCCGATGATTTGAGAACTGGTCGGCGATGTTTTGGTCACATTGGAGTCTCTTTTTGTGGGACCCACTCCCCAAACTGTCCTTTTCCTTTGCCTATTGCCAGCTATTTGCTCTATACTCTGCCTTCCATTTTCCGTCACCATATCTTTATTTCCCATATTACCCTTGCATCATAAAAATCTCATAGCCATCATCATGAAACAAAATCTCATAAAAATCTTCTTCTAAATTATTCTTGTGTAATATAACAAACTAATTCATTTATGAAACAAGATTATGATTATAACCGAGTAATTTCTTTTGTTTATTTCTTTTCATTGTCATCAAGTGTTATAATTTACATATATGTCTTTAATAATATTACTATCAATGTGCATGTTTGTTTGTGTTTCATTTATTTTTGTTTTTAAACTTATAAATTTGAGATGATTGGTTATTTTATCTTCTGCAAAAGCTTTTCATTACCAATTCCTTAAAACAATATTTTCACTTTGTAACTTTTAGCAATAAGATAGTGTTATTTTAGTTATAATTTTTTTAGCTTATATTAATGACAGTATGCTTAATAATTATAAAATTAATACTTCTGTTGACTCAAGAGTGTGCTAAGAAGCTACTAAAATGTTTTGGAAAATATCACATTGCATCACATTTTAGATTAAATACCAACTTTACTTTAGAAAAACATGAAACACTGATTTTGTTATTAAAACAATGTGAATTTCTTATATAATCATCTCATAATTCTTAAGAACTAATTAAAACTATTGATTATACAAACACCAATTTTTATATACAAACAACCATATCAATTGTTTTAACACTGTAATTAAAAATATAAAAACCACTTTTAATTTTAAAAACTACCTAAAAAATTCACACTAAAAATATTCTTATAAAAATCAATAAGAAATATCCAATATTTAATATATAATGTGGGGAATTCCATAGAGGGAAAGGGTGAAAGTGTAAAAAGAGAAAACATGTCTTGAGACATTAGAGTCTGCCAGGTGAGGTGGGTGGCTCTGAAAGTTGCCTCTTTGCAGGTCGCTTTCTCTTTTTACTGTCATCACTCTTTCTGTAACTAAGCATTAGAACAACAATTACAAATTACATTAACAAATGCACTCTTTACACTCTCTTCATTCCTTTCTCCTTCTCCTTCTTCCCTTCATCTTCAAACCCCCTTAACAAGTACTAACTATTACCATTACTTTTACTTACTACCACCTTCTTTTCCTTTTCCTTCATTAGTCTCTCTCAATTTCTTCTATTCTTCCACTCTCATTTTCTTCTATTCATTTTTGTCATCTTTCATCAATTTGTTAAACAAAAGAAAAACCAACTTGTTCTAAGCTGGAACATCAAAATCTCACCACTTTGCTTTCTAGTTTCTTCTCAATCTTTATGCTTTTTCCTAAAACTGAATTTGTACTTAGTTGTACTATTACTCTTCAAACATAGATCAAGTTCCTTCCTTTCTCTGGATCAAGTTTTTTTTTTTTTTTTTTTTTTTTCATTTTCATTGACCCTTTAGCTCAAAATTCTCTCCATTTAAGTATTACCAATCAATGATGATTCTGGTGCAAAAACCCCATTGGGGGTTGCTTCTCTTTCTTCTCTCTCTGCTCCACCTTCACTTTAGTACATGTTACCCCACAGAACCAATGAACTGTACGGACACAAGCCGTGTTTGCACTTCATTCATGGCCTTCAAGCCTGAACAAAACCACTCACTGGCTTTGATTCAGAGCATGTTTGATGTGTTGCCTAGTGACATAACTGTTGAAGGCAACGGTTGGGGTTACATGTTCATAAGAAAAAACTGTTCTTGTGCCGCTGGTTTAAAAAAATATGTGTCCAACACCACTTTCACTGTGAAATCCAATGAGGGGTTGGTGTATGATATGGTGATGGATGCCTATGATGGCCTTGCTTTTCTTCCCAACACTACACGGAGGGCGAAGAATGGTGCTGTTGTGTCATTGAGGTTGTTCTGTGGCTGCTCCAGTGGACTTTGGAACTATTTGGTTAGTTATGTGATGAGAGATGGAGATAGTGTTGAGTCCTTGGCAAGCAGGTTTGGGGTTAGTATGGATAGCATTGAGACTGTGAATGGCATTGGTAGTCCTGATAATGTCACTGTTGGTTCACTTTATTATATACCACTGGATTCTGGTTAGTTCTTTCTTCTAATCTTCTTCAATCCTTTTCTTCTGTGTATGTGGATATGTGTTTGAGAGGGTTGGCTTCATTAGTTCCATTGAATTTTGGTTGAGGATGTTCTAGACTTTAGTTATGTATTTGTTTTTCATTTTGGAACATCTGGATGGGATGTGAGAGTTGGGGCTGTTGAGGGTTCTCTAGTTGAGATGTGGGAAAAAATTGACTGCATATATTTTGAGTATTGCAATTTTAAGGTGTTTTTTAGTCACTTGAGCAAAGAAAATGTACTTGACCATGATAAAAGGGGATTTCAGGGTAGGTTATAATTTATAAAGGAAGTGGCAAATGAAATGTGTGAAGATGATGTGCACATGTAACTAATTGATTATGAAATGAAGTGAAAGTGATTTCATTCAAGTAGGTGGGGATTGAGAAGGTTCTTGGTTTGTCATGTGTGGCAGCATTTATTGTGTTGAGAAACTATGCCTGTTTGGGAAATACTAATTGCTGAAGATTTGAAACAGATTATCGTCTATTTTTCATGCATAGATTACTTTGATAAAGAGCTAAATTGGAGGGAATGCAGAGTGAATTTAAATTTCTGAACCTGAGAATTTTCTTTTTGCCAGAGGACTATTTCATTCTGTTTCAAAATAAGATAAATTTGAGTATTAAAGTAACTTGTAATGTAGTGGGTTAACAAAAAAAAAAAAAAACCTTGTAAAGACTGTTATCTTTGTAGCAAATTGTTGCTGAAGAGTGGTTGATGTTAGTTTCTCCATGCAGAGTGATAGTTGAAGAATATTCTACTTTCTATGTTGATTGAGCTTAAGTCAAGGAACATTATCTGTGGATTATATTTTAGTTTCTTTACATTTGGGACTAATATTATCAGTCTCTTTGAGGGTGGTGAATTTGTCACATATTCTGCAATGCAGTTTAATTGGAGAATATGCATTGGATGGCATTCACTTTTATTGAATTGAAAAAGCTGAAATTACTCATTCAAATATATGCCTATATTCACTGCTACAATGTTTTACATGCAACAGATTTGTCTAGATTCCCTTACCATTATCTAGTGATGAATCAATATTCCAATTGTATTTGTGAAATGCAATAATATTAAGCCCGCTCAAATCCTGACTGCAATTTGAATTTTTTTTCACTGGATTCCAGTTCCTGGAGATCCTTATCCCCCGAATAATGCTGCTCCACCGGTTCCTGCTCCTACCCCCTCCTTCAGTAATTTTTCAGGTATTGCTCAATGCATGCTGTGAAAGGAAAATAACTTTTCCTTTTCCATACAGTCTGTTATATTCTGTTTTTAATTTAAGCTGATTCTTAATATGTATTTTGAAACTTCATATAAATACTCAAGCTAGGTAGAATTTCATAGTTATATGTGTCACAATAGAATTTGCACTTTATTTATTTAATTATTTTAAATTTTTGGTTACAGCCGATCAAGTCAATCACAAGGCTCATGTACCCTACGGATGGATCATTGGGGGTTCAGGGATTGGGCTTGCTCTAATTATATTTACTGTGATGCTGTGTGTCTGTTTGAGATCATCGAATTGTTTTGCTGATGCCAGAACTCACGAGAAAGATGCAGAGAGGAAGATCTCTCATAAATTCCATATTCTTCGGAACCCAAGTTTTTTTTGTGGTTCCGGAAGGTACATCTGTGGTAAACATGTTGACCAGAAGCAAACAGATGGTGAATCCAGCAATCACATGATTACCATTCCCAAACCTACAAGTAACTTGCCTACCTACTGATCTTCTAGTTGTATATTGTACTTATGATTTCAGTGTGATGAAAACATGTTTTGCACGATGTATCCTATCGTTTCCAGCACACTACTAAAAATATTTTGTGGTCTGATTTGTTTAAATATTCCTTCTCAAATTTGATTAAGGGGAAACAGGGGAAAGGGTTTCATTGCTGCTAATGCTGGATTTTTATTGGATTTTGTTGAGTATTGATGGATGTTGCACCGGACAGTCTCCAATTAGTTGAGCATGCATAAAACATATGGTCCTACACCTCACTCATTCATGAGGGTATTGTATAACTTGCATTCATTTTCGTTCTGGCTGTCAAGTTGATTGTACTAATTTTATGACATTTTGATACATATAACTAACTCTCTTGATTTTAAATTTTGAATGTTTTTCATGAATGTGTTCTATCGATATGAGCTCTAGTTATACATGAAATTGTTTGAAACATGGATATATAACTTGTTGGTTTTCTTACACACCTCTGTGCCAATATTAATGATTTGTCCTTTAAAATTGGAATTTATACATAATATGTATATTATTATTGCAGCTCTGGGGCCTGATGTATTTGACATGGATAAGCCTGTAGTTTTTGCATATGAAGAGATTTTCTCCACAACCGATGGTTTCTCTGATTCAAATCTACTTGGGCATGGAACATATGGTTCTGTTTATTATAGCCGCCTTCGTGACCAGGTTTTTAGCTGTATACTTGGAGTTTGCTATTATATACAGTGAGTATTTTTTTCTCAGACCATTTTTTACTTAAAATCCTTGTAGGAAGTTGCTATTAAAAGAATGACAGCTACTAAAACAAAAGAATTTACGTCGGAGATGAAAGTTTTGTGCAAGGTTCATCACGCGAATCTGGTAGTTTCTTTTTTAATGATTTAATCAAAATAATTTACATGCTATGATTTTGGAGCCAATTGCTTGGCACATTTCAAAAGTCTGAGTTGTACTTTCGATTGATGTTGTCAAGGTAGAATTAATTGGCTATGCAGCAAGTCACGAGGAGCTTTTCCTAATTTATGAATATGCTCAGAAGGGTTCACTTAGAAGCCATTTGCATGATCCTCAAAATAAGGGTAAGATTATGCATTTATGCTTTGAAGTGTGGACCTGGTACTTTTAAATTTTTATTTAGATTTTTCATCTTTGAAATTTAAGCTGTGCATTTGTGGTTCATGTCCATTATTTGTCTTGCTTATAGGTCATTCCCCACTTTCTTGGATCATGAGGGTCCAGATTGTGCTTGATGCTGCTAGGGGCCTTGAGTACATACACGAGCACACAAAAACTCATTATGTCCACCGTGATATCAAGACAAGTAACATTTTACTTGATGCTTCTTTTAGAGCAAAGGTAATATTATATGTAGACACTACTACACCATTTTGAAGTGTTTCAAATTTGTTGGTTTTCGTTTATCTTAGAATTTCTATTTTCTTCTCTAGATTTCAGATTTTGGGTTAGCAAAACTTGTTGGGAAAACAAATGAGGGAGAAGTTTCAACTACCAAAGTTGTTGGTACATATGGATATCTTGCCCCAGAGTTAGTAATATCCATTAACAATTTTTTTTTTTTTTAAAATTTATTCCTCCTTCATAAAATGATATTTTTGTCTTTCATTTCATATATTTTGCAGATATTTGAGTGATGGTCTTGCGACAACAAAAAGTGATGTCTATGCATTTGGTGTTGTCCTTTTTGAGATTATATCAGGAAAGGAGGCCATCATTCAACCAGAAGGCACAATGACAAAAAATCCTGAAAGACGATCACTGGCGTCCATTGTAAGTTCTGCCACAAGACATTCTTTTGAATAACCCTTCTACAAGCATAAAGTTCTGCCTTGCTTTACGGAAAAGATTGCAACCACTTGTGTAACTTCAGCAGTCACTCATAATGATGATCTCGACATATCTGCACTGCACTAATATTTAATGTTCAGAATGGCCATAGAATTGGAAATAACTAAATATGCATTCCCCAGCATTTTGTCCCCATGATACATAAATGAAGTCCTGAAATATTTTTGTTGCATGTTGGTTAGAGATTATTTACAACATTTTGTCACACTATTGTTTTCTGGGGTATTGTATTAATGTTTGTTAAATTGCAGATGCTGGCTGTTCTTAAAAACTCACCTGATTCCATGAGCATGTCAAGCTTGAGAGATTATATTGATCCAAATATGATGGATCTGTATCCTCATGATTGTGTATTCAAGGCAAGTTAGTTTATCCATTTTCAAGCCTTGTGCTTTTGGATCTCTTGATTCTCTTAACCAGAAAAATTGAAGATTTTTCAGTTCAAAGCATAATAATAATAAAAAATCTTACACTTTCACTGTTGTAACCCAATGTTCATTTGTTGTTTTGGTGTACTAGATTGCCATGCTGGCAAAGCAATGTGTGGATGATGACCCCATCTTGAGACCTGATATGAAACAAGTTGTGATTTCATTATCACAGATTCTACTCTCTTCTGTTGAGTGGGAAGCAACTCTAGCTGGGAATAGCCAAGTTTTCAGTGGCCTTGTTCAAGGAAGATAGATAGTAACATAGCAGGAGTCTTTTTTTCTGCATCCTGCTCTATACCTTTTTGGTTGGTTCATAGTGATGGATCCATAGGAAGTGTGACATGGTGGGGGTCAATTCTATTTTGGCCATTTATTTCATGAATGTCTTGTGAGCTATATATATATATACCTTGATTTTGTTTAGCTGCATTCTAATATGTAGAAAATTTTGAATGTAATTTAGAGTGTGTTATGATAGAGCAAAGGAAGAATTTTATTGCTCTGTGATTGATTTGTATTTATATATAAGTTGTAATTCGACATTAATCTATGTATGTTTCTATTCTTTCATTTCTCATATTCTAGTATTTTCTTTGAGTTGCATGATGTTATAATAAGAGCATATTGATGATTTTAAAGCGTGAAACAATGTCATGTTTTTAAAGAAATATTTACACTCTATTATACAGAAATTTAGTAAATCTTTTCAGGATATAGATAGAAATATTTACACTCTATTATACAGAAATTTAGTAAATCTTTTCAGGATATAGATACAATGAAGATCCTATTTGTATTTGTATATGTATAATAGCTCAGTTGGTAGAGCTCCGCTCTTGCAATTGGGTCGTTGCGATTACGGGTTGGATGTCTAATTGTCCAGGCGGTAATGATAGTATCTTGTACCTGAACCGGTGGCTCACTTTTTCTAAGTAATGGGAAAGAGGACCGAAACATGCCACTGAAAGACTCTACTGAGACAAAGATGGGCTGTCAAGAACGTAGAGGAGGTAGGATGGGCAGTTGGTCAGATCTAGTATGGATCGTATTTTTCTCGTACAATATTGTGTATAATTTTATCTTTCCTTTTTTTTTTGTTTTTTATTTAAATCATAATGTAAAGTTATAGGTAGATAGCACAGGTAAAAATTGTGAAATGTCTGATTGATACAAGTGTTCCTCATCAATTATTCCCAAGATTTTGTTGTTATGTATAGAAATACATTTTTATTCAAAATTACAATAAATATATACATTCATAGATATAAACATTTTAGAAGTCAAAAAGAAAAAAAAGTGTCACAGAAGTATTTAAATTTAGAAATTTCATGAAAACAAAAAATATAAATTATAAAGAATAATATCTTACATGATATGAAAATAATAAAAAGACCAAAAAATACAAAACTTTAATGTATTTATTACGGATAAAAATGGAAAGTATTGTAATAATATATTTATGGGCCGAAGAAGTCCAATAATACAAAAACGACGTGGTTTTGTGGAACCCCGCGTTGCGAAAAATTCAAATTCGCAGAGAGAAAGAGAAAGAGACGATACAGTGTTGCAGAGAAGAAGAAGAAAAAAATGGGTTTGGGTTGTGACGTTGAAGACAATCTTCATCGTCTTCGTTCCGATCTTTCTTCTCTTCTCCATCAGGTTTGTACTCTCACCTTTCTATTCTTTCGTTAATGCAAAATCCTTTCATTCTTCACTCTGTTGAAACAAATGCAATCATCGATTATTAGCAATTGTGTTTGTAACCTAACGCCCAATTTTACGTTACAATGAGAAACCATACTTTAATAAATTGATTCACAGATTGACGAGCTTGTTGTGCAAGCCATTGAAGTGAGAGATGGCAACAACAACAAGAAGAAGAAAATTAGCGTAAGCAAAGAGGGCAAAACAATAATCGAGTCTTTCGCCGGTGTTCTTTCTGACATGTTCTTTTCTCTGAAGGTGAAACCCTACCCACCCCTATTCAGTTTTCATGGTTTTATTTTTTCTAATTTGTGTTTTTTTCAATGGCAGCCATGGATTCCCAAATTACAAAATGCACTTCACCCTGAAAAAACAGATTTTGATGATGATGATGATGATGAATTGACAGAGTGTAACAGTCCTGAACAGACAACCTTAAACTTGGTGTCTCCTTCTCCACTGGTGTCGTGGCGTGGCAATTGTACTGTTGAAAGGGGTAGACAAATGTTCATGCTAACACCTCTTCCATTATCATCCAAACATCACCACAATCCTAAACCACCCTTCCCTCCATCCACATCATCGATTACTACTTTGATGGACAATGTTGTAGTGAAACCAACCCCTGTTAAACAAGTATCAGATAATCAAGATGGGTCTATGCTTGTTATGATGACTCCATGCTTGAAAATGTCGCCTCCCAAATCTTGCATTTTGCTTGAACCCATATCTGAAGTCTCTCATTTGGGCTGTAACAGAGGTTTACGCAAGGCCACTCCCTTTCCTGTTGGGGTTCATTGCAGTGATTCTGAAGATTCTGAGTCTTCTGGTGGTGGTGGTGGTAGTGATGGTTTGGCATTGATGTATCCGGAATTGCTTGGGATACACCGCGTTTCTAAGCCAGGAATTGGGAAGAAAACAGTGGAAGCGTCGCCGGATTGGTTTACCTCACCTCCTAAAACTTGTGTTTTGCTGCAGCCACCTGATGAAAATGTTGATGGTGACTTGTGTGTACAGAAAGTTGATTCCATTCTTAGTGAACAAGTCAGCAAGTTTAAAGCTGATGATGATGATGTTACCCGTGATCAGAATCAAGCCAAAAAATCTTGTAACCAAGGTAATGCTTATTGCAATTGCTTAGATTCTGTTTGGGTAAAATTTTCAATTAGCATTTATAAGAAAAAAAAAAGAAGTAAATGAATTATGTACTTCAGTTTCTGTAGAAGTTAAATTGTAGAAGTTGATTTTAACTTGTAACAGAAGTTGATTTCATTTGACATTCTTATTTTTATCACATGTAGAGAGTACTCCCATGCCTGAAAGATCATTTCAAACAGGGAAACTTCCTGGTGAAAATACTTTGAAGAAGGAGTTATGGACCAAGTTTGAGGCAGCATCAACTTGGGGGTGTCAACCCAAGTTACCCAAAGTTCAAAATACTACTCACAAAGGATTTCTTGACCTGCTGGAAGAAGCTTCCTGTGATGAATAAATTAAAGAGATGTAGATGTCAAGATAGAAGTTAGCAGATAGTGTTTCACCAGAAAATTTTGACTTGTAAATGCTGTGGTTTATGTTGTAAGATTTGTAGCAAAGGGGCATGGTGCATTCTATCTTTGTTCCACCTATTAGTAAAAGAATTCGTGTACTTTAGGGCGATACGTGCTAAAAATGCGCATTTTGATTTTGTCTTTCATTGCTACTACTCTGTATCACTCTTGGCCATTTTATTTGGTATTGGCATTAATACCATATGATAATGCAATGCGCCAATGTTCTCCAACTTCGTTTTCCTGTCTCAAATTTAACTACGTTCTCTAATACATTGTTTTTTGAAAATGTTAAGCAATACTTTTGGATTTTAGTGAATTAGGACTGCAATATAATTTAAAATTAAATCAAACATTTACTACTGCTAGAGAAATCTTGCCGTAACATTGACATATATGATGAAATAAAGATAGTTTTTATTTTTAAGATAACAACTATAAATGAATCATAATCATATAAAAGTTTCATAAACGGTTATTAAAAGTTTACGGTTACGTGACTATTTAAAACAAAAACTATACATTTATTTTTCAAACTTAATCTACATAATACAAAATTTAATTATCCATATTTAGGTTTTATTTTTCACAAAAACATACATAATTTTGACCCCTCAAATAATATTTAATAATTTATATTCACTGTTTTCATTTCTCACAATAATACTCAATTTTTACTATTCAGATAAAAAGATCTAATCATCTTCATCTATTTTTCATAATAACCGTGTTCTCAACTCCAAATATATAATACCAACGCCACATACCAACTATTGATTTGAGTGTTTGTACATTGTAATAAGGAATATCAACCTAAAATAATTGAAGTTAATTCCCATAAGACATTTATGAGAGCTGACCTTAATTTTCCAACTATTCACCTAATGACACGAGGATGGCTTAGCAATCTTGAAAGGTACCAATAACAAGTAATTTTACTGGCAATCTGTCAATGTACTAAAGGGAACTTAAATTTCATTCTTTAAAAAACAATATCACATCAATAATGTGAACAAAAGCAAACATATGTCTGAATCAGTATGCCACAACATTATAGGCCAGATACACGGGACGAGAGTAATTTCATTGGCAAGCAGAAGCTGTTCAAAAATAAAATCAGAGCAATGACAGGATTCCATTTAGTCTGACATGCTTTTTACAATTCATTATTTTTCAATATTTTCTAATATAATCGTATTGAAAAGAAAATCTATATTGATTTAACAGCTGCCTACACTCTGACAGTATGTGCATTAAGTTAAATGGGCATACAAAAAGATGGGATTTGTCATTGGTTATTCTTCATTGAAGCACGAAAGTCACTACAAATTCAGCCATCTGCAGTCAATTCAACCACCATTTCTTGGACCCCTTGGCTTAAAGGCAGCACTGCAGCAGCATTTGAATCAAATAATCAATCAGACATGTAATCTTCGGCTCCACTAGACTGATAGTTGTCCTGGTGTGGTGCATCTCTGTGTTGGTGTTCGAGATCATCATCCATATCTAAACGACCTCTCTTTGAGGAATTGCCCTTTGAACTTGTATAAACCTTGAAAGTTGAAATCATCACACAGAATATACCATATTATTTTACACATTCACATGCAATGACAAAAAAATATAGATAAATTCAGTCCCATTCCCATACCTCAGAATCCTTCCGCTCGATTGCAGCAACACTAGACCTCCGCCTTACAGTCACTCTTGAAGGCACTGGACATTGCTCAATTTCTTCGCCTGATCTTCCCTCTTTAGCCCTCTTTTTTCTTAAAACAAGTTTAGTTGGAAGAGGCTGCATACCAAATTTACATAAAATTAGCACATTTACACAGTAACCAAGAAACAGAATGCTAAAACATAAGTCAAGATAGACATATTGGCCCCGGGAAATACCAAGTAACGTGCTTCTGACTCATCAAATGCCACTAAGAATGTTGTAGGGTCATCTGCATCATCACCCCGAACCTATTGAAATGTTACAAAATGTCAGAATAGCATTAGAAAGGGGAATTTGTTTTAGCATTAAAAGTGTTAAATGACTTAAAATTAGGTAGGGAAATTCAAAACCAAATCATGATGTTTAAAATATTTCTACATACATCCCAATGATACTCGCGAATCCAAGAGTACGAGACATCTTCATTCTCATCATATATATCCTTTGACAGCTGCCGTCACAAAGTTTAGATAAATCCAAAAGTAAACACAGAATTATGTACGATAACTAATGTTTCAAAATTGAAATCCATATTTAAATTCAATGCATACCTCTCCTGGAGCTGGGGTCATATATGCCAAAAACTTTTCAGGATTAGCAGGATCTGAACCCGTTGCAACATAACTTTTCATAAGTGCCTGCAAGCCAAAAATGCATAGGAATCAGTCTAAAAAACATTCAGCAATCAGCACCATTGGTTAACAGAGGAACCAAAATAATAGTCACTTAATATACTTTATAAGTTGCTACTTTCAAACTCATACAGAACCAGAATACTGCCAATCAGGTAATTAAGATACAAGTAATTTAGCCAATGACTATCCTACCAACAAACAAAGGCAATGGAACTTTTCAAAAGTAGATAGCTTCACCACATGTTAATCAACAGTACAAGAGAAAATTAACAAGACAGGTAATGCATGCATGGTTGCAAACAGTTATAATGACAATGTATTCCTTTTTAAACTATCATATCACTATTTAACTGCTCCCTGGCTTTAACCTTTGAAAAGGGGGGGAAATTGAGTTATAGATTATTGATCCATTCATCCTTGCAACATAGCTTACCTTTGATTCAAAGGCATCACGAACAGATTTGTCCAACTTAGAATAGATTTCTGAATCAGCTGTGGGAGCATTATCAAATGCAGCAACAACAAACTGATCATCATACCTGCAAAGCAAGACAGTAGTAGAAGGTAGCTTAGTTATTATGAAATATGAATGTTGTCCAGCAGTTTGAGTTATATAGTATCAGAAGATTAGGCTTTAAAATCACTAACAAGATTGATTAATAAAATACAGCAAGGTGAATAATAATTTTACTTGTGGAAGTTATATATGGTGCCAAATACCTATCAAAATCGGGCAGCAATGGCATAACCTCAACAGGATACAAATCTTTGTTGGTTGCATGAACAGGATCGGACTTGGCTGCTTCAAACGATGCTTCAATTTCCCTGATTTGTCTTTCCCTACAAGAGAAATTCAATTATAGTTAGAAGATACTATTTACTTTCACATAGTAATTAATCTATCTACAACTGGTTTTGTATGGGTGGTATATACATACCTACTGTTAAGATTGTCCAAAATGTTGCGGCCTCCCTTCATCTCTCTCAACTCCTTAGCTTGTTTTTCAGTTAAAGACTACAAATAACATGTTCATAAGTTATTGCTTGCAGTGAGAGATATGCATCATATCAATATATATGCCTAATACCTGTTTTGTCGATTCCATGCTTAGAGGAGATATATATTGCGTCTTGACAAGCCATGCTACACCTTTATCAGTAGGCCTCTCTTTTCTTTTTATGCCATCCTTTTTAATAGGAGTAGCAGCTTCATCATCTCGCAACAATTCTTCATCTTCTGGAGCTAGAGGTGGTCTGGCATTGGGAGGACTGTATAAAAAAGTTCATCACACCTCCTCAGTCAGCAAAATTCATTTTAAGTTTTCAAATTTACAAAAGGAACTGAGGACAGTACTTGTAAACACTAAGATCAAGCAGGTCCAGAGGTATCCCCAGATCTGGCTCCACAAAAAGCTTGGGTTTGTACATTTTCTCCAGAGATGTGATAGTATATTTTGAATATCTGGCCAGCAATCATAAAATTATCATTAGATTACATACATAGTACACACTGATCTTTCACCTGCATATTTTCTAACTGCATACTCATGTAAAGTGAGGATAGGATTACATACTGATCTTTATCCTTCTTGAATGACATAAGCTTAGGTTGTGCACTTGGATCTGGAAGTTCATTTCGGAATCTTGAATGAGAATACACGTGGAGAAAGTGTCAGCATTAGAAAAGAACACTACAAAACCACTAGATGAAATCATGAATCATTCAACAAATAACAACATATCACTTTCCCACCTTATGGACCAATACCACCAAATAAAGTGTGAGTTGAATTAGAAAAAGAAAACGATGCAAGAAAGCTTAGAAAAATTAAATTCAAACATAAAATGACATAAATATACTCACTTGAGTTTACACAAAAACGTTGTGGGCTTCTTCAACCTATTTTCAACCCTCTCTGCAGTGAGCAAGGGAGTAGATCTCCTTTCTCCCATTCTCGACCCAGCAACCAAACCATGCCCCTTCCCAGAAGACAGCATATGAGTCTTCTGCAGAACAGTGTTCTGAGACTCCTTGAGCTGCTGCCTATGCTTCTCTTCTTGCCTCTGCTTCTCAAACTCCCTCTTCTTCCTCAACCTCTTCTCTTCCTCAGTCTCAGTCCTACCGGGAGGCCCATTAACCCTCTTTGCCGAAGGCTGCTGCTGCTGCTTGTGCTGTTTGTGAGCAATGCCATGATTGGAAGGCTCATATTCACGCCGGCCCGACGTGGACGGCTCCTTGAATCGCCGCTCCTCATTGTTCTGAGCAGCCGGGGGAGGTGGGGGCGAAACAGGGGGAGGTGGAGGCGGTGGCGAAGATGGAGGTGGTGGTGGCGGAGGTGGCTGGTTATTATACTGATTACTACTAGAAGGGTAATAGATGGCAGGAGGTGGTGGAGGTGGCGGCGGCTGGTATGAAGCCTCCGGTGGCGGCGGCGGTGGAGGAGGTTGATATGGATAGTGATGGGGATTTGGAGGTGCATATGGAACATGATGATGCTGATTTTGATGTTGTTGATGAAAATTGGAATTTGGAGGGACTTGAGGGAATGAAGAAGTAGAAGGATCTCCATAAGAACCCCAATTTTGATTATTATTACTAGTATTATTATTACTAAACTGATGATTAGGGTTTTGAATTTGACTCGATTGAGGAGGAGGGAAGGGCCTGTAAGAGGCCATTCCGTAGAATTAAAACACGAATCGCTTAACTAGGGTTTCGTTTCTTAAACTTGAAACGGAACTAAACCCTAGCACGAAGAGCAACAATAATGATAACAATAACAATAATCAAAAGCGAAGTAGTGGGTTCCCATTACGAATCATAGTGGTATACCTCAGAGTAATGGATGCAGATGGAAAATCCGAGAGAAGCAAAACCGGGTGGAGACAGTGATACGATACGATACAGAAGAAGAAGAAGAAGGAGAAGAATAACACACTGCAAATTAATACGCTCCAATTTTTTCTTTTGATTAATAATAATAAAGCTTGTGTTTTGGTGTGTTATAATTTGGTTCTTTTCCCTTTTTCTCTTTGGGTACCAATAATCATTCCTCGGACTCACAGGGTTTTGTTTCGTTTAGGGAGAAAACAAGTTTTTAAAGGTAATTGTATGAAAAATAAAATAACAATGTTAAGAACTAATAATTTTTTTTATAAGTATGGTAAAAAAACTTTCCTTATAAAGCAGAGTATATTTAACGATGGATGGAGTGAGGGATAGGAATGGGAGGGGTGAATTTAGCTCTTTTTACTTAGTTGTGTGCGTGTGCGCGTGCGCGTGAAAGGTGGTAAGGATTTGTGTCTATCAGTAGCTTCACAATTTTACGGATTTGGGTTTCTTGTTTACGGGCCATCCATTTTAAGATAAAATATTTTTATATTTTTAAATACTTAGTAGCTATGTTATTAGTTATTTCAAATCAAGTCACATGTAAAAAGTAATAAATAATAAATTCTAATAATAATTTTTTAGAAATTAAATAAATTTTTTGATTGAAATATGTATTATTTTATATGTTATTTTTTTTATTAAAATAATTAATTTATAAATATTTATCCAGATGGGTAGTGATTATTTATATGGGTAGTCCCGTCTAAAAAGAGTGAAATAAGTTTGAATTTCCTCTCCCTTTTGTGGGAAGATTAAATGAGTTAAGTTGGTGTGATATTGACCTAAATATCAATTGAGAAATATTTTTTTACGAAGAAAATAAAAGATTTAGTCAATCACTTATAATAATTCATCAAAATATTCTTAAAGTTATTTTTAATTTGTAATCAATGTCTACTTTTGATTATTCATATACATCATGCTGTTTGGTAGTTAGAATAATAAAAAAAATATTGTATAATTAAAGCAAAAATTGAGAAAAAATAGGAAATGACATATAATAATATTTTTTACATGAAAATTCTTCAAAGAAAAAAAAAAGGAAAAACTATTATCAAGACTAAAGAAATATTTTATTAAGTAGAAGAATAATTATAATCTTTCTCTTATAATATTATCGAGAATAATTATACACTCGTCTTACAATATTCTTGAAATATCTCAAAAATTCATTTCTCTCTTGGAAATCTTAGAAGAGATGAATGAAATTTATAAAATAGATTGTTATTTATAATTAAAGTATGAAGTGTAAGGATTAAAAGTCATAATAAACTTTTTACTTGCCTAACTTGTGTATAATAAAAAATTACCACCATTTGTTTTTTTGACTTCCACACCACAAAAATAGCTTTATATTTACATGTTTTCACAACCTCCCACTTAAAGTTACTTTTTGTGTTTAAAAAAAAAAAAAAAACTCTGATAGACCATAAGATGATTGATTGACCATAATACATAAACTTGTTTGTATTGATTGATTTTATCATAATATTTGTTAAGTTATCTTTGGTTAGAATCTTCTAAATGTCAACACTTCTTTTTTTTATTACTTCTTATAAAGTGATGTTTTGTCTTAGAATTAAATGTTAGATTCCTTGTAATATGTAAGACACTCTAATTGTCATAATACACAATAATTTTTAACTGATTGTGGCCAAGTTCTTCCATTACCCTTTGAGTCCAAATAGTTACAACAGTGTAAACACATGTACAGAATTAATTGTAGATTTTCTTTTATCAAGATCACCTCCAAAATCTAAATCGATATAATTTCTAACAATAAATTTCGATTCTTCAAAATATAGTGTAACATTGGAGGTTCCTTTAATGTATTTAAGGACCCCTTAACAATATTCCAATACTCTCTACCTGAATCTACCATGAATTTGATAATTCCTCTCACTGTTTGTGTAAGTTTGGTTTTGTGCATATCATGTATACATAAAGTTTCTCACTGTTGATGTATACAATATTCGAGACATTTCTATTCTCTTTACTTCATTGTTAAGAGACATACCTTAGAATAATTTATCTTAATAAAACGTGGGGTAGAGATTGACTTATTATCTTGCAATAGGTTATCGTTGTGTCACACTGGTATAATGCTCAAGAAACATTCTTAATATGCTTTGTGGTGGTAGCATAGTATGATCTTTCATATTAGAAACAATTTTTCTAGGGACTAATAATATAGTGTGATAGTATGAAGTGCATGTCTAGGAATAGTTCTAGAAAAGACTTGGTATTTAAGTTTGTTCATTAGTGAGCCAACTTTCTTTCTTGGAACTTACTTGGTATACTAGTTCACGAATTATAATTATTATTGTAATATATGATACTATTTACAATGAAAATTGTGTAAGCTAGTTAAATTGAAGAAGTATTTAGTGTGAAACCATGAAAGTAAAGTTTGAGATTCAGAAGTTCATATGAAGTAATTTTTCTAATAGAAATTGAAAACAACTTTGCTACGCTAACAACTGCAATACGCAGTTAACCAGCCACCCCACTCACAGTATATCTGCGTATTTTTTTTTCTTCACACTTTATACGTATACATATTTCTCTCTCTTCACATTTTATAACTGGTTGTCTGGTTATTTGCGTATTGCAGTTGTCTACCAAACATTTTTTAATTAAAAATGAAAGCAATTTTGCGGAAAAATATTTGTCTTCAATTGCACCTTTCTTATACATACACTTTATACCATCACACTATATTATTAGTAACAAGAAAAATCTTTTAGATACAAAAAATCGACTAATGCTGCAAAAACCATAGAGAATACTAAGAATTTTTCTCCAACACTGTATTAGTGTGACACAACAAAATAATATCAACAACTTATTGGCTCTTATACTCTTATTGGGTACCAGAATAACAGAATAATATTACACAACTAAAACATGTTTAGAAAAATTGAAATTGACACACCACGTTTTTAACGTGGAAACCCCTAAACAAATAAAGGGAACCACATGTAAAACTAAATAAATATTTTATTAAATGAAATAACAATTATAACCTTTTCTCTTACTATAAAAAAAAAATAATAATTACACATTTCTTATAATAGGATAATTCTTTTGAGAGCTCTCAAAACTTTTTTTTTCTTAGATGCGATGGATGAATGAAACTCATGAAATGAATTCGTAATTATGTTGGAACTTCAACATTTAACTAACAAATTTTCTATCTATTTGCTCAGTTTATTAGCTAGCTTATGAGAGAGTAAAAAATTACAACCATCCATTTTTTACTTCCATGTCACAAAAGTGGTTTTACATTCACATTTTTTTACACATGAAAGTTTAAGGTGAAAGTGATATAACTTTGAGTAAATTTTATAAACACCTCTTTAAATTTTGTGAAATTACATAAACATCGTATTTTCTTAATCCCTAAAAAAAACACTCCCTAATTATTTGAAAAGTATTACACTAACACCCTTTTATACATTATACTAACATCTCTTAATTTTGAAAAAAAAAATTATATTGAAACCCCTTATAAGGGTCGTAAAAGTAATATTAAAAAATAAAATGATATTTAATATAATTATGCAAAACCTCAAGTATAATACTTTAATTTGATAAAATGTGGAATTCATTTTAATTTTTAAAGATCTTCATTAAAGAAATCACGATAAATAGTACTCAAACGAAAATCAGCGATGAAATTAAAGAAATTGCCGAAAGGTAATTAGGAGCTTCATCGTTTTGAAAGCTACCATAGATACACTGTTAAGACAAAAAAAAATAATAGAAATTCTGAAATTGTCTTAACATGATATACATCAAATCAAAAACAAAATAAGAAATAATAAGATTAAATTTTTAAAAGAAGGGATGCTTTAGTTTAAAGCATCATTATTTTAACCTTAGATATCGTCTAAACATATTAATTATCTACTTATCCAATATTCATAAGTTATAACAAGTATTACCATAAAATTTTATAAAATAAATAAAATTTCAGAGATTACTATCTTATTTCAAATTTTACTCTGATCTAAAAATATATACCATTTATTCAACGAGTAATTTTAACATATTTAATTTATCATGATTAAATAAGAAACTTATTAATTTATTTTAAAAGAAATATAATTCCAATTAAGTTAATTTAAAAAATTTAAATTATAAAATTCAAAATTAGGATTAAATTAATAATTTTCTTAACTCAAATCATTGTAAAAGAAATTAATCAAGATATCAAACACATATAATCGTAATTAATTAATTTAAATCACAAAAACATGTAATAAAATATAAATAAAAAGGAAATTTTAGAATATTATATTAGGAGGAATGTTATATAATTTAATCACCATAAATTGTCCCGATAGCTTTCACATGTTTTCATATTTTCTATCCTTCCTAAGGCATCTACTAGTGATTATGTTACATGCATTTGAGTACTTATTTTCTTTTCATTAGTTTAAACTATACCGGTGAACAACATTCATGCTTACGAGATATTACTAAATTGTTTCGGGAGCTTATTTTCAATGAAGTTAAGGAAAGGAAATTATATACAATTTCTTTGATTTTTTTAAAGAAAAAGGTTATAAACATGTGTACCACTCATATTTAAAGTATTCAATCAACTTTGGAGATAATATTTTTTAAACATAAAATCATTTTATTAAAAATAATTTTTATTTTCAATAATTTAATATATTTAAATATCGATATAAATAGAAAGAAAAAAAGTATAGAAAGGAATGTGATAACTCATATGTATATGTATGTATATAGTACAAAGTACAAGAGTAATATTCCTGTAACATTCGAAAACAAAACTGATATTTTGAACAAAATATCTCAAAAGGGTGAACATCACTTTCTTGTGGTGAAATATATTTTTCTATGCTACAAATTTCACCAATCATATTTGTCTTATTATGCATAGTTCATTAGGTCTTCATTTGGAGCGACATGCTGTTTCTTGGGGTCCAACTTGCCTAACCAACTACACAAAAGAAAAAAAACATTAGTTTAAGACATTGTACAACAATTTTCCTATGTTTATAAAAAAATATATGGTAGATAACTGAACTACACAGACAATGAGTTATAAAATGTGAAAAGAGAGCGAAATACGTATATGTATAAAATATAAAAAAAAAATTATATATATTTTATGTGAATAAATTAACTAATTTACTGAGTATAATAAAGTTGATGTATACATAATTATATATAATACAATTTAACTTTTTCTATAGTCTAGTCACCTGAAAATAAGCTTCAAGTTTCTTTTTAAGAGTAGTATATTCTTTCTTCAATTGTTGAAAGCTCCTCATGCATCTGCATATTCAAACAAAAGTAGTACACCATTATTATTTAGGAAAATTTACAATTGGGTGAGTGAAACAACATTTTTATTTTATTTTATGTTTTGGGCGCATCAAAATTCTTTAAGCCTTTGGTTTTGTTCCTTTACGTGACAACTTGTGTGAAGGCTCAAAGAAAGATATATTACCCTTCTGCATTTTCTATCCTGCAATATTCCCTAAACAGATTGCACTCTGCTTTCACCTTTTTAGCTCCAATGCTGCAACCCATTACAAAAGAAACAAAAGAAAATGTTCAAATAATTAGGATTCTCTATTGTGATAAAGCCAACACAGTATGTACCTCATGATACTTTTAAACAGTAATTCACTTAAGTTATTACTTAGTATAATTATTTTATAATAGGAGAAATATTATCTTTGAATATACATTTTATTATTGTTGAAATTTAGTTGAATGACAAAATTTGTTGTATTCTTAGTTCTTGTTTGATTGAGTTTATTTAACTATTGGTAGAAAAAAGTATTAGAAGTAATGTATTAAAAAGTGTGTTGTTAGTCTCTTCTTAATAATAGTAATAGTTTTTTTTGCTGTTGTTTTCTTTTGAATTATCATATGTTTACCTTGAACTGCTTCCTTTGAATTGATGCATAAGTGTGTCCAACTTATTGAAATCAGGCTTCTTCTCTTTGCTACAATCACAAAAATGAACCAACTCTATATGTCAATTTTTTTCTTAAAAGGAAGAAGTGATGAAAATACTAAGAATGATGCACTTGATTAACATACAGAGCCTGTTCTATGTTTGAGATAAGCCGGGATGAATCACGGTAGTGAAGAGTCACAATTTCCTCAACAAAATTAGGATTTGTATCATCCTGCAATTCTTCCAGTTGGATAAATTGTTCATCCAGTAGCCCCTGCATAGAACCAATGTTGAAATCCACTATTCGATTGCCATGAAGCTAGCAAGAACATTGCCTAGTCATTAATTCATTCAGTGTCTATCATCATATCAGAAACATGATGCATGATGCCTTCTTTAGTAGTTACTAATGTCATACATTCACATAGAAAAAGAAGTTATTATGTATTAACTTCTATGAACAACACACAATTTGTTTGTATATGTGATGAATATGTAACTACCAATTGAGTACACATTTCTTAGACAATTAAGCTTAACTCAATCACAAGAACTAACTCATAAGACTTGATCCTTACTTATATACACTATACAACTCTAACATTTCTCATTTGTTACAAATGGCAATAAAACAAAGACATACATTAGATGAATATTGAAGTGCTAGGATGTAATGAAGAAGAACCTGATCAAAGAGGGATTGTTTCATTGCAGCAACCTGTCTACGAGCCATTACAAGAAAATGTTAACTAAGAGAAAGTTATATTGATTGAAGGGGTGGTGTTGGAATGCATGATATGAAGGTGATAAGATGAATGGTTTTTATAGGAGAGAAAAAGATGTCAGGTGTCTAGAATCTGAGAAGTGAGAAGCACAAGACAAAAAGCTTCACCTTTTCCTTTTCATCATTGAGGGGTGGGGTAGATTTCCAAATTCGAATGTTACATTACATGCATTTTCATTCTCTTTCAGACATAACATTTTAGCACTATGGGAGAGAGTATCTTCTTGAATGGTATTTGCACATTTCATATTATTATTATTATGTCACCACCACTACTCATATTTTTTCTTCACATGGATATACAAAAATTGATGGATTACGTACTAGTCCTTTATGTTTCTTTTATCATAGACTAAAAATATCTTAATTTAAAAATATATTTGATAGAAAACTACGTGTAATAAATTATAAAATATAAAAAAATAGAAATAAATACATATATAATAAATATTTTATAAATAAGTTGATTGATTCAGTTAAAAATTCTTAATTTATTTTGTGATTGATATGTCCGAAATTATATAAAATACTTTTTAATGATATAAATATAATTTATTTTTTTAAAAAAGAACAGATTTATTGTTTCTAAATAAAAACATTGATGTGATTAGTTTAAGTTTAACAACTATACAGTAAAATTCTTAAATATTATATTTTCGTAAAAGTATAAAGACAGAAGAATCAGATACTCAATCAAAATATTTAAATACATAAGTAGTAACAATACTTATTACTACAAATCTTTTACAGACTTTAAGATAGATTCATTTAGAAAAATAAGAAAGGCTAAGGCTAAGGCTAGACTAAAATATTTTTCCTATTGAATGAGAGTTTGTAAAATATTTATTTACACAAGATACTTTTCACAGTTATAAATCTTTGTCTGATATCAATATTGATTTTTTAAAGATTATAATTAAGCTAAACCCTAATTATCAAACTAATTTCTCTATTTGTTTCTTGAACTTTAAAAGTTTAATTTTAAAATTATTTTACGTGTTTGATTGAGTTTATTTTGAATATAATTTATTTTTACTTAAAGCTGCCAAAAAAAAAAGAGTTGTACGGAAGGGTGGGGACAATGATTGAGCATCGCATTAACGCTATGTTGATAGGGAACATTACTACAGAACATTGAAATGACATGATACGCAAACGCGTTTTCAGCCTAAGTTCATTGAATTGAATATTAACTGTTTTATTATTTTATAAAAGCATATACAATAAGGTTTATTCATTGATTACATTTAAATTTATTTTTCAAGGAAAATTAGTTTGGAGGAATTTCATTTTCTAAGATATTAAAAATCAATGTGTGAAATTGTATTTTAAGACATTATTGATTCATATGTAAGGTGATTTAATTTTTAACTAATTGCTGATATAATATAAAAGTTCATTATATCATTAGTCTGTTTTACAATTATTTATCTATATTTGAAGATGAGTTTGGGTCTAGATTTTTTTTATTAGAAAACACATAGAGGAATATAAATGAATTAGTATAAATAAATAGTTGATATCTGTTAATAGAATTGTCTCGTGTCGTGTTCATGTGGCACCACGTCAAAGCAAACTGCTGAAAAATCGGATTGTAAAAGTAGGTTATGTTATGGACATGAAATAAGAAAGAATAACTATAGAACTTCTAGTCCTTTTTAATATGTGACATATACCAAATTAGCATCATAGCATATACCCTAACCTCTTGATTATGTCATGTCTCTATCAAATTTGTTTAACACTTCACATTTAATTTATCAAAATAATCTTTTATTTGTGCATTAACAACGGAGTGTTATGTAAAAAAAAAGTTTAAGACTTAAAAAATTCATAAAAAAAATATGTTATTTATTTATTAATTTAGAAAGATGTTCATGGACTGAAATAGAGTTTTATATATTATTGAGTTTCACGTATATTTATAGATCGATAAGATCAAGTTGAAAGACGTAGTCAAATAAATATTCTTGTATTATTTTTTGTTGGTCTCGAGGAGGTTAGATTAGTTGAAAAATGACACAAATTGATAAATTATGTGGTTTTTAATTATACATTAATGCAAAGTATAGTTAGAATTAATGAAAGATCTAATCTTTAAATAATTTGATCTTATTTACATATAGTATAACCTTTTAATTTTTATTAAATCTAATTTTTAAATTCATTGATTCATTCAATATTAATACCAATATTTTTTAGCATTATTTATTCTAGATTGAAACGTGATTATAAAATATGAAGTCTTACTGTAACAGAATAAATATATGTGTATAAGTTTACCTTAAAAAAATTGTCTTATACAGATTTAGCATGCCAGGATTAATAAGAAGCAAAGTAAGATTAAATTAACAAATTTAAATACAACCAATTATATTGGGCATCGCATGAGACAAAGAATTTATCCTAAATCGAGAGTCGATCGAAAAGTTTACTTTTACGTACGGCGTCTCAAGCATATAAATAAGCCAGTACTTAACTATTTATTATTGAAGAAAAAATAAAATAAAATTTTACTTGCTTAGTTACTACCATGCTTTCATAATAGTAAAACGCATATTAATTAATAAGATTTATATAAGGAATAAGTTGAGAGAAAAAAATAATAATAGAGAAGCATACCGTTGATTCTATGAAAAGAAAAGACATTGTTAATATTATTTAAACCTGGTTCTTGTCTGATAATGACATATTATCCCATTCCTTAACAAAAGTATGTATTTCATATCAGATGTGATACAAATTTTAGTTATTTATTAGACTAGAAATGTATAGATGTGATCGAGTGTGGGAAAATAGCACTATTCATCTTAGAATGAAAATAATGTTATGTATTACTTTTTATCACTACCAGAATAATTTAGATTTTAATTTTTTTGGGTTGAAGAATTTGATGCCAAGGGCAGATTTTATTTAAATTTTTTTTTAATGTAATTTGATTTTGTACAATTTGAACCCTACATTGGATCTAAACGAAACATCTTATCAGTCATGTCACGCCTCGTCTTAGAGACGGTCACTGAGAATGTAATATATATTACATCCTTATCAGAATATATCACTATGCCATGTTAGAGTTGAGGTAAAATTAAATCGTCAGCTCAAGGCTGACATTAAATTATGTATGTTTAGCCTGAATGAATATCATGTCTCCTCAAAACCCCTAAATGATAAACACAAAGTCATATATATATATATATATATATATATATATATATATATATATATATATATATAAATAAGAGGAGAGGAAGTATCTCTAAGTAGAGTTTTGATCTTCTTTATAATATTATTGTCTTGAATACATGACAAAACACTAATTTTATCGTTGGAGAAAGAGTTTATTAAACAACTCGTAAAATCTCTCCACTGATCAAACTCACATTTCCCTTACACTATCTCTCAATGTTCTCATTGGATTTCAGTAAGATCATATTTAATTAATTCTTTTGATAATTATAATACCATTTATCAATAATATAAATGTTCAAATGTTAATATTAATTTCCTGACGCAGTAGAAACTATTTAAAATATCATGTTATACAATAATAATTTGTATGTTTCTCTATAAAGAAAAATGTGAAGGGACATCTTGAGGATGAACAACAAAGTCAACTCATTTCACTCTACACAAGATTTTTATAGGACAGGTGCTACGTAGTTTATTGTTTCTACTGGAATATTGAAACAACAGTAGCCATTACACTTTAACCAAGTTGAATGTGACGACAATTGAGTACGACAACCTCAAATTTAACAGTGTTGAAATCAACTATTTGATGGTGTTGCTTGTCATTCTTAACTTGCCTTGTCCATTTAAGTGCATCTTTGTAGAGATCAAAAGATCATGGGCAATTGCTAAATAAAGGCAATTAATTAAGTGATGAAACATTTTAACAATGCAGGTTGTAGAGGCAAACCTCAAGGGACTTGTGTTTTACGCGTAAAATTAGCATAAATTGGACAGAACAAAACCCTGTTACTGTGGCAAGGCATGGTGCACTGAGAATAATGAAGAAAGGAATCAACAAGTGACCAAAAGAAGGAAACAAATTAAGAGAGGAAAATTCCCAATGATTGACATGAGAATTTTGCATTGCACCTAAGTGGTCCATCATGTCCCTCTCAACAATTTCAGGAAAGTGAAATGTTTAAAAGGAGAAATAAGTGTTGGACAAGAGATACTGTCTCTATTAGTTCTTTCTTTATTCCTCTGCCACATTTAAGTAAAAGGATTAATTCCTTGGTTTTAAATTCAAGTAATAGTCACAATTGTCATTTTTTTATTTTTATAATATGGAAAATTGTGAATTAATGAGGCTGTTAATTGTAGTTGTGTTTCAAAAATTTTGAAGTTATGGTTGAAATTGGTTTTGAAAACTGTTTTATAAAATTTCTGCTCCTTTTGTCCAAGGCATATTCTTTCACTTGCATGCATGTGTGTGGTCACATCTGTTTCTTTGTAGAGTTAAAAAGCTTAATGTTTTGAGTGGTGGAAGGAAAGGGATCAGAATCTGGTTTCTCAGTCATTTTCAAGTTTGGAAGATTGTGGCTTATTTTTTTCCTTTCTCTTATTTCTATCTCCTATCTTGATAAGGATCCCACCGTGGACAATGATCATTCCTACCCATACTTGCATCAGCAAGATAACATGAACTAGCAGTAAGGTATTAATCTTTGTTGTTCTCAGCCAATTGTAGAAATACATGTCTAAACTAATTAAAGGCCATATGAGTTGGTACCATCACAAGTAAATAAAGACATGCTAATCTAAATTTTTGTATCATGGGATTGTCATATTCATGTCAGATAAGAATTTGGTTAAATAATCTGATTAAAGATGATTTATGTAATAAATAATCAATAATCTTAAATATATAAGAGAATTAAACCTGAGTTATATAACTTGAGTTTTAGTTAAGATAAATTAGACAACTTTTTATACCACATCTTACCAATATAAAAAGAAGTGTTTAATTTTGGTATATCCTAATCACAAACTATACTAAATATGACTTTTAAGTGTTTTTTTTTTTTAAAAAAATTCAATAGATTTATTATAATTTCTAATGAGTAATCCTAATGCATAAACTACTTTTCCCCAGAGAAATAAGAAAATATCAATTTTTCAAGTCCTTACAATCAAGAAAATTATATTTAAATGTTGTAAACTAATCTAGAAGCACACCAAAAGAATTAATCTAGAAAGAAAGGTAAGAGCCAAAGTGAAAGAAAGAATCTATGATTAATAAGTAACTAAGCAAGCATATGTAACAAATTAACATGTAGAAGTGGCATCTTTATACCAAAAAAAACATTGATTGCATTGCATCTACTATTGGCTTTAGGCTAAAGCTGGGAAGATCCCATCAAAAAGGGAACATGGACCCATTTGCATTGCGTTGGACCACAGAAGAGGAGCCACTTAAAAGAATAAGCTTCCTGACATGGGTTGCCACGTTGAAGCATCATCAGGTTAAGGACCTGAAAAAGGTAATACCTATTCTTTTCCTTTCCTCATCAAGAATGTCATGACATGTCTTTTGTGTATGAAGAGAGAGGTTAGCTTAAGTTGCTTTCTAAGTTAATGTATTATGTATTCTTCTTCTCTGGCAGCATCAATTCTGCTCATGATCTTCTTCACAACAGAATCCATGCATTAAGTATCTTTTCAAGAATGACATTGTTTTTCATCAAAATTAATTTTAAGTTATGTGATTTATGTCAGGTATTTTTTTTTTTTAAATCCTACATCATCTAAACATAAAACTTATTATATGTATATAAATGAGCAACAATTATTTTCTTACTGATTAATTTTATATATTACTCACGTTTTTAACAATTTTATAATAAGATTAACACTTATTGCAATTTTTTATCCAATACAAAATTTTCTCAAAATTACTGAATTCAAAACCAATCCCAAGTTCAGAATAAATTCTAATATTAATTAATGGTTGCAGCTAGCATGCATGTCCACTAAGAAAACTTTTGATTTGTTCTCCAAAATTTTATCCAACAAAAGATAAGATGAAGATGACATGATATCCTCGTAGGAGGGACCAAACAAAACATCAAATGCCAACAAAGGACGATAGATAACTGGCCAAATCACTGAAAAGAAGCACTGACTCAAGTAATCAGGTACTCTTACTATCACTCACAAATGCAGTTGTCAGCCCCTCCAATTGACACTTGAGAGATATGTCTATACAATCATGGTTCATCATCATATGCTACTATGTTGTCATAAAGTTCTTATTCTTATGCAGAAAGTACAATGCTAGCTATGCAAAATTCGAGATTCAGAAATGAAGCACACTTCCCCCAATCAAGCTTTGAAAACAAGGCTCAATAATTCATTATACAGAATCATCTAAATTATTGATTTCTCAATTAACTGAACACAATTTTGTTTGTGAATTGTTGTGATTTTAGAAAAATACTAAAACATAACTGATGTGCACAGTTTTTTATTTTTTATTTTTATGTGAGTGAATTTCTTGGCAAATGATTCAATACCAAGTGCACAAATTTTTTAATGAAAAGATGGAGATAATTAATATTCTAAGCTTTTAAGAACTAAGGTTTGAGTTATTCATCGAATCTCTTGTATTATGACAGTGTTCTTTCTCTTTGATGATAGGATTGACAGATCACAGATGATTGAGATGGATAAATGTCAAATCAATAATCAATAAAAATCCTAATTAAATACAATAACAAGGTAAAGATGTGCATTATGAACTGGAGCCACTACTACCTCTTAATTATGATGCTCTATATAAGAACTAAACAACTAATTCATTAATAAAATAATAAAATTAATTAATTTTTATTAATAGTATCATAAATTTAAACTTATTTTAAAATATTTATAGAATCAAATAATTTAAATAAAAATTATATTTAATAACATGGATTTAATAAGCATTTTAGTCTGTATTGCATATGATAATTATTTATTTTATATACTTATTTCTATAAATCATTTTTCCGGAAGCAAAACGTTTCTGTTAAAAAAAATAACAAAATAATTTCTTGTATAAGATTAATATTCAAAATTCTATATATAGAAAAATGAATATATACTAATAGTATAAAGATGCTTTTGTAAAGATATTGTTAGATTATTAATCAGGTATAAAATGTTATACAAAACAAAAAATCATTGCGTTGGGTGTAGATATATGATGAAAATAATATTTTATTTTATATCCTAAATCAATGGAAACGGGTGTACATTCCCTTAAAGATATTTCCATAAAAATCTAAAAGAGGTATGAGGTCAACTTTACAGAAAATGGGGGTAAACATAGCAATGAGTTGTTAAAAGAGATTGGACATAAAGCTTGCATTTGAGTCCAACTACATAGGCCTTCTCCGGCCCAACTTCAAGGGAATTATTTTCTACACTGTAATATAAAATACTTAATTTTACTAATTTTCTTTCATAATTATTATATTGAGATAACACAAAACTTATTCTTATTGACTATTTTTTTTTACTTAAAATTTTATACAATTTGGATATTTTTAAATATATTTGTAATATATATATATATATATATATATATATATTAATATCATATTATACATTAAAATAATATAATACGACTTGTTGAATTATTAAATAATTTTAGAATTTTATAAAATTTTATATGTATAATTAATATGTAATAAAATCAAATTAAACAATTGAACCATTTATATTTTTAATTTATATAAAAAATTATTGAAAAGTGTAAATATAAGTCAATTAGTCTTATATTCAGAGTTAGTGCTCTCTTACACACCCGTTTTAAAGTAATTGGAACAAAAATAAGTTGAGAAAGATTTTGAAATCTATTAAACCAAGAATATTTTTCTAAGACATAAATATATTTAACTGTATTACTAACTACTGTAATCCTCATTATTTTTATTAATTATATTCTGTTTATCATGTAGTAAAACTGTAAAAGTACTGAAAAGAAGAATAATTCAAAAACTTTTTTTTTATACAAATTCAAAAACTGTTTTAATTTTCTTAAATGACATAAAAAAAAAGTCTATCCTAAAAGACCATTTGATATTATAAATCAAATTTGAAGTGCAGTTGATCAGTACCTCTTAAGTCCAATAATCAATATTGGATAAAACACAATGGTTCCAAAGCTTATTTGAATATTTTTTTTTTTAAGAAAAAATATTCAAAGATTCCTATGCTTATTCGTATATATAAACTCAGCAGTCAAGAGAGTGCACATCACATTTGATGACGATTTCTTCTGGAGTATGTAGCACATAAGGTGCACATAATCTTGAATTAATGATTTTAATGAATAAATAAAATTAAGACATAATGTAAACGAGACATAACATAATGGTCTAAATTTTTTTTCAAGCATGATTTATGATTGTGGATGCTTTCAAATGCTGCATTTTTTATTTGATTATTGTCACATAAAATTGATATCCGAGTACAAAATATTTCAAGCTATACTAAAGTCCATCTACCTCTGCTATCAACCCCCTAAAATGGATTATTGTCACTTCACCTGAAGTTTCTATAGACTGGTGTATACATAGAGTTCTCAGCAAAGTGGACCAAATCTTTTGGTTGAGGAAGGCGTGTGGCCAAGCCTGATGAAGAATGTGAACTCAAATTCATTATTATTCTAAAGTTATTTGCAACATTTCAAGGAGATAAAGTAATATAATCACGAATCATAAAGAAAAATATTTGGTAGACAGCTGCAATAAGCAGATAACCAACAACCAGTTATAAAATTTGAAGAAAGAAATATGTATATATATACGCATATGTTCTATGAGTGAGATGATTGGTTGGCTACGTATTGTAGTTAATTCGAAGTAAAGTTAAATTATAAAAGGCTTTTAGTTATTAAAAGGAAAACTAAGGCTCACCAAGCTCATAAGCTTTAGCAGCAACATTGGCAGCTATGTGTGCTGAAATCTTTCTTATGTTAGTGAATGGTGGATATATGAGCCCCCTGTCATAGTCCTCCTGTGTCACTTGTGAAGCCAAAGCCTCAGCTGTTACAAGAAATAGAATTTTTCATTTATAATTAGAACTATGTATGTCACAAGCTTAACAATGAAGTAAATGTTTGAAATTTTAATGCACTTACAAGCTGCAAGAAGCAGGTCATCTTGCACTCTAATGGTACCAGACATTATTAAACCAAGACCAAATCCAGGAAAAATGTATGCGTTATTAGCCTGATTGACAAAGAACACATTCATATTAAAATTCATTTCATATGATATGACAATCTTTTTTTAACATTTCTAAAAAAATCCATTGAGTTAAGACCTGGCCAGGCACAAAGACTTTTCCATCATATTCAACTGGGGCAAATGGACTCCCACTAGCAAATATGGCACGTCCCTGATAGAAACACAGATGGATAAGAATAACTTTCCAACTTCAATCACGGAACATATACGTATTTTTCTCATTCACATTTTATAATTAGTTGTCTGCATAATGCAGTTGTCTACTAAATATTTTTCGGATAAGAAACATAAAAAGAAGAAATGAAAATAGTCATTATTCATTCATTCAAACCAAATATTAGCAATCTAACTATATAAATAGCTAGGTAATATTGTAACTGTAGTTATTATAAGAGGAAGACAGTATAGCTTTGTGTTCATATTACTTGGCTCCAAGTATAAGCTTCTTCAGCCGTGCATTCTGACTGTGATGTTGGGTTGGAAAGAGCGAGAATAACAGGTTTCTACACGCATTACAAAATAGATTAGCTTCAGTGGACATGAAAATGCATAGCAGTTTTGCAAGTAAATTGACATATTTACCTCATTAATGGAAGCCATAGCTTCAACTACTTCCTTAGTAAAAGTTCTCCCTTGTCCTGATGTTCCAATTAACACTGTTGGCTTAATTTCCTGAGAAGAAAATATTGAAATGTAAGAAAACATTTGAAATTGAAACTAGTGTTCTTTCTGGTTGTGAGACTGAGAGAGAGAGACAGATTGTACTTTAATAGCTTCTGCAAGTTCCTTAACAGGTTCATGTTCGTGAGCCCATGGCTTCTTAAAATGTTGAAGTGATTCTTTACGGGAACTCACAATCAAACCCTGCAAAAGTATGAATGAAAGATTAATACAACAGAAGACAAACAATTACTTCTTACACGAATTAGTTTAATTGGATTCGGTGCAACCTTTGAGTCCACCAACCAAATATTCTTGCGCACTTCATCAATTGGGGAATTTGTCTGCAAACATAATGTTTAGTTTTTGGATAAATCTAAATCATTAATGCAATGCTTGACACATAAAAATCTAACCCTTTTTGATGTTTCAAGTGCTATGAGTTCTGCTATTCCAGTGCCAGCCTGCAACCACAAACCATGCAATTCAAGTGAACAACTCAAAGTGAGATGATACTTTTTTCACTATTTTTCTCTAAACTTTCTATCTCCACAAAACAATGAAGAAGGAAACATGGTCCCAAAATGGTATTAACTTACCTCTCCAGCACCAAGGAATAAGAACCTGTGATCATTCAAGTTTCCTCCAACTAGTTTCAGAGCTGCAAATAGTCCTGCAAGGACCACTGATGCTGTTCCCTGCAACAAAGTGGGTTGAAGAAAATAAAACACAACCATTGGTTACAAAAGCATTTAAATTCATTATTTAAGACAAAAATTACTACTTACCTGAATATCATCGTTAAAGACAAGATGTGACATCCTATATTTTTCAAGTAGATCAAAAGCATTGTGGTTTGCAAAGTCTTCAAACTAAAATAAGGCAAAACAGATTCAGAAAACAGGAAAATTGAAATTATCAAGTGTTGGATTTCTTGTACCATAAAGCAAAAATTATGTCTTTGCATACTGCTTACCTGAACGAGGATTTTTTCACCATAATGTTGCTTGACTGCGGTCATAAATTCATGGAGAAGTTCATCATATTCCTGGAACCAGAAAAATTGAAGAAATTTTATTATTATGGTATGTTAGATGACAGGATGCATTAAGTTAAAAATGAGGCAAAGTATAGATAACAGAATATGAAGCAACCTGTCCAGTTGTTCGTTTATGCCTCAGCCCTATGTATAACTCATCATTCAACAACCTCTCATTGTTTGTACCCACATCGATCGTAATTGGCAAGCACTGAAACAGTTTGATAATATAATAATACAAATGTTAATAATACCCATCATGCTAACTTTGAACTAGAACAATATAATACTATTTCAACTGTATAAAATTATAAATTTTAGTAGCATCTTCAAACTAAAGAACACATCACAAAAAGTTTGTGACATGCATAGTAGACTGAAAACAACTTTACTTGGTAACTCTAATATACAGCCAACTCAAATACGCAGCCAACTCACTTACAGAATATATATATATATATATATATATGTATATGTATTTTTTCTATTAATTTTTTCTCTTTATTCCTTTTTCTATATATTTTATGATTAGTTGTCAGATTGTCTGCGTATTACAGTTATCTACCAAATATTTTTTGACTGAAAATACTTACCGCAGAAGGACGAACTCCGCCAAGGGCTGTATATAAAGAAAGTTTTCCTACTGGTATTCCCATTCCCTGATAACAGAACATTAGATACCAAAAGAGAGGTTATAATATTAGTCTATTAGATCATAACAAGTGTGACAAATTTACCTGACAGCCAAGATCCCCAAGTCCCAGAATTCGCTCTCCATCAGTTACAACTATGACTTGAATGTTCGTCTCAGGCCAATTCCTTAGTACTTCAAGAACCTTCCCTCTTTAAACCCCATCCAAGAGAAAATGGAAAAGTTACGTTTAGACAAATAAATAATAGACACAATACATTCAACTAAAAGGTAACAGAGACAGAGAATTCTTGTAGGATAAAGGTGCGAATGAACTCAAACTTACTTCTCTTTCAAACTTATATAAAGGCCCTGAGGATCCATGAAGATGCTTCCATATTTCTGGCAAGCTTCACCAACAGTTGGAGTATACACAACTGGGAGTAACTCCTCAACATGATCAACTAGAAGCTTGTAAAACAGCCTTTCATTTCTCCCCTGGAACCCAGCAAAGCCAATCCCAAATTTGAAAATCAAATTGCAAATAAAGCTTTCCAAACACATGATGATTTTATGGTAAAGATAACATTCTGAGTTAAAAAATCATGACAAAAATAGTACAAAGGTGTACACATGAGCAAACTTATGGAAACATACAATTCTTCAGAGATTTATATGAAAATATATGGAATTGTTATTTACAACTTATCTTTTGCACTTGCAACTTTGTCATACTGCATCGTTCAAATATTTCAGTTCTATACTATAGGCAAAAGGGTCTTGCCAATGACTAATGGTGTGGTTGGAACAACGTTGATTGCCATCAACCACCAATCCAACGTGATAAAAGGATTGGCATTCAACATGCATTGGAATGCAACAATGCCTTAAAACAAACACTCGTTAATGAGTAGTACCATGAGGACGCTGGTTAAAGAACATTTAATGCACCCTATTCAATGCTTCTATTACTAATAAAAGCTTGTATTGATTTTTTATTATTTTTTTTACAAATGCTGTATTTTCCAATAATAAAATTCTTGTTTCCTTGACAAGTAAGACATCGACCAAATTAAAATGAAGAAACGGACTGAAAACAAAATCCATTTTAGAACTGATCTCTTAGAAAGTAAGAAAAAGAATTGTTCACAAGGCCACCTGAAGATCCATCATTGCCGTGTACTTCTGCAATGGAACTTGATACTTCCGTATGTGTTGGATCATTTTCTCCACCTGAACAAAAGAAGCATTAATAACAATCAGTCAATGTAGAGTAGCCTCTCATACTCAATTTCAACATTCTTTTTTCAAAAAGCATTACGAGTGAATAGTGTTATATATGATAAATTTGTTGCTATGGCAATAAATTTATTGGATTTTACAATAATAACTTCAAAAGTACTAACGATGGTATCTGATTAATAGACAAATAGTGCATAAAAATTAAACTAAAAAATTATTATGAAAAGGCTGTATGATAAGATGGTTAACCTGTGTTTCTTGAGAAATAACCACTGGGGGAAGAAGGCCACGCAAGTAGTGAGCGTCCCTCTCTTTTTCAGTGAAGGCCAATCCTTTGTTAAAGCGTGGATCTCTCAACAAAGTATACCCACTAAAAACCAACACAGTATCCCATTCATTCATTCATTCAACCACAGACACAAGTAAGAAACGACAAAACTATGCAGTACTATCTATATACCAGAGGTTATCAAGAAAAAATATTTGGTTGTCTACTCAACAACTAATTAGACAATGGGAAGAGAATATATATATATACACTGTGAATGAGTTGGCTAATTAACTGTGTATTTAGGTAAAGTTACGTCTAATAATAGAACAAAGCAAATGAATACATGTAACTTTATCCAAGTTTTGTCTCATAAGAAAATGGAAGATCACTACAGCAAGTTTGACTCACTGACTCACCTAGCAACAGAGACGCTCCATGGAGTCACAAGCTGATCCTCTGTGGCTCTATCCTCGCCGTATACATCACGAACGCCGCCACCAGAGGTTGCATTGCCGTTGATATCGGCAACCGTGGAATCTTCATTTGTCTCTTTTGCCATGACAACGCTTTTGCTGCAGCTTGGAGCACAACACACCACTCTCTGTGAACTCTTCCTCTGAGAAGCCGAGAAGTTGCTGCAAGAAGACCACCCACCTAAACCAAACTTGCACTGTGCAAAAAGTAGACACTTAAATGAGTAAAGAAGAATATTCTATCAACGCCCAGATAAACGAAATAACCGATCTCAATGAAATTAGAAGAAAAATCAAATTTTTTATTGCTGTCATACCGAATTCGAAGCAAAAAATGAAGAGCAGGGTTAGTTTTATACCGTTTTGGAGGACATGGTGGCGAAACAAGTGAGTGACAGAGAGAGAGTTGCGGGTGGTCAATGAGTGAATGAAAGAGAGACAGAGAGAGTCTTCAGGGAAAGGAAAGTGTCCTTGTTTTTCTCAAAGAGTCTCTTCTCTTCCACAGGGAAGGTAAACCATAAATGATAACACGTATATACACTGTTCCATGCATGCAAATGATATATTATTAGAGCTCACATGCTACCATAACACAGTAAAACATTTTAAGGATTTGGTCCATTTGGATTTGAAAAAATTGTTGTCAAAATTAACATTATATTATGGACTTTCTTTTTATTATTGTGTTTTTAGTTTGGTTGTGTTCAGGAAAACCGACTCTTTCATACATGTAATGATTTTTAATTGGTTAATAATTAATTTTTTCGATACAATTTAGAATAAGAAATGACATCCTAGTACAAAGCAGAGAAAATCTTAGAGTTTAATTTTTTTTAGAAGTATTTATATGTATCTGATATTAAATAGATCAGTGAAATAAAACATCATATTTAAGATTAATAATAAATTTTAAAATATTGAATCATTATTTTTTTTGGTAAACTACTTTAATTGCAAGTTTTGGAAGAATGTGTGCATGCCTCGCAAGCAATTGCAAGTGAAGAAGTAACATGAAGTGGAGAAGTAATATTATATCCTTTTTGGCGATTTTCACAGAATGCAGTGTCCTTTTCGCAGACTCAGTATCAAGAGATTGTGTGCAGGTGTCGTGAAGTTGAGAGCGTGAGAGAGTGAGAACAAAACATTGTCCTCAATTTTGGGAGTGTAAGGTTGTCCTTTATTGTTGTAGCTGTATATAACAAGAGTGTGGAGACACCTTCCAAATAATTTTATTAACTATGTTAGTATCCATGGTTAGATTTTGTTAAAGAATACAGTGATAGTAAATTATAAAATTTAGGAATCATAATAATTTTCGGTTCTACATTTTATGTGAAGGATTGTATTGTGTATAATAGTTGTCAAAAATTGGTTCACGAACAGTTTACTACATTTGTTGAAAATAAATTATTGATACATTACAGACTACAAATTTTTGTAGCTAGCCACGTAAAAGTTAGGACATTCCCTGTTTGGTTTTCCATTATCACTTGATGCTTTGATTTGACACCACTCATCATTAATTTTGTCAGTCCATAAGGTTGAATTTGAGAAAATTTGCAATAGGCAAACAAGAATAGACTTTCCTTGACAAAAAGTTAACGTAAAAGAGTAAGTTTTTATTTATAACAATTAATATTGTGGCAAAAATTGACCATAATAAACACCTGATTTCTTCTAGGTAGCAAATCAAACTAATAATAGCATGCTAGACATGATTTACACTTGCTAAAAAACCTTCTAGTTACTAGCAAAACTATCTCATCTATGAAACATATAAAATATGTTGCATATATAGAGCATTGACTCCAGTCTCAGTTATTTACATACACAAGTCCTTTACAACTTGCAATAGCATAACTTGTATTTCCAGCATAACTTGTATTTCCAACATGGTAGTAGATCTTTTTATCTTGATTGGAAGTTCAGGGCCTTGATACAGAAGGAAAATACAAAGGCAAAGAAGACAGTGAAAGATACCAAAACTGCAGCAACTGGACCCATGAAGTCAGATTTAAATCCATAGTGGTCTTCAATGTATCCTTTGACAGTGAAATTTTTATCCATACTACCAGGAACAAATATAGGGTCTGTTATGTCTCCATATTGAGAGGTAATTAATCCATACACTGTCCATGCCACTGGACAAATCCAGTAATACCACACCCACCATTTAGGAATTCTCTGAAAAGCCAAAGTTGGTTGAAGAGTTATGTTAGTAAAAATCATGTAAGATATGGACATGCTTCAGTCTTATTCTTATGTGTTTTAATATAATAACCAAAGTAGAATGTTACTCACCGGTCTTGGAATAAAGAAACCAGAGAAGAGATTAAAGAGTCCATAGAATGCTGCTGCAAAGATTGCTGCTACTTGGTGGTTTGGTGTGATGGAAACAGTCATCATTCCATAATATGTGAAGTACAGAAAAGAGATGAAGCTCACAAAGAAGAACCATAAGAACTTTCCCGCTTTCCATTCAAAGTTCACCATAGCATAGATTATGAGTGAGTAATATATAGTCTGGAAAAACACATATGGTACTTCGGATAAAACCTGCAATTGAATGTGCGTTTGCATAAGGATAATGTAACAAGGCAATGGCATCATAACAAGCAACAAACGCTAGAAAATATTGTTGTTCTTTGATTGAAATTGATCAACTAACCTGTGCAAGGGCATAAGGCATAGGAGAATACATTCCAGCAGCTCTTTCTCGATAGAAAACTGTTCTTTCAACAGCTATGATTGGTTGAACAGTTTGGCAATTGTTAATTCCAACAAAAATAACAGCAGCATACATGGCTCCTATAATCATTGTCAGGTCAGTTGAGGTCCCCCTAAACAAGAAAAACAATAGTAAAATTAGTAAAAATCTAAAATTAATGGTTCAATAATAGAGTTTGATTTAATCACAAGAAGAAACTCACTTGTTTTGGCCAACTCTCCAAAATACTGTCCCTATCATGAGTGCAGAAGCTAAGGTAAAAAAATATCTGACAAGATTATAATCAGGACTCCTCCAGTATGTTAGCCACTGCTTCCAAAAACAGGATTTAAATTGCCCCAATGTGGATTGAGAGTACTTAGTGGGGAAATACAAATCAGTAGCTCCAGGTGGCGGTGTGCTTAACTCCTTTACAAGAGCTTTATTTCGCCTGTTCAAGAAGAAAATGTGTTAGTTCAAACCAACATAGGTATGCAAACTCATTTGACAACGTAGGCATTCTAATTGTTTTTTGACTTACTGAAACAAAGACGATGACTTGTAGTAATCAGCAAAGTCCATTCCAAGCCGAACTTCAGCTGCTACAGAACTCACTTCTAGCATCCATGTTGCAGGGTTGTACATCTCTTTAATTTTTGGGACCCCTGGAATTGCCTGTGACCAAGAATAGGGGATGGAACTTGATGTTAAACTCTGTTAAAGTACATGAACAAATGAATGTAATAAATTTGTTGTAATACCTCAAAGTATTCTACAACCCTGTGGGAATGCCGGCCTAATGGTCCTGAGTAAATCACTTGGCCCCCTCTTTTCATCAACAAAAGCTGGCACAAAAATAATATTTCATTAAGCAACAAAGAGGTTAGGAATACAAAGAAATTAAACACATGACAAATGGTCCATAGGTGGGTTGGTACCTCATCAAAGGCTTCAAAGATATCAATGCTAGGTTGGTGAATTGTGCAGACAACTGTTCTTCCAGTGTCCACAGTGTTTCTCACAGTCCTCATAACAATAGCTGCTGCTCTTGCATCAAGACCTGAAGTAGGTTCATCCATGAAAATGATTGAAGGATTAGCAACAAGCTCAACAGCAATGGTCAGCCTCTTTCTTTGTTCGGTTGACAACCCTGTAACTCCTGGAAGCCCTACTATAGCATCCTTGAGATTATTTAGCTCTACTAAATCCATCACTTGGTCCACAAATTGCTGAAAAGATAAAAATAATTGAAATTTAGTCTTCACGTTATTACAAAACCTTGTTAAGAGAAAAATAAAAAGATGTAGTGTTGAGTACTTACTATTTTTTCCTCCTTACTAACTTCTTTTGGTAACCGGAGGAAGGCAGAGTAAAGCAAAGATTCTTTAATAGTAACTTGGGGTGAATGAATATCAGTTTGTTCACAGTAACCAGAAACTCTTGCAAATGTTTCTTGGTTCTTGGGGAACCCTGAGATTCTAATATCTCCTTCAATGTAGCCACCAGTCTTTCTTCCTGCTAAAACATCCATTAAAGTTGTCTTCCCAGCTCCACTAACTCCCATTAGTGCAGTTAAAACTCCAGGCCTAAAGGAACTAGTTACTCCCCTAAGCAGTTGTAGCTTATCTTCTGCAACTCCTTGCGCTTTCATTTCCTATAAAAGTTATTGGAGTTACAACTTCCCTTATAGATTCACCATGGATTGTCAATGATGAACATTGTGAAACTATACTAAACAAGTAATTGGTTCCTTACCGGAGGCATGTCGACATAGTAATTAACAGTGTCAAAAGACATTGCAAGTGGCTGAAAAGGTAGAATCATTCCTCTTTTAGGGGCAACTCCATTAACTGAATCATGTGCTGAGTCAGTTTTTCTTAATCCAGTGGTATTAACTTGGCTACTCATTCGCTGCATTGCCAATTCTCCTGAAATGATTCATGCAGCACCAACCACATTACATCAATAAGAGCATACTTTAGACAAAAAAAAATCAAAGATAATTGATGTTGTATGCTTTAACACTCACTTGCATTATTTCCATCAGCAGAAGATAATGATCGATTGATTGAATCTATGTTGGACTGTGGTGGCTTTACAAATCTTGGTTCTACATTGGTGTCTCCTCCAGCCTCCATTTCACTTTCATCTTCGTCACAAATTATTGCTTGTTTCTTTCCAGGAGCTAGTGAACCAAACACGAAAACACAAGAGCTTTATTAATATAGAAACTAAGAGAAATTAACTCACTTGAAACATTGATCAAAATGTGAGAAGTCTTACCGTTAAGGTACATAAGCGCAAAGGTGAAGAGAACATTGTAAAAAATTGTGAAACCAAGAAGAGCAGCAGCTCCTATCCAATACCATCTTCTTTCAGCATAAACATCAAAGTTCCTTAATACTGATAGACCCAATGTAGTAGTTTTATCCGAAGAACTCTGCAGTGAATGACGTGTTCAAGTTAGAAACTAACAAGTTTCTTCTCAGTGAATTGCATTCATTTTCATTTTTGTAATTAAAAGCTTGTGCTACTTACCCCTGGATGCATCCACCTTGGAGCAAACATTTCATTCACAGACATGGCATTGAAAGCATATGACAATGGTGACACCCAATAAGCCCACACCCACCAATCAGGAATTTCACCTGTAACCATTGAGCATCTATGTGAGCACATTCTTTGAACAAATGTAAGTATGGAATAAGTTTCTAAATGCTTTTTGGTTTAAAAAGTTTGGATTGTCACTCACGTTTGGGAAGGATGAAACCTCCAAGCAGAAAAACAAGAAGTAGCATGAGGGATCCACCAGTGTTGGCTATAATCATTGTTCTGCACACTCCAGAAATGACCCTAAACATCCCAGCTGCCATTTGTTGGATCAGAAACACCAACAGTAGTTGCTTGAAGAACCTGAAAATTGGAACAAGCAAGCAAACTCTCACTTAGTAATCATAAATTCATTTCATTTTATCATGACATTGATCATGACATGTAATATTTTGAATCAATGATATTTTGTAAGCCTATTCAATTTAAAGAACTAAACACATTCAAATAATTCCAAACGTACATACAAAACAAAAATGAAAAGAAAAAAAGATATGAATTTACCTGCTGGCTTCAGGAGCAAATCCTATGGTGTAGTAAGTAACAATTACCCAAACAAGAGACTCAAACACAGAAATGGGAATACGCAACAAGAAATTGGGGAGTGTGTAAGTCCAAGCAGGGTGGAAAAGGTGATCTCTTTGCTTGTAAAACACAGGAAGCCTTCCAATTGTGAGCGCTAGCTCAGCAAAACCATTAAACATGTTCATGATCATAGAGAACAAAATTGCACCAATATAAACAGAACCACCATCTTCATTATCTCGGTGCATTTCAGTCCTTAAGAACACAGTAGCGGCTATGATGGCAATTATGATTATTTGGACTGTCTTGAATATGTAGACAAAGGAGTTTCTCTTGATCAACAGCCATTCCTTGTCCCAACATGCCTTGAACAGGTCCTTTGTAGGCACAGAGTTTTTATTGTACACAAGAGCTGCTTTATGTGCACTTGACTTGTCAAATGGGACAGATAACTCATTCTCAAGCCTCATTCCAACGTGAAACTGCTTGAACTTGTCTACAAACTCTGTAACTGTTATGTAACGGTATGGCTGGTTTCTATCTGCCCAATATTGTTCTTGGTCCTTCCTTGATGTAACCTGTTCAACATTTCAAAGTAACATTGTAATTCTAATTCCCCTTACTCTTTAGAAAATAGTTTATTCATACATAATGTTAATAGTTTGAAAAGTTTTTATACCAGTCATCAAATTAGAAATCATCTTCTGAGATAAATTTGTTAACTTTCATAGAAGTTACTTAATAGTTATATTTACTATGACTTCTAATTGATTGTGCACAGAAATTAAACTAGTTTGACTTAAATCAATTTTTTGTTTTTGAGTCAACATGTGTCATGTTTTCCACATGAAAAAGGTTCCATGCATGATTGGCATGTGCCTTAAGTTATGTGCATAAGTTTTGTTCATAAGTTATGTGAAGGTGCATGATTGGTAAAGTAGTTTTATGATGATCACACCTCTTGCAAGAAATCAGCGGTTCCCTTTCTTTCAGGACAGCGGAACCCACATGCCTCAAAGAATTCAACAATGTGCTCACGTGGGCCTTGGTACACAATCTGACCCTCTGATATGAGAATGATGTCATCAAAGAGATCAAAGGTCTCAGGGGCAGGTTGGAGAAGAGACATTAAGATGGTTCCTTCAGTAAGGTGCACAATCTGCTGCAAGCACTTCACAATCTGATATGTTGTGGAACTATCAAGACCCGTTGATATTTCATCCATGAACAGTGTTTTTGTAGGCCCAACAATCATCTCTCCTGTTTATAATCAAAACCATATTTCATTTTAAGAAATCATTATAATTTGGATACTTAAGCATTTGATCCATAGATTGTCATAATCTAATACAATAAAAATTATGAATGCCATAAAAAGAAATATTTTTAATTAACTTTACTTCGCAGTCAACTATATTAAGCAATTAATCGGCTAATTTACTTAAATACGTATATGAATTTCTCTCACTTCATGTTTTTTTAAGCTAATTATCTGTCTGATTGTCATATGCGTATTGCAATTGTCTTCTAAATATTTTTTATTCTAACAGAGTTATTAAAACATAAATAGTTTTTTAATTATGATGATTTATGATTAATAGAAGTACTTGGTAAAAAGATAAGGTTCATAAAAAGACTCCTTTAACAATTTTCTTGCACAAACAAAGGTGGCAGGTGAAGGAAAAGGACTGAGTCAAACAAAAAGAGTTTGGTTGGTAAATGACAAAGTGGCCATGTTCTCTTAATCTTAAAAAAAAAAAAAAAATAGTCTGGCATTTGAGTATATCATTATGCAACTTGTTGCCGTCTTTCAATTATTATGCTTCTTCATCAAACAAACAGTGTTAGACTTGTAAGTAATAGAGCAGATACTGATAACCTTAAGATTTTACCTGTGGTGACACGCTTCTTTTGGCCACCGGATACACCTCTATGCATTTCATCACCCACTATGGTATCCTTGCAAATATCAAGCCCCAATATCTGTTTTTCACAACGTGGCAATGATTAATTAGACTATTAAACAAAACATTAAGCACAGTAACTACCAATAATTATGTTATAGAATATCTAAAATTTGAGGGCAATTAGGGTATGTTCCAATAAGGGACCTACTTAGCCAAAACAAGTTGACATCAGTCAACATTGAGGGGTTGGTGAGTTGAAATTTTTGGCAAAGAAAACTACTTTTTTTTTAATATTTGTATGGGATTAATACGTGGAAAAATTTTGAGAACAAATCTTACTAACTCTGCCTCTCTTTTCTACACAAACCAGAACTGTTGAAAAAAAAAATGACTTACTTTGAGCGTGTAATCAGTAATGAGACTGCTTTCTGTTCCTTCCATTGCAGTGGCCTACAATGCACGAAGCTAGTTAGAACATTTCCATGATTAACAAAAGTTGAAATAATTATTGACTATTAATCAGTTCATTAAGTATTGTGTCTATAATAATCAATAATCAATTGGGAAATTAATGAAAATACCTTCATGAAGAGATCAACATCTGCCTCTGGAAATATCCCAGCTTCCTTTTCCCTTCTAGCAAGCTCAGTTAGAAGATCTACAATGACATTAATTAAGTCCAAAATAAAATTTTTAATAAATTATTTAAAGGGGAAAAACAAAATAAAAAATTGGTTAAAGAGAAAAATTTGATTTAATTACCATATCTAGTTCCAACCCCCTGGCATCTAGCTGAGAAATCCAATGTTTCTTTCACTGTCATTTCTCCAACATGAACATCATTTTGGCTAATGTATGCTGAAGTCTTTCTTGGCTCAAACTCACTAAGTTTATGCCCATTGTATGTGATTTCTCCATTTACCTTTTCATCAAAACCAATAATTTATTATTAACTCTTATAATTGATCATCATTAATTATTATTACTAATCATAATCTTTATTATTATTATGTATGAAGAATAATGTTCCAAGTAAAATGATGGGGTTGGGGTGTACCCTCAATTCGGAGTCCAATTTTCCAGCCAATGCCAATAGTAGGGTTGTTTTCCCTGAAGATGGAGGGCCTAATAGAAGGGCCATCCTGCACAGAACCATAAAACAAAAAACTAGATAAGAAGGTCCACTAGCCTATGAATTATTTTGCTTATGATATTATTCCAATCATACTATATGATACAGATAACAACTTGGTTTTGGTACCTTGATGGTTTAATAATGCCAGATGCATTGTTCAGAATTGTGAGCTTTTTCCTCTTGGTAGTACTAATACCAAAGATGCCAAGTGCTGATTCAACAATGTTCAATGCAACGTTTGGCAGGGTTGGCAAAGCTCTACTGCCAACGTAGGAATCTGCCTCAATAGTCAAATTTTGGAACCTCACTTCTACTGTTGGAAGTCTTATCCCAACCCTGGAATTGGTAAAAAAAAGGAAAAGAAATGAATACCAATTGGTTAATAACTTGAAGAAAAATGTGCACTTAGTTCTTGCAAGTAATGGTAATCTAAGTAATCCAATCATGTTATATCATTAATTTGCCTACCGAATAAGTTAGTTCTGAAAGTTGATTTTTCCTTGAGCAGAAGCAATTTCATCCGCTTATTATTGACTGAGCGTGTAGTACACGTATTGACAAAAGAAGTAATTTATTAAATATTCTTTTAATTTGATGTCTTGCCTGTGTTGACAATGTTAAAGTTTGAAACATGACACTTAATTTTCAATGGTTGAAGAAAAATATCTGCTATAATTTTCATATCTAGATCTGATTCTCCTCCACCAAGCAATATGAAATTGTTGTTTAACTTGGTTTTGTCTTAAATCAAATGACAAAGACTATTCAACATGGTAACATGCTAGGATAAAATGAAAGAATCCACAAAGTTATGTTATCTAAATAAACGTGGGGTAGGTGAGGAAGTGTGAACACCACATGTGAAAGACTAGTTAGACAACTCACTTTTCAATTCTGTTTCTGAACTTCTTGAGGAACTTTTCATTATCTTCTTCAGCAACCTTGAAAATTTTGTCAATGATTTGTTGCCTATCATTCACATCAAGTGTCCGAACATCAATTTCTTTGTGCACCGCAGGTTGTTCACCTTCACCAAAGGTTTGCATGATACTAGTCCTTAATCTATCATAGGTTGGAAGTTTCTCTATTGCAGCCCATTTGAGAGCCTCCTCATCTTCATCAAGATTAGAAGTTCTACGAGAATATCTTCCACTCGCAAACACTTCCTCCATTTTCCAACTTGATCTGCTTATGCTCCTACTTATGCTTCTTGTAAAATTCCCGTCCATTTTGCCTCCCCTTGTTCTGAAAAATTGGAATCAAAGTTCAAACATCATGTTATGATATCACTCTTTTTAGTCTTTTCAGAACTTAAACAAAAAAGGGTGTTTCACTATTTCTTAATCAAGCATTGAAGGAAACCAAAAATCATATCTTTTTATAATATAATAGATTCTCATAAACAAAGCACCTTTTTTTTTCATATATCTAACCAACCATAAAAAAAACGAAAGAGAATGTATACTAACATAACAGAGCAAGGAGCAAAATAACATCTACTCCATCCAAGGAGGTTGAAATTTGAAAACTTCACTTTATTTTTTTCTACTCAAGTATGGAAGGAAACCAAAGAATCCTCTAAGATACTATAGATTCTCATAAACAAAGCACTTTTTTTTTCATATATCTAACCAACCAGACAAAAAACCATGAAGAAGAGAATGTATACTAACATGACAGAACAAAGAGCAAAAGAATCATCTACTAAATTCAAAGAGGTTGAAAACTTCAACTTCTTTTTTCTTAATCAAGCATGGAAGGAAACCAAAAATCCTTCAAGATACTATAGATTCTCATAAACAAAACACTTTTTTTTTCATATTTCACACCAACCAGACAAAAAACTGAAAAAAGAGAATGTATACTAACATGACAGAACAAGGAGCAAAAGAATCTTCTACTCAATGCAACAAGGTTGAAAACTTCACTAGCTTGACGTGGTTAGAAGACTCTTCTCTTGGTTGTTTATTTTTACTCTCACTTCATGAGAGAATGACTCTGAGTTTTTGGCTAACTGAACCTGAACTGAGTCTCCGTGTTGATAGATGAATATATATATATTTATAGTTGTAAATGTGTTACAACTATTGGTTAAGTTGTTCAGGAAAATATCCAATATCTCTTCAAAATATATAATATAATAAAATAATAAAAAGCAAGTTTGTTGTGATGTGTTGAATATAATTATGTTAAGAAAGTCCATTCAAACATGACTAGCGTTTGCGCTTTCGCGTTGCCTTCCTAAAATTAAGTGGTCACCAAAATTATCAACATTTTGAATTCTCTGTATGCTAGTGATTAACCTTAAAAACTCGATTATGATTTTAAATTCAATTTTACTACGTTAATTACAATAGGCAACAAATCAAATCAGTCATCTTACTCACAAAATATTTGTGTATTTCTCTTCTTTCTTTCATATTTTATACGTATATTTATTTCTAACTTTTCATATTTTATAACTGATTGTCTGCTGCGTATTGCAGTTGTCTACTAAATATTTTTTTTAAAAAATTTAATTTTAGAGTAAACTATATTTTTTCTAAGGGGATTGATTAAACTTGAAATTCAGCTATGTTTTTAGATTTAATTTCAGAGTAAAATATATATTTTTTCCAAGTGGATTAAAACAAACAATTAGATAAAAAGAAAAGTCAGCATGTTGTAATTTCAAGAGAATGTTACATGTGTTGAGATTTGGTCAATATGTGTATGTGAACTGTATGTTTATGTATCTATCAATGAGTGGTTTAATGGCTCAAATATGTTGAACAGAAAAGAATTCATCTTCATTTACTCACGTATTTGACTAATTTATGTTATTATGTATACTTTTCTACGTAGTTATGTCAGAAAAAGACTTGAAGCGACTATTCTTTTTGTTAGTTTTCTAGAATAGTTATTTTCATGTGTAATTTTTCTGGAATAGTTGTCTAATATGATAGATATTTAGTATTTTTTTTTAATAATAAGTAAAAATATTTCACAAATAAATTATTTAAGGATAATTAATCTGATATTTTATCAAAAACAAATTTTGTTTAAAATCTCATTTATCTTAGTATAGATTTAGGGAATTAGATTTTTGTGAAAAAAAATAGGGCACGAGAAAATCTGAAACACCATCTTAAATATTTTTTTATAGAAATTTTTAAATTTTATTTAATATTTTATTTGAATATGTAAATTTTTTAATAAGATATAATAAATTTATCATTTTCCAAAAATAAATAAAAACCTCTCAAATTAGTTATTTATGTAAGTGACTTTCACTAAAACAAACTTTATTCAAATTTCATTTATCTTTAATTACAAAGACACTGCTCTTAATTATTGATATTAAATTTAATAGTGATGCTTGTGTATTTTTTTGCATTATGGCCTTACTATGAATGTCAACAAATTAACGAATACTTTTTTTCTTTCATTTTGTTGAAATTATATATTTTAGGGGAAGAAGAAACTTTAGACTGTGTTTAAAATATTTCTTTATTAATTTAATTATTATGGTCGATCGAGTATACTACACAAGACATAAAATAACAATTTAAATGAAATAGATTTTGGGGACAGGATTTTTGTGGAAAAAGAAATGAAATTCAATAGTACATGTGTATTTATTAAACACAAATTCCAATATTTTTCACTCAAATTGGCTAAAACAATATTACATCAAAGGAAAAGAAGAAAGAAAAAAAAAATATAAGTATATTAATTCAGGAGGATAGTATCTCATTGGAACATGGCTTAATATTTCAAAAGATCTAATGATTAGTGTAGATCAAGATGATAAGAGTTTTTATTGAATAAAAGAAAATTACAACAATCATGAGAATTTAATCAAATAAAAGTTTAATGGTATAAAATAAATTTTAATGTGCAAAAATTTATTAAACATTATAAACAAATCGTTTGATTGAATTAATCGAGAGTAAATGTTATGTGAATAGTTCAATTATGTTGAAGAGAAAAGAATTCATCGTCATTTACTTCAGTATTTGACTAAGTTATTCTACTATATATGTATACTTTTCTATGTAGTTACAATGGAAAAAGACTTGGAAGTGACTATTTTTGTTAATTTTCTAGAATAGTTATTTATTTTTACGTGTAAACTATGTGAATGGTCTAATATGATAGAAAATTTGTATTTTTTTAATAATTAGTAAAGATATTTTCTCAAATAAATTATTTAAGGATAATTAATCGGATATTTTATCAAAGCAAATTTTGTTTAAATCTAGTTTATCTTTTTATAGTTAATCTGATATTTTATAGGACACGAGCATTCTGACACATCATCTTAAATAGTTCTTAAATAGTTTTTTGCAGTTAATCTGATATTTTATCAAAACAAATTTGTTTTATATCTGAATGTTTATGTATCATAGATTCAGGGAATTAGATTTTTGTGAAAAAAAAAATTAGGACACGAGCATTCTGACACATCATCTTAAATAGTTTTTTTTTATAGAACTTTTAAAATTTATTTAATATTTTATTTGAAAAAATAAAATTCAATTAAAATTTAATTGACTTGACACCGAGGATTTTTAGGAGAATCATTTTAATATGTAAATTTTTTAATAAGATAATAAATTTATCATTTTCTAAATTTAAATGAAAACCTCTCAAATTTATCATTTATTTATGTAACTGACTTTCACTAAAACAAATTTTATTCAAAATTTCATTTTATTTTTAATTACAAAGACAATACTCTTCATCATTGATATTAAATGCAACAGAGTTTGTGTATTTCGTTGAAAATATATATCATAGGAGAACAATTAAGAAACAATTAAGATGAACCTAAATGGCTATCACAGTTCAAAGAAAATTATTCTAAAAAAAACAAAAAAAAAATATTTTTAATACATATTCATCATCTTCTAATCCAGAAACAACGGTGTACATTGTTCATAATATAAACCAATATGTCACAAATTGTTCATCCTATGAGACAAATATCATAAATTGTTTGTAGGTGAGAAAATAATCATCATGAAAGTAGCCGTCAAGAAAATAGTTATAAGGAAAAGTAACCATTATAAATGTAGATATTATAATTATCATATAAAAATAATTATTTAATTTATATTAAAAATAAAAGAAAATAAAATTAAAAGAATGAAATATAGTGAAGAATCTTAACAAATTACTCAAAAACTTAAATTTTAAAACCTGATAAAGTTCTCTATACTTGTGTAGCATTATAGAAACAACTAAAAGTAATTCAATAACAAAAAATATTTAACAGTAAATCTATTCTCAATAAGTCTTGATAAAGAAATTTAAAAGTCTTTAACCAATTCCAAGACATAAAGATGGTGTTTTCCAAAACCTTTCAAAATTACAATTCCCCAGTGAATATATTTCCTTATTTTTTATATATCAAACCCTGAATATTCATGGCTTCTTTCTCACTGTTTCTCAAGAAGTTAAATATATTATCTGAATTTATAAATTTTGATGGAATATCACATGCATGCATGACAATGGTGATATCACCTTTTAAAGCTTCTACGTACAATAATCCTTAATGCTGCACCTCGTTACGTTCATCACTTTAATATTAATGAATTCTTAAATTAATTTTGTGGATCTTATAAATCTAGTATTGATACTTATATGTATATATAACTTTTTAAAATTGAGTTGAATGCAAAATTGCTTGCACTTCATAAACTAAAATATCTTATTATTCTTAAAAATAACAAAATCTTGCACATCCAAATTTTATAATGAGTTCATTTCTTTCACAAAGAAATTATTTATATGGATGAAATTAGTTAGCATATAAACTTGCAAATCAAATTCATTTAATCCACGAACTTCTATGTAAATCTCCAATTATTAAATTCAAGATTGTAGGGTCACTCACTTGTACTTCCAAGATGCACATGTGAAGTCAAATTTGGCTAATACGCGTAAGGTTCACATGTTACAACTGACAACTATAAAAAGAAACTTTCAATATTAAACTATTCATCAACTTAACACCATCAATCAAAACGTGTTTATGGAATCTTTAATTATTTTATTATGATACTTGCAACCAAAATCGAACCCAAAACTTCCTCTATAGTACCACAACTTCACCACTAACGTGTTCATCACTGCGTGCAAATGTGCCATGAATAGCTAGTTACCTCATACATGAGGAATTCCACCAATTGCTGAAAATGTCAAGGGGTGTTCATATTCATGGTCATAAGAAAAAAATGTCAACTTAAATGAGTTTGGTGGACCGTTTATTTAGTCCAAGAAAACGTGAAAGTCATGAAGGGGAATATACATATCTTATGTCAACTATTTCACACATAAATGTACATTTAATGACCTGTAGTTTGTTCAATTCTTTCTAATTCTTATTCAAAAGTTATTCCTGTGGTTTAGGCTTAGGTTGCGTTTCCTTTCTTCTACAACTCTAATAAGTAGCACATACAAGATGCTCTAGAAACCTTGATTTCTTCACATAATTAATTGACTACACATAAGAACTTGAACTTCAAGCTCAACTCTTAGCTAGCTTGACTTGGGAATATTATTGATTGTTTATGTTTTGACTAAATTAGCTTAAAAATATCGTGATACTACCATATCACTTGTTTATATATGACGGGTACTAGTAATAATATACAAATTAACATATTTTTAATATTTATTAAAAATTTATTAAATTTATGAAATCATGAGAGAGGATTATTGGTTCATAATTTTTAATTATTGATAATTTCTATAAAAAATTTAAAGTAAATATGATAAATTAAAAGGCGGATAATTAAAAAAAAAAACATTTCATTAGAAGATTAAAAGGGAATCAGTTAATTAAGAAAATTAAACATACAAATAAAAATAAAAGGAGTTCTAAAAATAACATGTAAAATATACATCTAAGCAGAGAATGTTAAAAATAAGAGATTGGAAAAGTAAGAACACCATCTTCTGAATTATATGTAGTTAAATTTATAATATGAAAATAAACAGTTTAGTGATACTCGAGTCCACGTGGACGTAATTAAGCAACAATATAATTTAATTTGTAATCCAATTCAACTCGTATATATGCTTAATTTGTTAGCTTTTCACGTTTATCAGATTTTATTTTCCAAGTATTGACTTTTCTTATATTGATGTTGTTTACCGACCTTGAACACTGAAAAACATCAAACAGGCAAACAAAGAACGCATTTTTATTTTTATTTTTAATTTATACATTTCTATATGTTTGACTGTGTTTGTTTCTCTCAAATCTAACAAACCATTGTTGACTATATATATGTGTCTATATATTTAACAGTTCACTAACTCTTAACTACCACTTACACATATAGTATTTAACGAAGTAGATAATTATCTTTTATTTATTGGTTATGAAAAGAACTACGTGGTTGTTGGTAACAACTATAAAATTGCTATTTCGTCGACACTATAGTACTATGAATACGAAGCTGTAATATAAATGTATATATTGCAAAGTTAGATGAAAAAGTTGAAATGAGAAGCATAATATAAATGATTTTATGAATCGTGAATATATGTACGTGACATCAACACATACCAACCCTATGTGGACTTAATTGTGAGGTTAAGGTTAGCTCGAGATAAATGTAGGTAAGGATGATTTCATAGGATATGATTCTGTCCTCACTTTCTTCAGTGTGAAGGATTATTTCCCAAAGTTATTTTGTACTAAGTTTTATAATTTTAATTTGTAGTTTCATAAAAAGTCTAGGTTATATTTATAGTTAGATAAAGAATACCAAGTTATATAATTTATCACTTGTAATTTCTTTTAAAAAAAAATTTATTATTCGTGATATTTTTGTATACATTATAAAGATTAGAATAAATTATTAGGGGCTGATTCCTCTTATACACATATAAGATGAATATTTGTTCTTCCCATTCCTTCGTTTCTTTCCTTATTTATAAGATGAAGAGGAAAATGATAACATCCTATCCTAAGTATCTCAGTGGAACATACAAATAGTTTCTTTTTAATTAAGTTTTTCTTCCCTTAAATTATTTTATGTTTTGGATTTTAGTCTTTTTACAATTTTTTACAAACTTTTAAATTATTTATTTTTTTAATAATATTTTTAATCTTCTTCACTAAATTGAAATTGATCAGGACCCATGAAATCATATAAAGAGATTTCCCTTCTATGTCAATATTTAACAATTTTAATTTAATATCAGATATTAAAAATAGACAAAAAATAAATAAGGGTTAAAATTAGTAAAAAAAAATTAGAGATAGCGAAAAATAAAATTTAAAATGGTTAAATGATAAAAAATAATTAACTCTAATTTTTTAATTACTATATAATTTCTTAATATTATTTTAAGAATATTCGACGTATTAACTAATAATATAACTTTTAGGTTAGCAGAAACAAAATGTCATTTTGACACATTGACTTACAAAAGTAAAAAGGAGACAAGACCTAGGATTACAGGAGAAGTTAAGAAGTGATTTGTGAGTTAATTACTAGAACGATCAAATTAAACTTAAAAGAAAATCTCAACATAACATAAGACAATATCTAGTAGTTACTTTAATTTCTTGGAATATTTAATTTCTAGTAGTTTGCAGTCATTTTAAATTATTTTTTTGCACTAAATTTATAATTTATTATATAGATATCCTCGTTTATTTTATTTATTTTTAGTTCAAATGAGAGGGAAGTAAGTGATTTAATTAGCCTTTATTTATTTAATTTGTTACTAAACAAAGAAGATTAATTCAACGCTCTGTATCTGGACGACATATGCGAATATTGCCTCCCACGCCGGCCGACAGCAAATTAACGTTGGAAAGTTGAAAATCTCTATTATTTTGTTGTGCTTAAAACTTCAAACCTCATAACTTGTTCTCCACAGTGTTCATGATGCCATTTGTTATTAGTATATCAAATATTTGAGACATCGTACTTTTGGCATTTTGTAACTAACATCTAAAATTATAGTCACATATGACACTATCTCATATCATATATATTGCTGACAACAACAAAAATACACTTAACATAAACCTCTTGCCGGCCCAGTTCTATATGTATTTCAATCATATACTAATTAATAATAAGTAAAAAGAAAAAAAATGTTTGATTGCTTATAATAATAAAGTTAATCAACTGAAGAAAGAAAAAAAATAATAAGATAAATATATATATACGTGTATATTATATTTTATATATAAAATAATTTACTGGTTAATTCATACTGGCTGCTATGCTATGGTGATTAAACATTGTATATTATATTTTATATATAAAATAATTTAGTGGTTAATTCATAGTGGCTGCTATGGCTATGGTGATTATACATTTCAGATAAAAGTATTAGTTACTATTGTTTAAAATGTTAAATAATTGATGATGCATTTACACACGTCAAAACCAAGTGTAATTCAAGATAAAATATGGGTATTGTTGATGACTTGGGGCTGCTGCTTGCAACTTGCAAATATGAAAAGACAGAGTAGTCAGTGTTATATAGAAAACATTACTAGTCATTACATCACTTTTCTTTCTCTTTACTTTTTATGTGGTGCCTTCAAATTAAGAGATCACTTTCATTCGGCTGAAAGTCTAAATTGGTCTTGTTTAAAAAAAATTACATAAATTAGCCAACTTTAAATTTATTATAACTCCTAAGCTGTTTTTTTTAGAATGTGTTATAATGTCATGTAAATTAGACGCCATATATTAGGTTGTATATTTAATATTATTAAAATTAAAAGATTATGACACGTAAATTAATGAAAATCTATTTAGATAAGTTAATAAAATAATAATAACATATTTTAAGTTAGAAAAAATATTATTATAATCTCTTTATTTTCATTAACTCACGTGTCTACCATATATAAAATTTGGCCCTTGTTCAACTGCAATCACACAAAAAAAATAAGATATAACACCTTCTATAAAACAACACTGAATTTATAAATTATTTCAAACTACCCGATTTTATAAACTCTTAATCAAAAAGAACCCTGTTCATTTTTTTTCCATTCATTCTTAATAATAGGGTTAGGGACCCATCTTTCACTGGTAGGGAATTGTTGAAACATCACTGTCTACACCAAATCCAGGTCATGTTTTTCAAATCGTTTCTTATTTTAATATTTTTGGAATTTTCCTTTACTTCTTCAAAGTACGACTTATTTTTGAAAAAATGTGTTGATAGGGTCTCCACTGAGAAAAAGGACGAAAATCCGTAGCTATTAGCTACCATAAAGAAGACTAAGTTTTGTTAGTATTATTTTTAAATGGCATGTGTTAGTACTAATCAAACATGCTTTCCGTTAATTAATTTGGAAGAGTCCAATACACTGAGTGACCATGTACGACATTTGGCTCTTATTTAAAAAACACATTTATTTGCGAATAATTTGTGCAAGTTGGAATACAATATTATTATTGTAAATAGTAAGTAATAGACATTTCAATTTTATATTTACTCGTAATATTCACGGCTCACGGGTCACCAATTGGGGATTTGCAATGTCCACCGCTCTTCGTTCATCCGTAATTAGCATAAGGGTAAAAAAAGAAAGGATAAATTTATAGCTTTATATATGGATTGGTGTAAAGAGAATAAATGACTTTTTTTTAGAGATAAATACAAGAATTTAATAAAGCAAAAGTACTCTGTGTACCTTTCGATTTTATATTTTGATAAAATATTATTTAAAATTCTAAAAACGCATTAAAATGGCATATTGTAGCATTTTATTTTATATTTAGGGTATTGTACCATATCATTATGAAATGTAATTAATTATGAAATGTAATTAATGTTGTATTAGATGTGTTTGACAAGAAGCTCACATCACCTTGATCAATTCAGATCGGATTTCACATGGTAATCAGGTGTGTTCTTTTAATATTTTAATACATCAAATGGATTATTATATTTAAGTAGGTTAGTCTATTCAGTCAATAATTTGACACAAAGAATCTCTCCCTAATAACAATACATTTTTTTCGAAATTTTTCTCAATCTATTAAATTCTTCCAAGAAATAACTCTATACAACTTTTGCTTCCCACATTTTTTTAACTTGCATTTCTATCTTTGTCCTTACCTTAAACATTTCAGATAAACACTAACTTAAGCATCGAAATATATCTTTACAAATACAGTCCATTTCAAGAACTACTTACTTAGATCGAATTAGATACATCATCTCTCATTCATTCTATGTACTAAGCATATGATTTTAACGTTTTTACTTAAATGAAATATGTCAAAAGATTCAAGTTAAGTCAATTTTAAAAAAGGGACCAAATTAAAATATTTACAGATCTAAAGATCAAATTAAACATAAAAAATATATAAGTACCATAAGTATAATTAAGCTAAAATAATACATAAAAATTTCTTACATCTCCCACTAAACTGAATTACTTGGGTATAAGCCCAATATCTTTGTTTTTAAATACGTTTCAGTTTTGAAATACAAGGAAGCCCAATATTCTTCTGGGCCCAATATTTTAAAAGTAGGCCCAATATTTTTTGTGGGGTTAGCTATTAACATATTAACATATGCCCCAATCTTTTGAATACTATGCTATTTATAAACTCCCAACAAAATCTTTCAAATCAATCCTCCATTGTTACAATTTATAAACTAATTAAGCAACAACATTACTTTTATGATTAGATTAAGGAGCTTTTGCTTTTTGCTTTTTGTTCAACCTTTTTGGTATTCCTTCACTTGTTATTATTCCTTTGAAATGATGAGAAACACAGAGAGATAGCAGCAATGAGTGCTGTAAAGGAAGAAGCAGAGACCAAAAAAGCAAAACGTAAAAAGGAAAAGGAAACGACGTCGTTATGATTCCCGGAACCAATGTCTGCGGTACAACAGACACGCTATCATCACCGCTTTTCTTCACTTTCCCTTTCAAATAACAACAACAACAACACTCTCACTTTCACTCTTAATTAATTCAATCACTTAACTAATTCATGTTATCGCCGTTAACTCCCATGCCGGAACTCGCCGTCGATTTCCGCGCTCCGCCGCCATCTCCGGTGGCATCCGGCCGGAGATCCACCTTCACGAACGACGACGTTTTGACGGAGTTTTTAGAAGCCTCGCTCCGCGTTCCCGATCTCGTCTTACCGGACAAGATCTTCCCCAAACAGAAGCATCTCGAATCGCCTCCATTGGTCGATTTCGTCTCACTCTGTTTTCACCGCGACGACGCTCTCCGCCTCGTTGTTTCCGAAGCGTTGGCCACAATCGGATGCTTCCAGTTGCTAAACCACGGAATTCCGCCGCAGCTTATGGCTGCCGCCGCCGAAGCCGCCGAGGGAGTCTTTGACGTGCCGTCGGATAAGAGGTTGGCGGCGACGAGGTCGCCGGAGAAACCGTGGGGGTTCGAGGAGTATCATGCAGGGGAAGAGGAAGAAGAAGGGAGTGAAGAATTCGTGTGGTGCAATAACGATGAGTTGAAGTCAAAAATGGAGGGAATTTGGCCTATTGGATATCCGAATTTCAGGTTACATTATTATAATATAATATAATATTCACTAAGTTATTCATACTTAGGTTTCATTTTATTTAAATTATTTAATTAATTCTTCAATGTTCAATTACTTCATTTGATTAATTTGTTGATAACACGAATACATTTTCTTTGTTATTTATTATTATTGACTTGTAATTATAATTATGATAATTTTAACAAAAAAAAATTGACTAGTGACGAATTGAAACACAGCTAATTATTTCATAATATAAAATTTTAGTAACGGATTGAAATACAAGTCAAATTAACTAACTATTTTACAATAGAGAATTATCTAGTGATTGATTAGAACACAAGTCAACCCGTTAACTATCTCATAATAGAGAATTGTTTAGTAACCAATTAGAATATAAGTTAATCAGTTAACTATCTCATAGTAGATAATTGTTTAGTGACCGACTGAAATATAAGTCAACCAAATAACTATATCATAATAGAGAATTATTTAGTAACTGACCTGAACACAAGTCAACCAACTATTTATCTCATAATAGAGAATTATTTAGTGGTCAACTGTATCACAAGTCAACTAGCTAACTATCTCATAATAGAGAATGATTTAGTGATCGACTGAAACACAAGTCAATTAACTAACTATCTCATAATAAATAATTGTTTAATGATCGACTGAAATATAAGTCAACCAATTAACAAATAATTATTTAGTGGCCGGAAACACAAGTCAACTAGCTAACTATCTCATAATAGAGAATTGTTTGGTGACTGATTAGAATACAAGTCAATCAATTAACTATCTCATAATAGAAAATTATCCCGTGATTAACTAAAATACAAGTCAACTAGCTAACTACCTCTTAAAAAAAAAAAATCATTAAAAAATATATATAATTATAAATGTGGTGGTGAGAAATGTTGATTAGTTTGTATCTTGTGAAATAAAAAAAATAAAAGACTCAGTTATCACAATAAAAGAGTAAAATTGTGGCGAGAGATTAAAATTATAATTAAGGCGCAAATTAAATGTACTAATGTGTTTTTGTGTTAAATTTGATTGAAATTGCAGTGAGAAGACGGGAAAGCTTATGTCACGGATAGAGATGGTGGGCATGAAAATGTTGCCTGTGATATTGGAAAACACAAGTAAAGAATTTGTGGGTGGAAATGAGGTTGGGACTCTTTGCTGCATTTACAAGCATCGTGGTGAAGATAACAGCAGCGATGGATGGGTAAACTCATTGAAATGTGAGGTGATTAGAATGCTGATTAGAGGAACCGATTACTCTCATTCATTGTGCTTCCATGTTTGTAATGGCTCTTCACAATTTCATCTTTACTCCAAGAAAACTTGGCTCTCTTTCTGCCCTCACCAAGGTGCCCTTATTGTCACGGCTGGAGATCAAACCCAGGTATGGTTAATTACTAGTTAGTAATTCATTTGTGAAAAGTTGCACTAATCAATCTATTAGTTAATCTCAATTAACTAGTTTGATATTGGATGGATACAGATATTAAGTGGTGGACAATACAAGCAAGTGATTGGAAGACCAATCTTCAAAGGAGAGAAAGAAAGGAGCATTTCAATGGCTTTTCTCTACTCTACTAAAAACACTAAAAACACTAAAAACAATTTTCAAACTAATAGTGGGAGAACTGTTTCACTTGGCCAGCAAGTCTTCTTGGCTTTAATGCTCACCCTTGTTTACCATGTCATGATTTTTTTTCTAAAAAAAACTTAATGAATGACACACAAAATACACATTCATACCTTGAGTTCACAAACACACACACACACTTGCCACTCATAGGGGCCATAATTACATCCTTTATTACTTGTTCACAAATATGAGACACTTGTACACATTTCTTCCCGAGTGTTAATATTTTTACTTTCATTTTGTTTTGGTTTGGGCAAATTTAATTTTGCTTCGACTTAAAAATAATAAAACTGAGTTTCTCGTTTTTGGCATGGTGTTTTTAGATTTTAGAGACACAATATCATCATAAGGTTAGTAATATTTTCACGTTAAAATAGTTGGAAGATGCAAACAATTGCAAAAGGCCGAATAATTTATTACAAAACTTAACCTACAAGGTGATGTGCAAAGGTTGTGTTTGAAAGTACTACAAGACATCTGTTTTATTGAATGTAAGGTTATTTTAGAGTGTAACATGAATCCATGAGTTGGCGAGGCATTTCTACAAGAAAAATGTTTGGTAGACAACAGCAATACGCAGACAACCAGACAATCAGTTATAAAATGTGAAGAGAGAAAAATACGTATACGTATAAAGTGTGAAGAAAAAAGAAATACACAGATATTCTATGAGTAGGGTGACTGATTGGCTACGTATTGTTAGCGTAATAAAATTGTTGCTACAATGCTACATAATGACAATGAAAGACACTTCAATCACAATTTCCAAAATTATTTAAGTGTAATGAGTTGTATAATTTAAAATAACAATCATTGTGATTTGTGGTAGCATGGAGAATTTATAAAGCAAGAAATTATTTGATTTTCAAAACTCGCAAAAGTAATGTTAATCACATGGTTGATTTGGTGAAAGTTAATTCTTAGTGGTGAATAAAATCTAAAATAGGGGTTCGATGCAAAAATCCAAGAGTTTGCCTATATCTGCTACAACATTCACATATCTAAATATATATTAGATGTAAGTATGTCGTACAAGAAATAAATAGATAATTATTCCTCTGTTAAAACATTAATTGATTAAATTTTTAATTTAAGAAATGTATTAAACATTTAATTAAAATTTTTAAATAAAAAATTGTTTAATCGATTAAACGTTTCTTAACTAAGAAATAGATAATTGTTCAAGTCTTTTTTATATTAAAATATTTAATAATTAGATAAGGTAAATAAAAATATGTAAAATAAAAAGGATAAAAATATAATCTATAAAATTATTTCTTTTTTACTTATTTATTTTCTATTAAATCATACACACATTTTAATAATATTTCTCCATCTTTCTATTTTATTTTTGCATCTTATTCACTCACCTATTCCAAACACACTTTTTTACACTAATGGTGTAAAATTGACAATTTTTTTTTAGTAATAATAATAAATAATAACACATTACCTAAAATGGATTCTTTAATTTTTTTATTCACATAATTTTGACAAATCATATAATCTCGGTCACCATAATTTATTGACATTTTTGTATAGATATTATAAATTATTTTGAAAGTCAAAAATTACTTTTTTTAGTGATTCACAGTGGCACATAAAAACTAAATTCTTGTTAACATGAAAATATAATTAACCACAATTTCAAAAACCTTGGCCAATGAGTAGAACAGAGAACGTGTTGTGTTCTGCATTTTACTTCCATTTCTCATAACCAGAACCAATCGGCGATGATGAAGAGGTTAATCTCTTTGCTTCAAACTTTTTCTTCTAATGCTGCTGCTAATATAACTGTTCTAGGGTTTTGTTTTATATTGTCTTTCGCTTCAGTTTTAGCCTTTTAGGGTATCATAACCGGTTTTTAGTGAAACAAAATCTACAATTTTTTAATGTGGGAACTTTTGTTTGATTACTCATCTTAGTTTTTTACGGAAACATGATGAATACCTGTGTTGTAGTGTTGTGTGTGAGTGATTTTTTTTTTTTTGTTCTATCTTTTTCCCTCTATGAATTTGACTCTGGACTCTAATTTTTAGTTTTTCTTCTTTTTGAACTAACTATTTGCTTCTTAATTCATATATATACGACAGTGACTTCTACACTACCTGCTAAAGGGTGTGTGTAGACTTTAGAGCAAGCATAAAGTGGAAGAAAAGGGAGTTTTTTTCATTTGGGCTATTCATATTTTGTTCTCTCTGCAACCATGGATAAGTTATGTTTAATTGAATCTTCATTGCCTGAGCTCTCTTCAGATGAGGTAGTAATTGTATGCATAACTAGATTTTTCTGGTTCTGTTCACGCTGTCATTGGATTGTTTTTTTTTTTTTTTTTCCATATTTATTGTCTAATCCATGCACCTTTTCTCTGCTCCACCTCCATTTCTAGATGCTGGAATTGGAAAGAATCTACAAAGATATGGGAGAAAAACCACTCGATAGGAAGTTCTGCCAGGAGATTGCTAAATGTTTTAGGTAAATTAAGTCTTATTATCTTGATCATAAGTAGGAAAATTAGGATTGTCTTTTGTTTGTAATGATTTTCCATTACTTGATTTGCTTTGATTTGTAGCTCCTCGTCAAATGGTGCTGGTAGAACTTCCTTATCATGGCAACAGGTTGTTAAATTCCTTCACCCTTTAGGCACATTTTTTAATTTATGGTTAGGTGTGTTATAATGTTGTGTTGGTTTTACTGGTTTTAGGTGCAGCTGTGGTTCAAAAATAGACAGAGAGTGTCACAAGGTAAAGATAGTTCATCACCCAACCTGCTGGGACTATCTGCCGATGTTGCAGATTCATCTCTTTTAGGAAATGGAGATAGAAGCTCTTCAATTTCAAAAGGTTATTTTTCTTTCTCTTAGAATTTACTGTGACTATGAACAGTGTTGTTAAATGATGGGGCGGGCCATGGCTGCTATGGTGGAATGGCATGGCGGATTTTTTGCTAGCCGACATAAGCAATTTGTGAAGGGAGGCCCACTATGTCAGTGCCATAGACCGCAATGGCGGTTAATGTGGTGGAGTTTTGGCCTTCCACCATAGTCTGCCATTGATAACACTAGCTATGAATTAGGAATAGAAGAACTAAACTTTTGGAACATGTTCTTGTTTAAATTCACCATGATCTTAAAGCCATTGGCTTGAAGCCAACAAAGTCTTGCCATGATTTCCTTCAGAGACGAAGGGTTCACTGATTTGGGGTTAAATGGCCATAGCTCAAATAAAAGAAGCTAAATTTGTTGGGAAAAAGGCTGCTATTATCATGCGGCCTGCTGAGTTATTTATTTTGATTCCATTTCCAGCCTGTCTTTGAATAATAGTATTCATACTATGTTGTGTGATTTTTCATTTCTTTTTATATTAATAAGTGATGGCATTCAGTTTCCAATTTTATTTTAGTATTTTATGTTAAATATGATATTTGTTATGCCCAATATTGACAAACAGTTATGATGTGCATGGTGTGAATAATTACTTTCCTTGTATTCTACCTGTCAAATAGTGATTCTTGAGTTCGGTTTATGGAAATAAACTCCACAAGCAAGTGCAATCGTGGTAGTTAGTATCGTGTGATTCGTCCAATGGGGTTTAAACACGTTTATCATTCAAAACTTCATATGATATCACAAAGCTGCCAAATTTTAATTTCTTTTTACATTAATAAGTGGCAGCATTCTGTTTCCAATTTTATTTTAGTATGTTATGTTAAATATCATATTGTTATGCCCAATATTGACAAACAGTTATGATGTGCATGGTGTGAATAATTACTTTCCTTGATATTCTACCTATCAAATCGTGATTCTTGATTTCGGTTTATGGAAGTAAACTCCACAAGCAAGTGCAATCATGGTAGTTAGTATCGTGTGATTCACAATACAGTACTACGGGCATGATACAATTCAGAGCCCTAGCAATGTGAATTGGTGGTTGTATCGGTTTCGCACCTGAATCATAGCTTGGGTTTCTTGAATCGCAATGTAATTGCGGAAATTGCAGTTTGTTGATGAATCACACGATTCTGGTGCGGTTCTAAAAAACCCTAGAAAAAACTACTTTTTATTCAAAAATTGGTGGAATTAAGGGGGGAATCTGCTGATTTCCACCCTCCAAAGAGAACAAAGCTATCCCATGGGGTTGAAACACGTTTTTAATTCAAAACTTCATATCTCCTTCTTTGAGACACATTTTCTTCCCCTTCGTAGAAGTATCTTATGTGAAGGTGATTGCTTTCATTTCGTTTGACTGAGGCTGGTTTCCGTTTCATTTGTCTGCTGTTCTTGCTGCTTCCTGCTCTGGTTGGGGTTCCGTTTAGCTGTTGCTTGTTGGGTTGTCGCTGGTTTGTGTATGCTGTCCTCTGAGTGTTGGTGGTTGGTTTATGCTGTCCTTTGTTTGTGTTTCTGTTTAGCAGCAACTATGTTTGCTTAATTAGTGCTTTTGGGCAGCAAGCATCCACTATATTTTGGCCTTGTCACTGTTATTATACAGCAATAGTTTATTTTGAAGATTATATGGCACTTAGCTCTATGACTTCAATTATTGTGGCTATTACCAAATGCTTTAGTTATGTTTCTTAGTTATTAATCATATATGTTTAATTAATTATTGATTATGGATCTTACAAGTCATGATACGCATCGATTCAACTACCATGAGTGCAATACCTTATGTTTAAGTGTTGTTTTATGTGGCTGCAGAAGTTGCAGATCTCTCAGAGTTGCAATTTGAAGCAAGATCTACAAAAGACATTGCATGGTGAGGAATAATCTAAGTAGGCTGCAGCTATATTTTCTGAGTTTAGCCATAAAATGCATTGTATGGATTATATGAGAATTTTAAGGTGTGGTCTGGTATTTGTTTGTTTCATTCCAGTAAAAAACACTACCCCTAGATCCCATGTCTCTCTAAAATGAAAAGCCTCTATGGTAGGTACCCATCAGTAGTTAGTGTCTTAGTTGTTAGGTTAGTTGGGCAGGGTAAGAGAGAAATCATCTTAAAATTTTAGAGAGAATTAGACTTTTAGAGAGTGCGCAGTCCTGGTCTGTTGAATATCCTGGGAAATCATTTATTTTGTTTCTTCTATGGTTCTATCGTAGCCTAAGGCTGCTACCCTACTACTTTCTTGCCACAACAATCGAGGTTTTGAGCTCATCAATAAAAATTCATTCTTCCGTTTAGATTTTGTTTATCACATATTTGCTAGATTCTTACATACTTTGTACCCAACACCTGATTTTTATTTTTTTTCAATTACAGGCATGATGTTGCAATGTTCCTTAACTATAGAGTCCTGTGCACAGGCGAACTTGTAAGGTTCTTTTGTTTTCTAATTCATGTATTTGATCCTTCATGCTTAAACTATTTCGCTCTTGTTTTTAGGTTTTATTAGAAAGTGATTTAGAAACTCTTCCCACCAAAGTAAAATGTTTCTTGAAAGCTGGAATTTTATTCAGTACATAGTATTCCAGTAAGATCTGTAAAGCAAAATCTTGTATAGTTGCAATGCATGTTGTTAGGAATATTTTCCTTCCGCTCAGTGGGAAAGACTGGAAAAATCAGAAAACTGACTATGCAAATCATATTGACAATTTTATGTACCTGTGAACATTGTAAATTTTATCTACAAAAGACATTGCATGCTGTTAGTGGATGCATTTTTTGGATATTGTGGACAACTAATTAATGGATCTGGTTGCATACAATTTAGGAAGTCCGAGTACGGTATGCTGGATTTGGTAAAGAGCAGGATGAGTGGATGAATGTGAAACAGGGGGTGCGAGAGAGATCTATCCCATTAGAACCTTCAGAGTGTCACAAGGTGATGGATGGAGATCCTGTACTATGTTTCCTGGTAAGGGAACTCAGATGCTTTTTACTCTGCTTTATTTTATCTGTACCCATTGTCTTTGTCTAGCAGCCACGTGGTTATAATATTTGCAGAACTGGACTGCTCATTAAACTTGTAAAGGCAGTGTTCACAGTTCTTTGATTTGACCATATAATTGAATCAGTTATAATTAAATGTATTTGGTATTAATACTGTAGTATATATGAACTAATAGACTAGAATAAAATCAAAAGAAATTATTGTATCTTATGTCCAGTAAATCAATAATAATAAGCTAGATAATAACAATTCACCGGTAGACCTCATGTGAAAATTTGTAACTTGATATTGAATCATTGTTTGACTAGAAAATTTTGGCTGAATAATAATTAAAAATATAGCAGTTTCCACCAGTTTTGGATCTATTCTCCCTGCTGTTGAATGAACTGAATAGGTGACCAGAATCATTGGTTTTCGCCTGAATCCAAGAAAGGGCATTGATTAATTTTATTCTAGCTATGCGAGAACTTCTTTTAACTATGGATTTGGATCTCATTAGGCCTTCGTTGATTTTTCACAGGAAAGAGAAGATTATGCCCTCTATTGTGATGCCCGAGTTGTAAAAGTCCAGAGGAGGATACATGATCCAACAGAGTGTACTTGCACTTTCATTGTTCAATTTGCCCATGATAAGACTGAGGTGATATTTGATTTCTTTTCTTCCTTATCCGTGAAATGATGACCATGTCACAAACTATCAGTTTTTTCTCTTTTTTTTGATAAATCCTTCGATATTGCCATTTACCACTACCTGATGCTGTTTCATATGCCTATGCCAGGAAGGTGTTAGTTGGAGCAGTATATGCCGTAGACCTTCAAAAGAGGAATCTGTGGTCAACTCAAATCCTGCCCTTAATCCGACACTAAGTCTCACCCTAAATCACATAGAGTCCTTGTGGGGATGAAAGCTAACTTTTGTCATATTTCACTTTCTTACTTGATAATTTTTTTGTTTGTTACAATGAAAGATAGTAAGAATTTGATCAAAGAGCCAGGGAATTTGGAATGCCAAAAGTTGTGATAGCTAAATATTGCAATATAGAAATACAACTAGTTTTGTTGCTGCCACCCCATCATTTTCAACTAATATTGCGATTGTGATTGGCAACATCATTACGTTTCTGGTTTTGACATGAAAATGACTGCGATCTTGAGTTAAAAATACACAAGTAAACACATCGAAAAATGATCATTAAGGTTCAGTACAGGTAGTAGATAGTTGAATTTTTAAGCATTTTAATCGGAGTTCAATTTTCTGAACCACTTTTAAATAAATGTTTGAGTTTAGGTTTTTTAAAACGGTTCAAATTTTTTTGATTTGGTTCAGTTTAAATATCCATTTTACTAATACTTATATCCAATTTTTCTTAAATACATTTGGAACTCATCCTCGTGACATAAATTTTATTATTGTTTTAAACAAATTCAATTAATTATATTTGTATCAAATGAAATAAAATAAACCAGTGAAATCAGGAATGTTCTGATTTTTTTATTTTTTTATTATTTTTTTAAGAGTCGTCTGATTTTAAAGAATAGTAAAACGATACTGAACGATAAATATAATCCCCCTTGTCTATTTCTGTTACTGGTCTACTAAACATTTGAATGATATCACTGTACCTATGCAATTGGACACAGATCCTTAACGAGGTGATTAAAAAATTGAAATGGGGCCTCTTATAACCTTAACTAATCATTGACATAGAAACAATTTCCACTAGAATGGTAACTTAGGGTTTTTAAGTTTCACTGGCATTCATTCTGCTACATACAAATAATTAAAACTTGAGTCATCAAAATTTCTTGGGACCCGGACCTTCATGCCACTTGAAATATTCAGCGGATTATGCTTCTCAGCAGCCACCTTTGCAGGGTTAAGAAACTGTACGTCCATAGCATATAGAAGCAATGTAGAGGTTCTTTGCCCACTTATCCTGTGAATTCATGCATCATATGATCAGAACCTAATTTAACTGTAAAAACCAGAAGCATAAACAACAAAATAGTGTAGCATTACCCACCTTCACATGTGTACTAGGAAAAGCAGAAGTTCGCAGTGTTTCTTGAGTTTCATCCGCAGGCTTCTTCCTCGGCACACTCAGGATGAAAGCGGCTTGGTCCCAAGTTGCAGCAGTGGCTGTGATTCGATATCCGCAATCCCACCGCTTGTGAATCCCCTCACTAGGGTACAGAAAATCTAGTTCTACCACCTTTGAAAATCATAAAAAAAATGAATGGAGATTGTTTATTCACGCTATGAAGATGCATTATAAGCTTAAGTACTGACAGATGAAAGCTCAGTCTAATAATAATACTGACCTGGTCTGTAAATCCAGCACCACGAGACATAACTACTCCCCATCTCTGCCCGGCAGTGGCCATTGAAGTCACGTAAAAGCCCTCTCTCCACTTTTTGTTGATCCACTTGAAAGGAAATGAATCACTGACTTTGTATGATTGCTGCATATACTGTGTGCCTGGAGTCCGAGATCATAGTCAGCAGAAAACAAAATTGAGCATTGACAAATCACGTAATATGTACTTCAGAGGAACTAACCCTTGGACATTACTACTAGCGAGCTCCCATTTGCAGCTCCAGCAATTGCGCTGATATAGTAATTTTTTTCCCAGTGCTCCATGATCCATTCCTTCAAGTAAACCAAAACCAAAAATCGCCAGTTAATAAGCATGCCTTCAAGATTACATATTAATTAATCTTCAGAGTACAGACAATAATCATGTGAGAGGAAAACACAAGATAAGAGCAATGCTAGCTATATGTTCTCTGACACTTTAAATAAATTCTATTATGGGGTGAAATATATGTTGGTTGAAAAGAGTGCGTTGCAAGCAAGCATGTCTTCTAAACAATCCACAAATAAAAATTAAAAGCAGTGCATTGAATTTTACCTTATGGAGAAAGCAGGGTGCGAGTTCATAAACTTGGGCAGTGAAACCTGTCCCTGCATCCATGATTATGGCCCATAGGTTCTGACCCGAAGCAACACTGCTAATATATAAGCCATCCTCATTTCCTTTCTCAATGTGCTGGGATAGCCTTGTATCTGATACATTGTAGTGATATCTACAACACAAAACACAATCGTTACTAATGCAATAGTCCCTTACACCAATAACTTAAACAAATGGATAATTCTTAGCATCCAATTTTGATGATTGAAAAATGAAATCTGAAGTCAAACATTCAATACAACAAATATGCCCAAAAGGTTATAAAACAGATTCCACAAAGTGGTACGGCAAGAAGAATCACCCAGTCCACCCTTAATCTTAAGGATTGAGAAATGGGAATATGTCCATCCCTATGCATCAATTTTAAATGCATGAAAATAAAATCATATAAATGACAGAGCATACTTCATGACACAGGTATATACCTTTGTTTCATTGGTCTACGAGCATTGTAAACACTTATCCACTGGGATGCAGGCAAACCAATACGAATCTTCTTTTTGGGTTGGTCATCATCCTCTTCTTCCATCGCCAATCGGCCTCTCTTATGTCCAGTGAGCTTCAGGCAAAATAAATTAGCAATATCAAGTATCTTTACTACAATCTTTGAACACATACAAAACAGCAAGGTGAAAAAGGATAGAAAAATTCATACCTTTTGTGCACCTTCTGTATTAATTGGTCTAATATCTGGGTTAGGACCAACAATCCCATCAAATAGAGAAATGTATTTTGCATAGTTAGGCTCTTCATCAAACTTTAAGTTAACAACATGTTCAACAAACTGTTTAAAAGGTAGGGGACAATAGTAACACAGGTTCTCTGGAGATGTTCCCATCTTCTTCTTGCAAACCAGAAATCCTTTGTTTTCTCCCTGAAAGAAATTAGTGTTAAAGACACACTTTCTGAACATAAGAATAAAACTGGAGTTATTTTAATGTGTCCAACCTGGAAACCCTGCCAAGGAAGGCGACCCCGGAGGAGAAAAATCAGTGTATATGCAAGAGATTCCAAGTCATCCCTCCTGCTTGCAGTTCTCCCTAAATGTGCGTGCACACTAGCATAGCGGACTGTGCCCCTGAAAATATTTCCCATGTAGGTTAATATCAATACAGAAAAGTGTATAACTTGATGTATAAAACATTTTCTAAATGAGCCAAATTCAATTATAAATACCTGAAAACATCTGGCCTTTGATCATATTCCACATGTGAGCCTGTTGTATCTCTCCACTTAGTAGCTGTGTGCCCCAAACAGCAAAGGAAGTGAGAAATCGTGTACCACCAAAATATGCAAATATAACAAATAATTAGTTAGTAGACAACTGAGTCATACCTAATCCAAGATCTACAAGGAACAACTTTTTCTCGTCAGGTGTCCCAGGAGCACCAAGCAGAAAATTTTCAGGCTTTACATCCCCATGCACATACCTGCCATATAATGTAGCCATACAGTTTGAGAAACATACTTTCATGCATGATGAAACATCATAACTACATTACTAATGCAGCGAAAGTAAAAGTAAAGAAAAAGATTTAGCACCACATGAAATGTCTGGCAAATACAAAATAGTTTATAGGAAACAAATGCAAAAATTTATCAAGAATTTACAAAGTGAGTATGCAGATTATATACAGGTGGTATGAAAATTACCCTCGAGAGTGCATTTTTTCCAATATAGATATTGCTTCAATGGCAATACAAGCAACCATTTCAGTGGACATGCTGAAATTTACAAAAAACACATTAGCACAGCAAAGAATAAGATTTTATTTATATCTGACATAATTTCAAGGACTTACGTGTGAGAGTTATTATTCCAAACATCCCACAGGCTAGGTCCCAGCATGTCCATAACCTACACAAAATGAATGTCTTAAGTCAAACAAACTTAATCCAAGGCAATCTCAAATAAAACAAATATTGAATCATCATTCAAAATGATAGTCATAATAGTCAACAAACACTCAAGAATAATACTCAACAACATACCATGATATAATAGTCACCTTGCCTGCCCTTGTAGTGTACTTGTGGCACACCATGACTGCCACCAAGAGTGCTGTATAAATAAGAGGGAAAAAAGAAAAAGATGAATGATGTAGCCTAAGAAAAAGCGAGGGAATAAAAGGAAGATACAAAAAGGAGCCAGAATAGCACTCACTTGTACACTTGCCACTCATAGGGTGGTCCATAGGTACATCCTTTGCTAGTTCTGTGCTCAAGTTTTAATGCAACCTGATCAATCAAATAGTTAAAAAATGTGAATTTATGGATTTGAATCTTAAGTATACTTCTCATTCAATATTTAAAGGATAAACATACCTCCAACGCTCCCGGTCCAGTTCTCTCATTCAAATTTCCACCAGAACGTCGTCCAACATACACTTGACCAAATCCACCCTTGCCAAGTTTTCTTTCTACTTTATAGCAAGGGGAATTACCTACTTGAATCTGTCAGCAGAAGAGAAAAAAATTAGGATACAAGCAGAACAAGTTATGATGTATATTTCTCCTTCATAATTTACAAGATTCAACCAGGAGAACTGAACAAATATAGCAAGGAATTACATTTATTGGTATCCATGACTAAAGAGAAATATGAGAAAAATTAATAGGAAAAAAGAACAATCCGTAGGATCCTCTTAAAGACTGTCAAACAATTGTGTTTTCAATACGTATACTTCTTTCAATTTTTCGTAGAGAGTGGTTTTTCAAACTGCTGGTGTCTCACAGCAAGCCAAACATGTTCTTTTGGTTGAATTTGCTCTAAAATGGAAGGAAGTGCCATTGGTAAGAAAGACAATAATATACTATTACTAGTGCAAAAATCATATTTGTAAGGCCATGAAATGTTGATTAATTTTAACTGTTGCCAGCTAAATTTCAAGCAATAGAGTGGTAAGTATTGGGTTGGATATCACAACAAATATGTAGCACAGTCAAACACATATCAACAAGCTAAATATTCACTATTCACTTTATACTTGAAATAGTATTGTTTGCAATAAATGGATAAATTGTATTAAAGTGAATTCCTAGATAGGAAGACTGGATTCACATCAGTGCATGTAGAAACAAAACATACAAGCAACTGCGCCACTATTTGGGTGTTTGTTTTCGGGTTAATCTTGAATGTTAAACGCATTCTACAGAGTACAGAAACGACAATACACTACTTTTGCATATTTAAAGAAAATTGACATGATTACGTGCGTACCAGACAAATGTCAAATACACGCTGTGTGTTTAAAGAAAATCAAAACAGCATGCCCACGTCATCAACACACCAAAAACAGTGTTTTAAGAGACCAATAAATGAATAACTTCCTCATTCTCGGATCAAATTACAAACTAACAAATATAACAGAAAATAGAAGACTGTTACGCTGCACAGAAACAAACATTGTCAACGAAAACGATATCCACTTTCGCCTGTCCAACTTACCAAGTGGAAATACATAATATCTGGTCAATTTTCAAGAACCAACTCATGAAGAAAATATCATATGCAATCTATAACAAAGGATTCCACATCTCCACAAGCACAGCACAATCACTTTTGATTCTCGGGTTAGTCTTGAATGTTACACGTGTTCTACAGAGTACAGAAGCGACAATACACTACTTTTGCATATTTAAAGAAAATTGACATGATTATGTATGTACTAGACAAATGTCAAATACACGCTGTGTGTTAAAAGAAAATCAAAACAGAATGCCCACATCATCAACACACCTGAAACCGGTGTTTTAAGAGACCAATAAATGAACAATGTCCTCATTCTCGGATCAAATTACAAACTAACAAATATAACGGAAAATTGAAGACTGTTATGCTGCACAGAAACAAACATTGTAACCGAAAACGATTTCCACTTTCGCGTGTCCAGCTTACCAAGTGAAAATACAGAATTTCTGGTCAATTTTCAAGAACCAACTCATGAAGAAATTATCATATGCAACCTATAACAAAGGATTCCACATCTCCACAAGCAAAGAACAATCACAATCAACCCTGGAGTTAACAATAGGCAGGCAAACCCTAGGACTGAAAAACCCTAAACAATATTTCAACGATGTATCCCAAACAATGTCAATGTCAGCCAAACTAAAACACACCCTTCCCCAATCAAGATTTAAACTGCCATCGCCGGCAGCGGTTTCATCGCACTCCTTGATGTTGCTGCAGATAAACTCAGTCAAATGGCCACAAAACCAGTGGCAAACACTGTAAAAACCTTGACAGACCAAAACCACAGTCACATACTCACAGACCTGTCCCTAATGATATCCAGATTTTCCTAGCTAGGTTACCAGGACAACAAAACCATCATAATTTACCATAAATTTAATCAAAACCTAACCCTAAATACAAGAAATCACGATAAACATCAAGCAGTCACAAATAGTAAAAGAAAAACAAAGTGAGAATAAATAAACAACACAAAGATCAGACCTTCTGAGGAACCTGAGGAGTATTAGGATCATCTTCACCGGCATTGGCCTTATCATTACTCCGACCACCACTATCCATCTCTTTCTCCGCAACCACTTCCTTCTCCGCTCCACCAACACCACCACCTTTCTCCGATACACGATTCTCTTCTTCCTTCTCCGTCGCCGCCGCAACAACTACGTTTTCATTTACCGCCACCACCAGCCGCTCCGGCTCCGCCTCCTGCTGTTGCCTGTTATTATTATTATTATTACTCTTCGGCACTGCCGCTGCCGCCGCCGCTGCACGCCGTCTCCGTGTTCTCGTCGCAATCGCTTCTCCCTCCACAACCGCCGCCGGTCTCGCCACCGCCGGACTCTGTTCTTTCTTCGCTGCTGTCCGGCCCCGGCGCGCTCCGCTACGCAACACCGGCATCGTTCATCCTTTAAATCCCATCCTCCTCACACGTAAATTTCAACGACGATGAAAAATAATCGAAACTACACACACTTCTACCTCTCACACAAACCTTTCCAACTCCGATCAGAGCAAAATCCACCTAAAAAACGTCGATGAAGTACTCGCAACTGCACCGATTTCGCCAACCAAAGAGCGTAAAAAAGAAACACAGAGAAACGGAATGTGCTAGAGATTACTGGATTCTTTTATCGTCGCAGCCAAATTAGGGTTCGAAAACGATCACACACAGAGCGAAGAAGCCATGAACGAAGATGAGAGAGAAAATATAAGAGAGAGAAAGGAAGAAAGAAAGAAAGATTTTGAGTACTTGCTCAGACACAGAACACGAAGTTTTTTATTTATTTATATATTAATAATATGATATTATTATGATATTATTGATTATTATTGAATTTTCTTTTCGGGTTTTAAGAGCCGTAGATGTAGAAGATTTGACGGTTGGATTTGATCGATTTTTTGTTTTTTCAGAATAACTAATGTTTTAAATGAAATTAATACATATAATGATAATAATTAGGAAGTGATTAATTATTTGGGAATGGGAAATTACTGAAAAGTTCTCCGAGTTGCGATTCCATAAGAAGCCAAGTTTTGCCTTCGGTTGTGAAGTAATTCTGCAGTGCATGATGGTTCACCGTTCTTGTGGTGGGGATGCTAACATCTCTACCGTTTATTCTTTGTTGTACGGTCTAGTGGGTCCCAAGTCAACTCAATGAGAATCAAATGACTTGAAGTTTGACCACGTCAATGGGTTCTTCTTTTTTAATAATCTAAGAAGATTTTGGAGCTATTATCAAGTTATGAAAAATTATAAATTTTTAACATTTTTTGGAGTCCTTAGAGTTGTTTTTGAAATAATTAGTAAAATTAACTTTAAATATGTGTATTAGTAAAACATGTGATTGAATTATTTCAGTATTATTTGTTATAATTTAATTAGTATATAGGATTAAATTGACAATCAATGAAAAAGTACTGTCACATTAACTTTTCAACATCCATTTCTATCTCTTAATATCATACTTGGTATGTTAAATCATTTTTTGCTTCATAACATTTTTAATCTCATTGTCTCAATATTAAATTTTTTTGTGTATGTTTATTTTTCTTTGTTGGAACAAAGAGATTCTTTGACATAAATTCTAACGCATGTTATTCATAAAGTATCCTCATCATTAATGAAGATAGTTTATGAATTGCTTTTAGTTTTATCCTATTTTTCCCATCCCAGTTCAAAAATTATATTTTCTTACCACCATAATAGAAAAACATCTTTTAAATCATTAAAGACAGAGAATTAGTGTCTAAAGCACATCTCTGAAATAATATTGAGAATAATTAGCTAAAGAAAGAAAAAAAAATGACAACCTTATTATGGAGAAGCCTATTTGTTTTTTTGTTATACATAAAAAAGTTTTATAGATTTCCAAATCAAAACAATTAGAAAATTATCTGATTAATTAAAAAAAAAAACTCTAAGATGTTTCTCTAATCCCTATAATGCTATTTGGTTTTCACAACTCGCCAATCATGTTCCTCCAATTGATAGTGCCATAGTTTTCACAAATCCTATTATTGTTTAACATAGTGTAGCCATTGGTACTGGAATGCAGTGACATGGGGATGTGGGGTTGAGTTGCCAGAGTAATTTTCAAACTCTTTTTCTAAAGAATAAATTAATTAATTGATTAAGAAATAATAATATATAATTTTATGAGATTTAGCATTAAAATAAACGTAATGATTGATTAATTATATAAAATATTTTATATTATAACTTAGTGCAACTTTTTTTTTTACTGAAATAATAATAATAACTAGAAAAAATTTCTACCACCATTTAAAATCCAATAATTGATTGTTTGAATTTCTTAGCAAAAAATAAATAAATAATTGGCGGCGTAGAACCGGTACATTGAAGTAAAATTATAAATAAATTTATAAAACCAAATTGCAAAAATCAATAGCCCGTCTAGCTCAGTTGGTAGAGCGCAAGGCTCTTAACCTTGTGGTCGTGGGTTCGAGCCCCACGGTGGGCGATTTACTATTTTTTTCTTTTGTTCAATTTTTTTTTTTGTTTTATATGGAAGGCCCATGTATGTCAATGGGTTAAACTTTTTCCTGGTTGGGTTTCGCGCAACCAAATTCTTGGGCCTGTTTTCTCTTTTTACTCTTTGGTCATGATCGTTGTTCAAGGCCCAAGTAATCTTTTTACTTTTTTGTACATGTATAATTTTATTATATTAATCATTCAATTGCACAATCTCCTTAACATGTTACTCCACAAATCTACACATAAACATGGTTTTCGCCTTTTCTGATTCTCTTACGAATATGAATATTTTTCTACAACAGATTTATAATGATTTATGTAAGTTATTCAATTAGATTTCTTTAGTAAACTGATTTTCTAAGGGCTAATTCTATTACTTGAGCTAACAATTTACTTCATGTTGTTGTTTTGCAATTGTGTGATAATTTAAATGGTTAAAAAAAAGTAATAATGTACTAAGAATTTGATAGTTTATTTCACAACGTATCATCATTTCATCATGAATAACATATGTTGACGCTATTACAAGTTTTAAACATAATTATATCAAATTTATAATAATATTACAACTTATTTTTTTTATACTCTTATTTACTTGGAGTAGCCTAAAACTTTGTTCCTTTATAATACTTTAAATTATCCCAACATTTATATTTAAGAATAAAATTGTTAATATAAATAATAAGGAATGATATTTATCTTTTTAGGATTTGAGATAAGGTAGTGGTGTGGTTGAGAATAAAAAAGAGTCCTTAATCTTGATGGTTACACTAGTAAAATTTGTTTTTATAATTTTTAATAAAGTGGGTGATATTTATAAAACATCCTCTTATGTTTAAGTTAATAAATATTTGAGTTGGTAAGATTAATTAAGAATTAAGATTTTAGAATATAATGAGAATATAAAATAATTTTTAAAAGTGGATGAATATCTATACATTATTAGATTATTAAGTAGAAATACGCAAATATCTTTAAATCACATATTGAGTTAACGTGTCAAACTATAATTAAAGACACATGTATAAAAATTTATTCGAATAATCTAATAAATAAAATTTGAATAACGTGTCATATTTAAATTAATTCTTTTGATACAATTTAAAATTACATAAGCCAACTTTAAATTTTGTTTCTTTTATAATATTTAAATTTAATTTGCCTGTCTTGACATAATACGACTACATGATTAATATGTTAAATATTTATATATTATTTAATTTAAGATTTAATTATACTGCCTTCAATATATTATTACCTAGACTTGTGTATCAGAAAAAGTGACACATTCTAAATATGTCTCTTGTCGTGACTTTTTTTCATTACTTAGAAGGATGCATATTTTGAAAGTGAAAGGTTCAGGAACAGGCGCAGACATGTTTATATTAGGCAGAGAAAAGAAAGCTTAGCACCAAAGGAAAATCAGATATTTCTTATTTTCAATCCACACTTTATTTTTTCAAGCCACCTTTTCCACTTTCTACCATCCTTCAATTCCCATAGATTTTGGAACTAACATTACGTACAATTTGCAGTATCTTACATAATAAATGATCGAATTAATTTTAGTATCAGAGTAAGAAAAAAATTAAATTTTAAATTTCTTGTCAGTGTGTATCATAATAATATACATAAAATATTATTTTTAATAATTATAATATTATTTTTATTATATAAATAATTATATAGGAGAAATGTTAATAATATATATTTGTTTTCTGTGCACGAAATGCTAACAATATATCTTAACATTTTTTCTAACGACAAAAATTGTTAAACGCTAACAATATATCTTAACAGTTTTTTTAACAATTTTAATAATTTATTTTATTTTTCTACAAAGAAAAAACAATTAAAATTTTAATAATATATCTCAACAGTATTTGTCGTAAAAAAACATAATATTTTTTAAAAATATTTTTATGTTAAATTGTAAACTAAAATATCATCAATTGTATATATTAAAAATGTAATATATATTCAAATTCAAAAGTCAAATTTTGAAATGACCAATAGTCCAATACATTAAGGCACCTTCAGTTATTAGCTTTTAGAAGGAAAAAAAATATTTTAATTCTGTTGATGGTTTGACAATCATTAGAATATAATTAGACAATATTATATTTTCAATCCAATAGTATGGAAAAACTTGTATTGTCCTTAGTAGAAGCAGAATGCAGCACAGTACTTCTATTATTTACTATTATTTAAACATGACAACAATTTTTGTTGTATTCTTTTTTGTGTGTGACAAGACTAACTTTACTATTATTTAATATTTTTTATTTTTAAAATATAAAAATATTAATCATTTTCCCTGTTTCATATCGTGATTTTTTATACTTTTTATATATATATATATATATATATATATATATATATATATATATATATGTATTATTTTACTCTTTTCGTTGAATCTTAGCTAATTATATTTTTTTTTTTTTATTTAAATCGATTGATGATGTTCTTCGTATGATCTTTATTATTTTGAAATTAATTGTATTAAATAAAAATAGCCATAGGCATTTACTAACATGATTTTAAATCACATGTTTAATAAATTAATGTCAATTTCAATAAAACCAACAAATCTGTTAAAAAAAATTATGTCGATGCGTATACGTTAACATGACTTAGTCCAATCAACCACTGTCGATTAGAAGTCAAAAATTTCATAAAGAACATTGGTGCATCTGTGATTGACTGATATATGTTCAATGTTCCTAAAGGAAATAATAATAAGAATACATTATGTTTATTTTATTTAACTTCATATTTTAAGGTTTGATTCTATATTTTGTATCCATAAGTCATTATATGTATGATTAATAATAGTTAAATAATATTATGTATTTATGATAAATGATATTATGTATTTTTATTTTATTTTTTTATTTATCTCAATGATAATTTAGTTATTGTTTAGTAGGATATATATTTATATTATTTTATTGATTAATAATAATACACACGGATGAAATTTTAATATTTTATTTTTATTTATTTTTTTCTTCTTCGTATGATTTATGATGGTTAAGTTTCTATAATAATATCATGAAAACAACATTTTAATAATACCTTAAAAGTTAATAATAAACCTTTTTTTTTCAAATTTTTACTAGAAAAGTATGACATGAAAAATAATATTTTATTTCAATAACTAAGTATGTGTTTGGTTAAGTTTTTTAACCCTCAAAATACATTTTGGTCAATAAAAATTAAATTTTCATAAATAATTTTGCATTTGACTGCAATGCTTTACTACAATAAATGAATTTTCATTTTGTACGAATCCATTCTACTAAAAGAAAAAAAAAAAAAAAAAGCTTCTACAAAAATCAATTCTATAAAATACAATTCCACCAAAACCAATTCTAGATGAACTCCAAAGTAACTTTTTCAAATTTATCTTTTTTAGCTATTCTAATATTAAAATAAAAAAAAATATTGCACAAAAATTATTTTAGAACTATAATTGTATTTAATGATATTTTTAGTTAAATAAAAAATCATGCCAATAATAATAACTTATTTCACTTACTAGTATTTCCAAAGATAAAAACATTCATAAACAAAAACTTATAAACAACCCAACATTATAAAATAAAAAAAAATATTTCACACAATTTTTTTAATTAATTGTATTTTTAATATATGAGTGTTTTTAGTTTCTACACAGTTAATTTATGTAAATACACTAAATTTTTCATATATACGCCAATTAAATTAAGTGTTTTGGCGGTTCTTATTTTCTTACACATGTTAAAACACAGGGAAAAGTGAGTTGAAAACCTTAACTTTAATTTTTTTGTTTATTTTTAAGTCTCATCTAGAAACATTTAAATCATGAAATATAACACAATATTTTTGGGGTGAAGCCTAGATATTATTAGTTAGAAAGAAAACAAGTTTGAATGATAAAGATTTCAAACAAATTAAAAAATGAGCACCCAGAAGAACATAATTGAATCATCAACTTTAAGAAAGTTGCATAGATGTAAAAAGCAAGCATGGCTGCGTTAAAGGTTCTAAGAAATAATGCGAATGCTTCGTTTTTCGTCATGTGGAATTTTAGGGCAGTCAACTACATGCAAATACTTTAGAGCTGAATAAAGTGAAAGCAAAGTTAATAATCACGTTTCAAATATATAGAATCACTTTTAGAGGTGAATAGTAATGTAAGAAAGATATTAAATTAAACTACATAAATTAATTTTAATTTATCATAGATATACTAAATCCATTTTATTTTCTACTTTTTCTTTAACTAGTATTTAATTATGAATATCATTCTTTGTATTTTATGATTTATTTGATAATGTAGATATCTTTTTATTATTATTATTATTATTATATTTTAGTTTCAGACAAATAACATTATTTCTAAAGAATTTCCAAACGATTGATGATATATAACTTTAACCCTTTTTTCTGGCGAATAATATTATTACTATATTTAGCGTTTTTCAACCTTCATAAAATGATTATTACAACATCGGAAACTAATTACCATGACATAAAATTAATTCTAATTTAAAATTAAAAAAAACTTATGAAAAATTATAATTATAATTTTAAAATGTTAAACAATTAGAAATTTATGTAACCAATTTTAATAATATGAATCAATCATAATAACTCGCATATAAGTTTGTCGGTTTGTTTTTAAAAGTAAAGTGCAAGATTTAATAAAGTTAGAAGTAAAAAAGTGATGAAAATACAAATGATTTGAAGACTGATTGAAATGTGAAATGTAAAAATGAAAAGTCAAATGTAATCGTTTTGAAAGCGACACGCATCTTTCTGTATCTCAGGCATCTTTTTTTTTTTTTTTTTTTAATTTTTCATTTGTTGTATAACTTTTTTTTTTTTTATTTAAAAATAAGATTAACCTTTATACAATTAATAAAAATAATCAATTATCTTAAAATATGAGATTAATTAAGTTTTTTTTATCCATTGAACTATTTCATATATTGAATTTTAGTTTTTTTTTATCAATTTTTACTTTTTTATTTATATTTTACTAACACTTTTAATCTTTATTATTAAATTAGAACCATTAAAATGTTTACGTAATTAAAAATAAAATAAAATAGTTACATAATATCTCTATATTCACATTTAGGAGTTTAGTTTAATATTAAAGATTAAAATGCTGATCAACAGGAAAAAGTTAATAAAATTTTTTAGAAGGAATATATAAAAACTAAAATTTGAATATTTGAGAAAGTAAAACTTAATTAACCTGATATATAAAAGAAGAATTACACTAAAATTATTTAACCATTTTTATTTAAGATATACTTAGATAATCCATTTTTCATGCATATATACATAGGTTTGAAAATTCAGTGTTGGAGTGATAGTATTATATGAAAGTTTTACTTCACCACCATTATGCTTTATGACTCTTTCCCTTGTGCCAGCTATCATAGTGAATGGAATAGTTCAAACAACTAGTTTCCACTGTTTCATCTAATTCAGGTATCCACCTAGCTTGCTTTCATATAGAGAATAGATAGTTATATATAGACTAAAATCAGTATTTTAATTTCGACTTTTTCTATAATTACTAATGCACTGTTTTTTTTTCTTTTTCAAATCAGTAATTAACTAATTCCCACTGTAGCTGTTATATACTTTCTTTCACTGATCAATGAATCATATTTGAGTTCCCCATGAGAAAAGTATATTTGTCAAAATATGACAAGGTCTACTAAAAGTAATTGGTAGAGCTAATGGTCAGAAAGTAAAATTCTGCAGCTTTTAGTTCTAAAATTAATTTTCTTATCACATCTAATTTGAAACGGGACAAAAACATTATTATTTTCATGTCATTTCTCTAATCGTATTTAATTTAAAAGCTGATGATCCAGCTGACATATTTACCGAGTTTGTTTCAATTCCCATATACATATTATACATGTGCTACCCAAAATCCAACAAATCTCATTCATATATATTGGTAAATGATAAATTTATATATAAGATAAAAATTGTTGAACACTTAACATATTATCTTATATTTAGAGAAAGAAGATATAGATATATATAACGAATAATATGATTTAAAGAGTGATTAAACGAAATATAAAGATGAAAATAATCATTTGGCAACAGCGGCAGAAATGTTGTTATGAATTTGTTTGTGGTCTTCTTCCCGTGGAGGCGTCGAAACCTTCTTTGATATTAAGTTATTAAGCAGCATAGAAAATTGGTAAATATCTTATAAAACTTAAAAGGTGTAGTTGAATGCCAAAACACAAAAGTAAAAGCAAAAGATGGAGAAAAAGATGGCAAAAGTTGTGAAAGGTGGAAATATTTTGAAGAGGGTGACAGCTATAGTTTCACTTTGATATTAGTGGAATCATATGAAGACAATGTAGTGGTGGTCTCTCTGTTAAAGCATATTTACCTTTAAACCTAATCTCAGCATCACCAATTACACTGTCCATATATGTACTCATGATTTTGGCACAAATACATACCACAATAATTTGTCACCAAATGTGGTCGATCTTTTTACATTTGGAGTGGCTGCTATATATACGACACGCAAATTAATAATTAATTCCATTAAAATAAACACGCGTTGAAAGGTGTATGATATTAGTGAGAAGTCTATAAGCAAAGTCGAAGAAAATATAAAATAAAGATCCAAGTGTGTAAAGAAAAGGAGAGAAAAAAGAAGAAGAAGCTTGATTAAATATAAACAATATTCTTGCTATAGGGTGTCCAAATGTGAAGATTCAATATTCTTTGAGTACACAAGGGTACTTCAACTTAGTACCTCTAGGAGAGATTCCATTAATCGTTCCCTTGCTTGTAAGGGTTTATATATATAATTTCAATTAATTAAAAATGAAAGATAAACAAAAGTATTGCACATATGTTTAATCCCATTAATTAGGCACGTCCAAATTTCATTTTCCTTTCTTCATTTTTCAAGTTGTTAGAGGATCATTTCCACAGCTTCAAACCATAAAATTAAGGGCTATGTTAACATGTAGATGCAAATGCACACCTTAAGCTCCTACAAAAACTCCAACACATTATTGTTGAAAAAATAAATTAAAGAGACGCAGATGGTTGAGTTAAGGAAAAATCTAATCGTCCACCTTATTTGAAGATTAAGGTGATGGAAAAAGAGAGACAAAGAGAAAAAAATGGAAACAAGTAGAAAAAGTGATTAGTGTAATAAATAATGAGAAAAATAAGAGGAAAATGAGATAGAAGAGAAAGTGAGTATATATAATATAATAAATACAATAACTCTCAATTTAATTAGACCCGTTAATCAATTTATTGTTTATTGTTCTCATGTAAGAAACAACGTACTAAACATACAAAATTCCAGAATGCAACTAATTAACATGCATCCTATATATAAGTCCATACAAATTTGAGGCATATAGTCATATACATATAAATATTAACTCTCAAGATCAACACATTATGATCAAAATACATCCAAAACTGCTTAATAGCTTAATCACTTTGATAATTATAATTGACACATTCTCTTAAAAAAAGAAATTAACTTAAGCTTGCTTCTTCAATTCTTTATAGAACCTCTTTATGAACTCATCCGCAGCCTTGTCTACTTGATTGTCCTTGTCATCCTCGGACTCTCGAAGAGGGAACGGTGAATCCGTAACCCTCAACTGTCTAACCCTAGTCGCGGTTGTGGTGGCGGCTACGGCCGCGACCGGAGATGCCTCAACAACGAGACCGGTCTCGTTGTTGAGCATCTCCAACACGCCCTTAACCACATTAACCGTCACGGCGTCTTCATCAAGGGTGGGCGGCGCGTGAGAGCACGTGAAGAAGTTGTTGTGGCGGTGGCGCTTGTTGCTGCTTCCAATGGCGGCAAAGAAGTTGTTGGGAGTGTTGCTGCAGCTGAACTCGTACTCCCTGGCTGCGGAGAATTGGAATTGCGGGTCCGAGACGGTGCCGGCGTGGCCGTGGTGATGGAACATGAGGTTGGTGATGGCTTTTCCGGCGAGTTTGGTACGGCGTTTGAGGATCATGTTGAGGTGCATCATTAACTTGCCCTTGGATATGCCTTTTCTCAACATGAAGAAAGCCACACGTATTATGTTCCAAACTTTCTTTGCTATTACTGGTGTATTGCTTTCCATTTTAACTCTATTTGTTTTAGGTTAATTGGAATTTTTGAGAGAGAGAGGTAGTTTGTTTCTAATTTTGGTGAGAATTTTGAAAGAGAAAGAGAGAGATAGGTAGAGAGAAGATGAGATAGCTAGGTTGAAGAGGAAGAGAGGGAAGGGGGCATATTTATATGTGTGTTGTGGTGGGGAAGAAAAATGTGGAGGTTTTGCACTTGAATAAACCTACACTAGAATAATGAATAAAAACCATGGGTGTGCATGCAAAGATATTTTAATATTTAGTACTATTTTTATTTTGGTTTTGGTTTTACTTTACATTGTGTTTTCTTCTACCGACCATAATTGGTGGGAGGTTGCCTTAAGGTAGTGAGTTGAATCTCACGTGACATTTCTAGACTTGAGAGTAACTTTCACGTGACTTTGAAAATATATATATGTTTTTTTCCACCACAATTATTGGTGAGTGTATACTGATTATTTTTTTTATTGATCTTTTTACCACGTTATCGTGTATACTAGTTTTTGTTAAAAATTTATTAAGTGGTCACTTTTAATGGTGTTTCTTTTTCATTATATAGTTTTACCACGTGTTTTAACGAGTTGATTAAAAAATATTAAATATTAAAGGACGACTTCTTGTGTTTGAATTAATCAAAATGAAATTATTATCAAAAATATTTTTAATTCCTTAATTAGTTAGTGTTCTAAAGATATTGTTAATATTTTTCATGAATATAACGTTTATTAATCACAAATAACTAATTAGCAATTAAAACTTATTCGAATTATAATTTAAAAACTATAAAATCAGGGTTAAAGTTTTTAGTATTATTTTAAAAGACACGTAATCATGCAAATACTCATTGCTTTAGTACAAATAAATCCATTAGTGTTTTATTCTTTTGAATACTCAAAGTTAAATACAATTTAACTTTCGTCGAGTGCATGAAGAATAAAATCATTAGACTCCTGTGTAGGGGTCTCGTGAGAGTTCCTGAATGGTTGAAGATGTGAATTTCAAGGGAGAATAATGACACGAACAACTGGAATATAGAACTAATCGATCATCATATCTAAAAACAGGTAAAAAATTAAAAATAGATACGTTTTGTCGATAAGGTTAAGCTCATATCCCAATTATTTACGTAATCACTGATGGAAATCTTCTTAGCGTAAAGTTTGTATAGCATAGCAAGATCGCTGTTATCATTTATGGTTTTATATGATTGTTGATGTGAATTTTTTTATTTTTTTTCTAGAAGTTGAGACTAAATATGCTTGGTGTAATTATATAATTTGAGAATTTATAATACGTACCCTTATGAATTGAAGTAATGGATGGTCGTATAATTATTGTGGTTTTAACATTTTCGTAATACTGGGGTTGTATTCAAGTGTTATTTTCATAAACTTGCCTTTTTAATTAACCATTCAGACAAATTAAAGAAAAAGAAATCTAGCAAGAAGTGTAACAAGTTAATTATATTAGGATTTGTATAGCTAGCTAGTAGTGATGATCGCTATGCTATGTATTCTTAGCCTTTATATATAAACTCGATTCATCCCTCCATTGTTTTGGTTCGATTGGTCCTTTCACCCGCTAGCCTCTAAATTAGTTCCATCAATTAATGTGTGTCTAAGTTGGTTGATGAGTTATGGCTCACCCCAAGTAATGGAACTCTAATTTTATCATATAATTTTACAAATACGTATAACATTATTTTTTTAATTTTAATAATTCTTTTTATTTTTTACACATCATTTATGAGGCAAAAGCAATAGATGATACATAAAAAACAATCAGAAGTATATATGGTAGAGCTAGACTTCCTTGTGGTAATTAATTAATACAAAAAATCAGAGAAAAAAAAACTAGTTAAGCATCACCAAGTAAACTTTATTCCAGTTTATGATTAGTAATATGAAGCATACATCTCACAAAATTACAAAATATAAAAAGAAAAGCCAATGAAAAAAAAAAACAAAGAAGAACCCTCTCTAGTTAAGGAAATACAAACAAGATCTCACAAAGAATCAACCCTGAAGAGTAGTGAAAAAGGTTACTAACCAAAAAAAAAAAAAACCCTTAGAAGTGATCAACTTTGGTCTTGTAATTCCCAAGAGACATATGATCATTTTATATCTCGAAAGACATCAATGGAAGCATTTGCAAACAAGATCATAAATGATCAAAATGTGTATGGGTTCCTTAATGCTTACAACATAGATTCAATGGAAGCCCTAGCTAGTGTAGTCTAGTCAGCTCATAAAAATTAAAAGAGAACACACCTAATAAAAGAAACAAAACCAGGTTCTTAATTTACACTAGTTAAGAATTAATACACAAAAAAAGAAAAAACCTTGAACTTTAAGCTATTAATTAGTTAATTAACTAACACACTAATTAGCTATTTTGATATCATCAATCTCTCTTGTAATTGCTGGAATACAACTTGAACTACGAGCAATCCCTCCTTTCTTTGGGCCTCCAACTTTGTCCCTAGGGCTAATAGACTTAGCCCTAATTCTTCCATCAAGAGTGTTCTTTTTCAGCATCTCTTTCATGGCTTGTGCTTGAAACAAAACCGGAAAAGCCCTCCCATATTTGTTAAACCTAACACATGCATTCACATGTGCACTCAAAGCCTCATCTTTTTTTCCACCATTTTTTTCCAACTCTTCTTTCACTGCTTCCGAACACAACCCACACACCCACTTCCCGTTGAACTTCTCACGCACACGCTCTATGTATTCCGGTGTGCACTCCTCACACATGCCACAACATTCACACTTTGCATTTTCAACTTCAGAAATTGCTGGCAGCTTCAAATCTTCCTCAAACACTTCTTTGGTAAGCTCAAAAGAGATATCCGATACAGTTCTTTGAAGATTATTATTCTCAGATGAAAGCTTTGGTGGCTTTGACACAGTAGTGTTGGGTTTTCGAGAGAAAGAGCTTGCCAAAGACTCTCCATGAGGTGCCATAATGATGATCAAACAAAGATATTTGTATATATGTTAGAAAACTTGTTTCTAGGGTTTGAGTCGTTTGAGAGTGTTTACACTAACAAAAGACTTGAATAGTGTATTTTAATGGCCGAAGAATGGATGAGTTAACCTATTTATATTGAAGGAATGTGAAGTTGGGTGGACCTTAGAAACTCAAGTGTCAGCTTCCATGGTCGTGAACTTGCTAGATTTTTCATGAAAGATTTAAATGAGAAAGCAATGGGTTGTGTAGCTTTTTCAAGTTTGAAATAAATGTTGTATCTAACTAATCTTAAAGATTTGTGTTCTTCTTTTGTTGGTATCTATTTATTTTTCTTACTTACAAGTATACTTCCGTGCTTGGTAGTTGTGTCTCCAAAAAAAGAGGGTTAAGGAACACATGCTGCATCGCAAGTTTCACCTGAATGCATGCTTTTAGAGAAAGGGATTGGAAAATAATCAACCTCCACCCCCATTTTGGGTGGAAGAGATATCATCTTGATTTTAAAAAATTAAATTTTATAATAGTTTATAGTATTTTTTTTTCAATTTCTTTTCTATTACATCTTATTTTCTTATTCTCTTGTTATTTAATGATGGAAATTAAACATAATCACATAGTAGTTATCTTTATATTTAAAGAGAAATATCAACCACTTATTTTCCATTAGACTTTTAACATGTGATTGGTTAAAAGTTCTTAAAAATCATATATTTTTAATGAGTCTCATCTATTATTTCACTATTCGATCAGTTTCCCAATTTTATAAATCTCAATCAATTACCAAATAATTATTTAGAAGTGCGTGTGTAAAAGTGTGTTATTAATCTTCTTGTTACATTAGAATGCTTAGTATCAGTGAAATGAAACATATAAGAATCATATGCATAATGAACATAGAAAGAATTAAGTCCAATTAATTACTCCTAAGTCCTAATCCTAAATTTTAAAAATATAAAGAAATCGTGTAGAGAAAAAAAAAATGGTTTTGGAATTGCAGGCAATCTCAACTGTCCAGCCTGAGAGTTGATATTCTCTTGGACTTTATCTACAGTATTCCTCTCAATCACTTTATCCTCTGTGTATTCTTGCTTCTATCTTAGGGTAACGTGGTTCCTCAAAAAAATTTAATTTATTTTATATATATATATATATATATATATATATATATACATATAAGTAAAAAATATAAAAAGTATGGATGATTTTTTCAAAGTATAGCGGCCAAGTTCATCTATTTACGGATCATATTAACGGGTGATAATAAGTCTACGTACACATCCTTAGTTAAATAAATGAATATATTAGTAAAACAAATTTTCAAAATTTATTTTATGAAGATTGAAATAATTTTCAGTAATTTTTATGTTAGAATATAATGGATGGGTATAGATAAAAAATTAAGATATTATTTTACATCATCTTAAAGATATTGTTCTCATCACATGTGACCATATATTATATATGGAAATAATTAAATAATATTTTGTAAAGATTTAGGCTTATGTTGAGTTGGACTAATTATTCATGACAAATTCTTAATTAGTGTTAGAAAGTTATAAATTTACTGTCCCATTACATAAATTAATAATTGAAACAATTTTATTAAAAAATTGATAGAAAACTCTGAAACAAAATTACACAGTTAATCTTTCTTTTCTTCATCTGTGTATCATAGTCAGGATACTTTTATTCTATCACGGGAATTATTTCTTTCTCTTCTTCTCACTGTTAATTTAAATTTCAGGGGTACGTTTGCTGTATGGTACTACCTTTTAGAAAGAAATTCTTTCTCTCTCTTCTTTTCACAACCCTTAAGTTAAATTCTCATTTCTTTTTCTTATTTATTGATTTAAATTTTACCATTTTTTAATTTATCGGTCTTTGGTTAGGTTAAAAGTATAGAATTGAATACTTTATTGATGTATGTAATAATTGGTTTGGGGGCAATGGATCTTAAAAGTTAAGTTTGACATAATGATAGCAAAATCGTAACTTTCATGTTCGGTTTACGTATGAAAATGACAAGCTACGTACACACAGAAATTATTTCGATGCGTTGAATCATAATTTGGTTAGAATGATAATTTGGTATCGGTATATTCATACTTGATGCAGTGAATGAGAGTTTTCTTTCAATTTCTAAAAAGTTCTTATAGCAAAATTGATGAGATGTGGTCCAATACCAACTTAGCACTTGTACAACTTGTGGGGGTATTCACATGCTAGCATACTCAAACCATATATGAAATACTTAGCTTCGCCTTTCTTCTTTTATGTATAAAGTTATTTACTCGAAAAAATAAAGAAGGAAAGAAACAAAGAAACAAGCTCAACAATACGAGACATTTCCTCCACATACATGAACTTTCATTTCACGAGTGAACCATAAAAAAAGGTACAAGGAAAGTAGTAGAAGTTAGATGCATGAAGATATGTACTAAGTACATAAAGTTGAAGCCACTCTTCATATGTACGTGTATACCTCTTTTAAACCATATTGAATTGCGGTAAGAACATGCAAATAAAGAGGATAAAGATATGGATGTAATTAAGTATGTAACGTTGCTTATACATGTGGCAGTGCTAATGCAATGAATATGTGAATGACATTAAGCCTAAGTCTGTGACTAAAGAGAATCATCCATCCACACGTTGTTGATGGTGTCATATATACCTTAATCTTGTGGACTAGATAAATAATTTTACATGGATTAATTCAGTAATGTTTCAGTGGGAAACAGAAAAGAAGAGCACAATTGTTTTTTGAAAAGAAAAATAAGTTATATAATATTTATTAAATTGAATAAAATATGAGAACATTCAATTTTCATCATTCTATTATTTTATATATTTAGAGTAAATTAAATTCATACATTTGCGTTTTTGTTATATACCTTTGTATTTTTATCATATTGCACTTATATTCGTTTTTTTTAGTATTATTTTTACATTCTTTATTTGGGTTAGTAATTTTTTATTTTTAATTAAGGAGATAATATAGTTGAAGGATTTTATGTAGAGATGAAAGATCGAGAAATATTTATGCAAAATCTCAAAAAAAACAATAAATATTAATATAATTTACACAAAATATATACTTAAGACTTGAGCACTATCTAAATTCTTACTACTATGTAGACACTAGTGAATCAAGTCAAGTGTAGTTTAATTGCTTCTCATTTTATAACTTAAATTATTACAAAATAAATTTTTAATTTCTGGTGAAATCATGTGTGCTTTTACTTTTCGACGGACCCATGTGTTGATCCAAAAAAAGAAAGAAAGAAAGAAAACAGATCCACGCAGATGTAAATGCTATCAAGGTCACCGGTTTAAGAGATTTTAACCTAATTCAAGGTTGAATTTAATCAGTTTTTTAATCATGTTATCAATATAAATTAGTACGAATTGTGTAGTATTTTTATTAAGAAAAAAGTTTAAAATTACGCAAAACATTTTCATCAAAAACACATCAACATGTTTTCTATCAAATTTCATTGAATGTTTTTTTAACTTTTAATTAACATTTATTTTAGAAGAAACAGGGCACTCTGTGCAACATTTTATTCATAGTTACATACTGAATAGCATGTTTAATCAATTACCCATGTGCGTAACTGAATTTGTATAGGATACAATTTCTTAAAAAAATAATTTGTTTTATTCTTTTTAATTTGAAATTACATCGTTTTTAATCCTCAAATGAATTGAGACAAGTTTTAATAATTAATATAAAAGAATACAATTTAATTAATATAAAAGAATACAATTTAAACCACTTTAAAAATTAAAAATAGTGAATTTTTAAAATTAAATTGAAATCAAAATCAAATAATGTATGACATTAACAAAGATATATAGCAGATGATTCCTAGTGCCCTTATGCCCGGATAAAAGAATTAAAAAAATACATAACTTTATTAGATAAATACTCATAACCTACAAAATTATAAATACCTATAATCTACAAAACTATATTCTTCCATTTTTATTTTTTTTGTCTATCCATAACCTATAAACAAACAACTTTACTTTACAGTTAATCAGTCAACTTCCTCACAAAATATATACATATTTCTCTCTCTTAGCATCTTATAACTAGTTATCTCTGAATATTACAGTTATCTACCAAATATTTTTTCATCGCAAAATAAATACTATCTCCTTTTAATTTATGTGTCCTTGGCATGTCTCCTTTTAATTTCTATGTCCTTGGCACCAAGGTTAGGAAAAAGCATAATCTATTGTCAACACTTTTTCAAGAAGAATACATATTAGCTGGGAGATGAATAAGGAAAACAAGTTACATAGGTTTAGACATAAATAGTCACATAATATGCAATCCAAGTATTTAGAGCAAATACAGTAGAAGACCAACCAACAAAGTACAATATTTTTATCTGACACTTGGATACAATAAGCACAAGTGCACTCAGAACAGAATGTCAAACAAAAGACCAGTTCACAAACATAAAGCAAATACAATGAGCATTCTCTTCTTCATTCAGCACCTTCCAAGCAACAACTTTCTCGTACGAGACAGGTCGCCCCATGCTTGAAAGACAAATACCACCTTGAAGACATGCAAAACCCTACCAAAAGAGGATAAATTAATTGAAAACGCACAAGTTCTGTTGACAGCGTACACTCAAGCAAAAATTAATTATCACACGAAGCATAACCCGAGACCAGAATAATTATACAGCACATATAAGAAATGTGGATGCCCTAAGCATAGTAAAAAAAATATATCCAATAGCATGCTTTATGGAAATGGAATCGATGCTTTATTAGTATTGCAAAATAAATAAATAGTAGACCTGTTGAATAATCTGGGGAAACTCTGAAAAGAGAATTTTTCGTCCATGATCATCAAATATTTTCTCTAATGTTATATCTTGTAATGCAACTAGGGTGGTCTCAAGCATGTCAAGCCCGGCCTGGTTTGAGAAAGTGAACACTGGCAATGCCTGCATTAACAAAAGTTAATTGGTGTGTCCTCCAACAGAATAGAATATCATAATTATAGTTATAGTTGAGACTTTTTTGAAGTCATTTCCACTGTACGAGTTTAAAATAATATCATATCATTCATCTTGTGTTATACAACTTACACTTTTAAGCACTATAGTTTAGAAAAGAATAATACGATACTTGAAACACTGACAAGTAAAGCTCCTTGCAAAGTACTACGTAGAAAATGGGTCAATAGTTGAGGTTGGGGCAAACTTTGCTCGGACCAAGTCCAGGGCAAAGTTAACTTGGCCAGAAGAATACCCATCTCCCATATTTTACACGACTAGTCAGGCTTTCCCATGTTGATACTGTCTATTTCAGAGTAACCTTTCTTTAACTTTTTAGGTTAGAGAATTTGAATTGCATTAATCACAGAGAAGATACACGAAATAGAGACGTGTGCTATGAACTTGAAATAAATGTCGAGCATACTTTTAGAGTGCAGCACAATATTGCATCTGAGTAATGCCACAAGGACTTGAGCAAAGATTCGTTCCCCTCGTTATTAGATTTGAGTAGCTCCACACCCAAGTAGCACCTACAAAACTAAAATAGTCAGACAATATCCATCACATTAAAAAAGAGCAAGTACATAAAATTAACTTCTTTAGAGTTCTCTGCTAGAACTTTCAGGATAGAAAGAAACAAGTAATTGCCCAAAAACTGCTTATGCCTCCAGAGTCCATACTGCTGTATTTGCTACTTAGGAAACACTAGGCCCAATTTTTTTGAGCTCTCTTCTCTTTAAAGGTAAAAAGTCCTCCAATTAGCTTCAACTAAAGGTATCCTTTTTGCTTATTTATTTATGAAAAAAGTATTACTTCTATTTTTAAGAGCTTAAAATAACTGTTCTTGCGACAAGCCCAAAGAGGCTGAATCGAATAGAAAATAAATCCTATGTTTCATTTGGTTGAACCAAAGCAGTGTCTGATATTTTTAACACCATTTTGAAAATAATATAAAAATAGTGAGGGAGCTTCTAGATCATAAATTTGTGAGTACTGTGAATTTATGAAATATGTTAAAAAAATGTCAATCTAATACATATTCAGGTCATGAATTTTAAATGGAAGCTCTCAATTAATCCTTGTCAGGACAGGTTAGGTTATTTGCATGACTTCCCCTGCCAACCAGCTAGAAACTTAGAATTAATAAACTACATGAGAACTTAGTGCCATCCTGCTCATGCATCTATTTACAGAACTCAGCTTCTGTGCTGGTAAGATTATTCTCCACCAAACCTAATATGCAAATATGGAGGTGGCCAGGTGGGATATGTTTTGAAGACAAGAACTGACAATCAGAAAGGAGGAAATTTCACCGCTCTGTATGCATCTCATCAAACCTATCATTAATATAATTTCTTCAATGGATGAAATATTATATTAAATTTGGCTCTCATCCTTATAAAATTCATGAATAACAATGGTTTCACACAGGGTAAAATACAATCACACAAGCCTCAGCCTCAGTAATGCGAAGACAGTAAAGTTTACAAACCTATAACTGTTGCAGATCCAATGAGCAAGGGTTTGTGCTTCAGGAGTACCCAATGTCCTAAGCCCTGCATGTGAACTCAAATGAGAAGGAGAAAGCGCTACTGCTACCCTCTGGACTGATGATATAATGCTCCGAACATATTGACGTGCCATAGATGCTACATGCTCTTGCATATGGCTTTCAAATGCAAATTCAAATGCTATTGTCATCACAGATCTCATACAGCCAGAATTTCCAGCAGATTCATTTGAAGCTCGGTTTCCACTGGGGCCAACGTCAAGGGCAGATGCAAGGTCAAGGGTGCGATTGGGGCTGGAAGCTTCCTGAAAATATTTCAGAGCAATAGTTATAAAATTCTTGTGGGGAAAAATACAAACAAATGAACTGGTTCAACAATATGTGAGGCAAACCTTTCCGGATTCAAGAGGAATGATGCGAAATCCAGAAGGTAGTAGGGGAGCATCATCAGCGAAGGAAGCATCAATTGGAGCGGATATTAGTTCAGCACAGGTGCCAACAGCATTCTCATCAATCCCACTGCAGAGCTACCAAAACAAGAAACGAATTATAAGCAAGAAAGTCACAAAGGTATCTTATAAACCATAAGAAAGTCACAAAGGTATCTTATAAACCATAAGAAAGTCACAAAGGTATCTTATAAACGATAAGAAAGTCACAAAAACATATTATTTGGCCAGAAACATTGCATATGATGACTAAAATCCTTAAAGAGTTCAAAACATACAGACAACACAACTTATTGGACAAACAAAATAAAAAATACCAATACCTGTACCACATTCTACATAAGTGTTATGACTAATCTACCAAAATATGCTTTCCACACACTAGTGCCACATATATAAGTCAGAACACGGAAACTGGGTAACTGGCATCCATGAAAGAGTGAAAACATAGAACAAGCAAAATGAGGAAAAATTAACTTACTTGCAAAAGAAACATTTCTCTGGGCATTATTGTGTCTTCAGGAGAATGAGCAACTCCTTCCAATTTAATGACTTCCAAAAACTAGTATGAATAAATAAGAGTTAGTAACTTTCGATTGTAAAACTGTTACCGGCTCTATTGCATAATTAGCCAATTTATCACCTCCTCGTGCTCAATTGTGTGCGCTAGAGGGAGTATAACTTGACCTCCATAATTTCCAACACGAGATCCAGATAAGCCGCAAGGGCCAACTTTAATGGCAGCAGCTGTGTAAGCATCCATATTGTTGTCTGCCCATTCTGATCTATGCTCCCGCAGAAACCTTAGGAGGATGGCCGGGGGCACATTCTGGACATGAGAAATGGAACATGGAAACAGTCAAACATTAGTACAATCTTAAAACTGAAAACTAGAAATAAATAATTGGATATGCAAAACTGGAACCATTTTTTGGTAAGACAATTTTTCTGAGGGATGCTTTTGTATAAGAGAACAGAAGGACAAGCAACGGACATTAATAGTAATGATATAACAAATAAGGGATGTTCACCAATAACAGATTTGGAAGGTTGATTGTTGATCAAACAAGTCCTTATCCCATATGAGCAATATTTTCTTTACTAGGCATTTGGTGGTCACGGCTCACTATTAGTGATCATTTGAATTACATCATTTTTTTTTCAATAGAACGTGTGATCAACTACTAATTCACAGAAAAGACAATGCAGTAAACATTATGTACAGGATGTTTACAAAATAATGATGACTTAGACCTATGTCCTTGTCCAAGAATTGTGTACAACAACATAGACATATTTGATTGTTCAGAATATTATTTTTAATTTAAAGGAAATTCATTGAAATTCCTAAGCATCCTGACCTGTAATAGCATTGATGCTTTGGCACATAGCACTGCATTACTGACAGACGGAAATCCATTGGCAAAGGAAAGATTCAGACCCATTAACTTGTCAGGGGATGAATTCACTAGAGTAGTAACATCATCTACACCATCATTGTCAATCATTGTCCATCCCTCATCAGTAAATCCATTGAGTGCCTCATTGAAGCCCCTGTAACGGAATAGATATAAGATTCCAAATTTATTTGTAAAGAATTTGAACCAAAATCACACCCCTTTAGTAGATTATATATAACCGGCTCAATCTTTGGCCAAGAACCCGTAGAGCGGCTGGTCGTCTACCCCATCCAGTGACGTTAGACTGAGAAACTTCATGTGAAATCTGCCTTAGATGGCGTAGGGCCTATGTAAACAAGAAAAAGAGTTAAAGATGCCATGGCCTTTTAAATCCACTAATCAATACTATAGTTACTAAAAAACCAAAATTACAATAATGAAGACATAAACAGGGACAAAAAGAAACACATTTTACATGTAGTATCGTCAGGAAAGGAGACACAGACAAAACAAACATACCGCCATAGTTGTCTTCTGAGCCAGCACTGCTGATGATTCATACAGTGGACGTATCACTTCTGGCACACTCCATGGCTAACAATAGTATAAACATGCTTAAGTAATTTTAAATTTAATACAAAAAACAATTATTAATGCAACAAAGTTGAATTAATGTACATCTAAATCCATATGGTCAACAATGTGGATGATGGAACCACCTCCTTCACAAGGTCTGATCAGGTACCCGCTAGGCAGCATCTCAGCTCTAACAAAATGCTGCACAGGAGGCATACTTGGACCATTTTGGGTATTTTTAAGAGACCTCTCACAGATCTGGGGAACATATTCAGAACAATTTAGGTATATATGTGTTGTAGGAGAACTTAACAGTAGAACTAGACCATTGCGTGAGATCTGTTATTGACTTCAATATCTTAATCAAATATAAATTTACGATATTTACCACTAAGCTGCCATCTTCTAAAACAGAAGTGTAGCGCAACAACCAGAAGTCTCGGGCAGGTGCCAATGTGGTTGGTGCATATAGCTGATCATCAAGGGCAACAAGTAAGCATACAAATAAGTGATTTGGTTCCAATCCATTGATATAAACAGCCATCATTCAAGCACAATAAGTTTTTACTCAACCTGCATATAAAGCAACTCAATGGTTCCACCATTTGCTGTGGGCAGCACATTTAGAACATCAACAGCTCGGCAATCACGAAACCACAAAGGCCGATCTTTGAGGATTTCTGCAACCTGGGAAGAGTATTTTTTAGCATGAGACCAATAAATTCAAGCGAGGCAATCAGTAATATAGACAATAAGTCTTGATCACTTACCCTAGTGGGTTCAAGTCCCACTAGACCACAGGCTCTTGCTGCCACACCAGTGCAACCGTGAGAAATAGCAACAATTCCAATGGAATCCGGACCAGGCTAGGCACATTCAACTAGAATTAGCGAGGAAACATGATTTTATAAACTTTTATAGAAACATATATGCCACTAATTTATTCAAAAGAAAAGAATCATTGACAGAGAAGATTATGAACGTGAGGTGGTGTGTTATTCCAAAGTGACAATTTTACAATTTTTTTACCATTCTATTTATGGTTTATTCATATGAAATAAGTGCAGAAAAAAATGACTAATGGATCAACCATAAGGAGTATTTAGTGGGATACCTTCATTCCAGGCATCTGAACCCACTCAACAGCAGTGCCAGTAGCCTTAGAAAGAAATTCTGCTAAAGTCTCTTCTGCAATGGACAAAAGCCTGGGGAAAAAATAAGACACGATTCCATAAGCCATAAATACACTACATAGTTGTCACTGACCACGGTGAAAGAAAGGGACCCAATAATAATACTCCCACTAACCCTGCAGGACTCGCATCTCGTGGGGGATGTTGAGTTGTCAAACCATGCTGACCACTCGTCACAACTGATTCACAACTTGCGTCTTTAGTTGCCTGTCTAGTCTGCAGAGAAAGAACTATTCTAACTCAATTATAAAGCATTCACATAGAAATCTATAAAAGGGTAGAAGAACAATTGCACATACACTTTGCTAAAACCACACAAAATTGATATTGAAGTGTGGATGTTCATCATAAAACCAAGTCTATAGTAAAACCCGAGTAGAATTTTTTATGCAACGCAAAAGCTACCTGAAGTTACTCTAACATGGCTATAGTAATCAATTCTATATTCTCCTCTAACATGGAGTTAAGCAAGTAAAAATGTATTAAAAATCAAATATGGAAGTAGAATCAATTCTCGAACGAGAAACCAAACATGCATTAAAATTACAAGATTTGGTGTCTTTTAGATTGGGCATCATTAACTACAATATCCCCAGGTAACCCAATCAAAAACCCAAAAATACTAAGCCTACACCCAGCTTCTCTTACAGAGCACTTTATTCCATTTTTCTTCGTATATATGTCTCTCTTCATTTTCCATCACACTGTTTATCACATCTATAGTTTCTACCTCTTTATTTTTCTTCTCTATCATTCTCTACCTTACACTCACACACTTCAAAAATAAGGAGTAGCAGTGTCAGTACTCAAAAAAAAAAACAAGAAGATAGAGTAGCAATAACCAGAAACAAAGTCCTTACATTTCGGCAGTGTTGACGAAAACAACCATTTTCATAAACAAGATTAGAGACCTGCTTCTGCAACCTATCATTCTCCTCCATAAGCAGCTTGTTCATGGCATTCAACTTCCTATTCACACCTTGCAACCGCGACGACTCCTTCCTCTGCTTCTCTCTACATCTAAACTCCCAAAAACAAAACAAAACAAAACAGTTACCTCAACGCACACTCACACTCAAACAGCAACATAATTAAGCAAAAGCACTTGAAAATTGAAACACACAACCTTCTATTCTGGAACCAAACCTTGATTTGCTTGGGCTCGATATGGGAGAGAATAGGACACTCGCGTATGAGTTGCTGGCGGCGAATTGAACTAGGTTTGGGACAATCATGATAGAGCCTTTCCAGTGCTTCAACCTGCTCCGGCGTGTAACGGACATATTTTCCGTTATCCATTACTCCGTTTCTGCTACCATCCTTGTAGGACATTGCCGCAACCAATTATTCAAACCTTCACACGTTCCTTCCAATACCTATGCACCTACGATCTAGTTCACCGGATCAAACGACGCCGCTTCACCGATCTAACTCCGTCCTGTTGAGCAAATCGGAATCGATTCTGTTAAGCATGATGGAAGTTGGAACTGTGAATTCTACTTTTACTTTTTTTCTAGAAAGAAGAGAGAAAGAGGAAACAGAAAACCCTAGCGAGTGAACTCACCAGTGGTCACGTTCAGCCTTTGCCTTTGTTTTTGTTTGTTCACTGTTTTCGTTGCTTCTTCATTCCGAATCCGTCACTGTTATTTTTTTAAAAATAAAATATTACGTGAAAATATATAAAAATTAATAATAATAATTTTGGAAGAATGAATGAAGTGCACCATACAAGACACTGTTCGGACGGAATTACCCTTATTTAACTATTTATTATTACTACCTGAAAACTGCATTTATTTTCAAATAATGTATTATTTTAATAAATAAATAGTTATTTTATTTTATTTTTCTTGTATACTTAAGTGGTTCAATCTTATTTTATTTATTTAAAAAGGTAAATTTAATCTACTTTTTTAATAAGTGAAATTTTCGGGACAAAACCGTCATTACAGGAGTGGAGTTTGATTTTGTGTTTGTGAATGAAGAGTCTTCAAATACACAAAAGGTTTGCGTGCATCAGACTAGGACACAATCATGAGCTTTACGCATGCGTTTTTCTCTTAAATAAACTTTTTTAAAATTGAAAAATAAAATAAAAGAAATAAGATATGGATGGAAATGGCATATTACATGGTGTGATGTGGCATACATTCTATTTCAATTTTGCATGCATGACATGACAGTGAATAGAGAGAGTGATAGGACATGTGACATGATTATGGAATGGAATGGTAGGTTTGTACGTACTGTGAAATACAGAAAAAAGGTCTTATAGATGGATTTGTCGGCTCAAAATTCCTCTTCTTCTATGTCCTCTTATCCAAATGCTTCAATCCCATATTTGTCAACCTCTAATTTTTCTACCTCACTTTATTATTTTTTTATTATAAATTTACAAAACATTGTATATGTACAATTTAATAAAATTAAAGATTATTCAAAAAAAAAATAAATCTATGAGTTATTTATTTAATTTTATTGGTAATATTATATATGGAGAAAAGAAAGTCTTGGAAAAAACTTGAATAGGTTATTATGGAAGGCTTTTGTTTTTTTTAAGGTAATCACTGGCCCATTACCGGCCCATTAGGGCCCAAATTGCATTTAATTGAAAATGCCTGAAAGCTTAGGAGAAAATGGGCTGAACGAGAAGCCCAACATTATTGGTTATAGAAAAATTAACGTTGAATATAGTTTCATATTTCATTGACTGTTTTGAAGGTGTGTGTAATATAGAAATAGAATAAATAGTATGCGGTGCACGTGGTACCACGTGGGAATAGAACATGTGCGAGGCACGCACGTGTGGGAGGAAATAGAAAAGGAAAAAAAAAAAAAAAAAGGGGGAAAATTGAGTAGTATCATCACCTTGGAACCAACCTAAGCTTAATAGAGAAGACTCATCCTCATACTCATATACTCATACACTCAAACTCAAACTCAAACTCAAACTCATAGTCACATGATCACTGACACACTCACACATCTTTTCTTCCTTTATCGCGTGCTCACTGCATAACTCTCTATTTTTCTATTTTAAAAAATCAAAACCACACCAATAAAGAGAAACAAACCACTCCAACACTAAATTTTTTCCCCCCACTTTTGAAATTAATTTTTTTGCCTTATTTTACCTTCAAATATACAATAAATAACATGTAAAAAAATGAATTTTTTTTGGAAAAGGTGTGAGGGGTGGTAATTGTGTAAGGAAACCTTATCCATGAGTAAGTGAGGGGTTGATTAACATGGGGATCAGAGTCTGGGCATCTGACCCAATCCTTGTTTTATCTAAAATGTATATAAAATGCGAATAATAAGGTAAAATGCTCTCTCAAACACCAGCAGCCACATGATTTTACATCAAAATGTTCTTGGACTTTGAGAAGTCGGTACAGATATACAAGTTCGAAGGACCCAAACAAAATACAATTATTATGCCAAAACTAATCTTTACTTGTCACATGAAACCTAATCTAACTCTCCATATTTTTTCTTTTTTCATTCTAAAATTTATATTATTAAACTCTAATTAGTTTTATTTTTATATTCTATGACGATAACATGTGTAATTGCGAATTAGTTATATTTTTTACGAAAATATTTAGTTGACAATTGTTATACGCAGATAATTAGAAAACTAGTTTATATTTAAGATAATTAGAAAACTAGTTATAAAATATAAAAGGAAAAAAATATGTATACATAAGTGAATTGATTGATTGACTGCGTATTATATATAGTTGTAAAATAAAATTAATTTTCTATATTATAATTGTTGTTTACTTATTAAAATCTTACTAAATATATTATCTTTGAAATATACGAGTGTAAATCACTAAATTGAAAGATTAGAGATTAATTATATTCGTGGTATTATAATACATATGGATGGTTAAGATTAAAATTTTGTTAAATTTATTATTATGTCTACAATATAAAGGTGCAACGTGTCTAATCGTTGTGTTAAAAGATTAGAGATTAATTATATTTTTGATCAAATAAATTTCATTTTAAAAAAAAAATTATACATAAATAAGATTTAATTTTTATAAAGAAAAATATTTAATAGACAATTATAATTTACACATAACCAAATAATCAATTATAAAATGTAAAAAAAAAAATATCATATCGTGAGTAAATTATCTTATTACTGCAAAGTAAATTTATTCCACAAAATACAAAATTTATCATGTTCAGACATTATTCCTAATCACTACATACACCAATTCGTAAGATGTCTCAATGAGCTTTTGACGAAGTGTACTCTTTCTTGTTCACATTAATAATTCTTAAGAGTGTAGCCGTTATCAATTATACACACGGGATTCTTTCAAATGTACGTATCATAATATAAAACATCCTAAATAATGAAAAAAGAAAGAAAAAAAAAAAAGTTATCTAACTAGCCTGGGGTAATAGAATGGGTATGTTGATAATAGTAATTAAAACCAAACCAAACCTAATAAGAAAGGTTAGAGATTAAAGTAAATGATAGGATGAGAAGAGTTATAGATTAAAGTAAAAATGTTAATTAGTAAGAAGCCACGTGGATGAGATCATGGGAAAATTTGGATTAAGTTGAGCTGTAAGCATCGTGCTGAAACGTGAGAAGGGGAATAAAATAAGAAAGCATGATAGGGGGGAAGAGGGTTAGAAAGTACAATTAATTGAACTAAACTAATGTAATAAATCAGAATGAATGAAATAAATTAAAATTTTGCACAACTCCCAAAGTAATAATATTATTAGCAGCAGAGGAATCCGGCTGTAAACTTGGACACTATTGGAGGACTCACAGAGACAAAACCTGCAAGAGGATTGATTCTTTAGGGGTGGGTTGAATTTTTCATCAACATTAAATTCTTCTACTACCCTTTTAATCATTGTTAATTAACACATTAATTATCCAATAATTTACGCTGTAAATGCTTAAATTATTAACCTCTATCTCTGCCAACTTGTTTTAATTATTTTACTTTATGGCTAAAAATTTAGTGTCTTAATTAAACTGACACGTTGAGGAAAGTTAGCCGTGTGTGTCTGTGGCCATAGCTGTTTTCTTTCCAAGTGACAGCCCACCATTGTGCTTCTGCTTAACACTTGATTCCTGTTCAAACCACATGATCATTATTCATTGCATCAACTAATCCTTCTTCTTTTTCCTCTGATCGTTTTTACTTTACGTACAAGACTTTTAGTAGTTATACACTTATTGTTCTAGTTGTAGTGAAACACATTTCCTCACTAACCTATCCAAAGAATCTCCATCAAAAGTAATCATCAGTACCATGCCAGTGTGTGTGAAATATGTTCTTCTTCATTACCATGGAATTTCAACATTTTAACTAAATTTTCTTCTTCAAGCAATATCAATTAGTTTGTTTTCGATATAATAAATGTATTCTTTTTCAATAAATTATTCCTTCCTTATTTTAATATATAAATGAAAAACATTTAATATACAATAATATTATACAAATAACTAAACAACTAGTTATAAAATGTAAATAAAAAAATACGTATAAATGAATTGATTGTGTATTATAATTAATTATAAATTAAAATTATATAAATAATGTTTAACTTTTAAAAAAAAATTTATTTAATTAAATTAACATTTTATTCTTTTCATACAACAAAAACACATCTTACTATTAAATATCTTTCTAATTTCACTTGATAAAAATACAAGAATAAAGAAAAGTCAAATACAATATTTAATAATAAATATGTAAAATAAACTAAAATTTTGCATAACAATTACCTTCAAAGGAAGATATTTTCTTTCATAGACTTTACTAATAATCTTGTAATGGCACTTTAACTACTACCTACAGTGATATGGTTATCCATTAATGAACAGAAACAAACTACTGACTCATTATTATTATCATGTTGTTGTCTCTCAAGTTAGAGAGAAGGGCACACAGTACACATGCTAACTACTTTCATGAAAAAAAAAATTGAAACAAGGAACAATAGTAATTTGGAATTGTTTCTAAAGAATATTATTAAACCATTACTAGAAAGTAAAAAGAGGGAAACAGAAAAAGAAAATCTAGATTGCAAAATAAAGGGAAAGAAAATGAAAGTTGTAGTGTTAATTAACTTTACAGAACTTGCAAGTCACTTCCCCTATTTTTAATTTTTATAATTTAAATTAAATAATTAAAAATTTATGTATGTGTGTGCATGAAAAAAGATGCTTGAATGTGTGAGAAATTACAGTTGTGCCACTCCTTTACTCCTCAAAACCCCACCATCACTCCCACACCTCCCAGACTCTCAGACACAGCAAAGCAATCTTCACTATCAAAACGGTGCGTTTCGTTTTGTTTCGTTTCCTTCTCCCTCTCTCTAACACAACACCAACACTTCATTTCTCTTTCTCTCTCTAACTTTCTCGCACCTTGACGCTATCTATACATAGATGGAAGCGCCGGAATACTTCGTCGGAGGCTATTTTGGCGCCGGCGGACCCGACCAATTCTCGCCGCCGGAGAAGCGTCACTCTGACCAGAAACCTGGCGAGCCTTTCGCCATTGACGACCTCCTTGACTTCTCCCACGCCGACGCCATTATGACCGACGGTTTCTTCGACAATGTCGCCGGTAACTCCACCGACTCCTCCACCGTCACCGCCATCGACAGCTGCAACTCCTCAATTTCCGGCAGCGACAACCGCTTCGCCGCCGCCATTGTCCCCCGCGCTTTCGCCACTGATCCTCAATTCTCCGGCGAACTCTGCGTTCCGGTAATTATCATTTCTCACCACTTGAGACAAAAACAAAAAAAGTAGGAAATAGACAAAGTAATAATAAACAGATAATTGTAATTGTAATAATCAATCAATTTATATACATATATATATAAGATAATTGTAATAATTCAAATAAATTAAATTAAATTAATCAAATAAATTTGAAATTGAGTTTTCTCGGCGCGTGATTTTGTAACAGTACGATGACATGGCGGAACTGGAATGGCTGTCGAACTTCGTGGAGGATTCGTTCTCCGTCGAGGAAGAGCTGAAGACGCTGCAGCTACTATCAGGTGGCGCCGCCGTATCCGCCGCCATTGGCGTGAAACCGCAGACGCCGGAGTCATCTTCGTCTACCGACACGCTTCCGCCGTTTGCGTCCGACGACACGGCGCGAAACGCGCCGTTTCTCCATTCGGAGACGCCGCTTCCAGGAAAGGCGCGGAGCAAGCGGTCACGCGCGGCGCCGGGGGACTGGTCCACGCGACTGGTGCATCTGGTGGCGCCGGAGCAGGCTAAGGCGGCGGCGGCGGTGAAGAAGAGAGAGGGAGCGAACGCGGAGTGTCCTGGACGGAAATGTCTCCACTGCGGTGCGGAGAAGACGCCGCAGTGGCGTACGGGACCGATGGGACCGAAAACGCTGTGTAACGCGTGTGGCGTGAGGTTTAAGTCCGGTAGGCTTGTGCCGGAGTACCGACCGGCGGCGAGTCCGACGTTCATTTCGACGAAGCATTCGAATTCGCATCGGAAGGTTTTGGAGCTAAGGCGGCAGAAGGATCTGCAGAGACACCAGCATCAACAATTGATGAGTCAGACTTCAATTTTCGGCGTATCCAACGGTGGAGATGAGTTCTTGATCCATCACCATCATCATCACCACTGTGGGCCAGAATTTAGACACGTTATTTAGTTTTTTTTTTTTATTATTATTTTTAATTTAGGATGCAGTGAAGTGCAGTGCAGGCTCTAATTAAGTTTAAACTATCGTCAACTTCACCATTCACCCTCCTTTTTTCCTCTTTTTTTTTTTTAAATCTGAAAAATTTTGTCTTATAAATTTGAATTATTAGCTTTTTCTAATTTTCTCTTTTTCCTTTATAGCAGAAAGTCAGAAAAGTAAAAAAAAAAAAAAAAAAAAAGGTAGTAGAATCATGGGAAGGAGATAAAACTAGGGTGGAAGAGCTTCATTCTGTTGTAGAATCTACTCTTTATTTTTTGCCCAATTTGGAAAATTCAGAATCAAAATCTTAATTTTATTTAATGATAAATAAAAGCTCACTAAGGCAAAAAATAATAATAAAAAAAAACGGTGTGGTCATTGTTCAACGTACAATTTGCACTTATTTATATTTTTTTTAATCACTGAAAATTAGGGGAAAAAATAATCATGTTAATAGAAATATCAGTGTAAAGGTTTTTTTTTTTTTTTATCAAATTGTACATATAAACTAAAAAATTCAATAGAATGAGGTGATATATACACAAAAAATGAAAATAGAAAATGTGGCATCACTTTTCAAAAAATCGAGTGTTGATGGCTACATGGGAAAGTATATATGGAACCCAGATTACCTAAATACCATGGGAATCTATCTAGCTTTATTCATAATAATTAATTAGAAACAATAGATGGTTGCTTGATCGATACATAATTTGGTCAATTTGTAATCATGAAACGATGTGTTCATCTTTATCGTTATAAAAAAAAAATGGTGGGTTGCCTTGGCCCTCATCATTTCTATAAACTCGTGATTGATGTAATTCTAGTTTTGCTTATATTCACAAAAAGAATTTCATGATTTTATGTGTAATGTGTATTATTGTTTTCTTTTCTTGATATCTTAATTTTTAGTATAGTAAGAGACAAGTGCATACGAATGTGAACTTTACCCATTTTCATAAGGAAGGATATATCATATATATGTATTATATTATATACCGACAAATTTGAAGGCCGAATTGAAGTGGTTGATTGTGTAGATTGTGAGTGAGTACCGAGGACCCCAAATTGGTGGGGATTAGGGAAGAAGTGTGAAATATAAGTAGTAATAAGGTTTGCATGGATTTCAGTGAAATTACGAAAATTGAAAGATTTCATGGTTACCCACTGGCCAGTTGTGCATCGTCCTCTGTACGTACCATCTATATGGAAGTGCGTTAAAGGAAAGTGAAAGAATGAAATTATGAAACCAACGTGCTAGTGCCAAATAACAAAACAAAAATAAAAACTTATTTAGAGTAATTAAAAGAATAAAATTGGTGCTTGGCTTGTGAAATGGTGCAACAAAGTCATGTGAGTTGAGTTGTGAGGGATTGTTAAATAAACAAGGAATTAGGTACACATTGAGGGCTGATATAACTGTCCACCTGATCCTAGACATTTCCCCCTTCCATGGGCTCCACTATTTCATTCTATATATTACATTCATTGATACTATTCACGGGTCAAATCTTTGATATTCATATTCCTAGGTTCCCATTAACTATGCTCATCATCAAAGTCAATTTTTAACTAATTCAACCTTCATCATATCGTTTGCTACTATGCTAATAACTAGCTTCACTCTATTCACTGTTGTTATTAATTCTTTTAATTTCTTTCTTTCTATCAATTAAAATTAAAGTCAAGAAACGTAGTAGATAAAGTAACTCTCATCATGGACCAATAATGTGTAGTAGAATACTAGAAATAGAACAATATAGATATGAGAAGCAACAATACATGTCCATTTAAAAATAGTTGATGAAAAGAAGGCATAAATTCAGAATAAAATTTATTTAAAATCGTTAATGAGAACTCTATCATTTTGATATCAACACATTTTAGTTAGTAATAAAATTAGTGTTTGAAAATTTTGGTTTAAATGTTGTAATTTTGTTATACTTTTGGAACACGTGATTCTCACTTTTATTTTTCAAAGCCGAAAAAGGAAACAGTACTAATTGTTGTTATTTACCAAAGCCTTTTGTAAGAAACGGTTATGAATGTTTTTCAGTCAATAGTTGGAAAGAGGAAAAAAAATGAAAAGTAAATAGGTAACAGACAAAAGTTAACAAATTTTATATTATCTTCATTATTATTTAGCATTAAAAATAATTTTTGAAAGAAAAAGATAAAGGGTTTTGAGAGTTATGAGGCTTTTCATGCATGTCTATATAGGACATCCCTTATAGATACACAATACACTTTACTTTAGCTTTTCACAAAGCGACGATATTTTGATGAAGAAAGAGTACACACAAAAGTACACTGTATGTACACACTATTGGTACGAAGCCAATGTCGGTATTTTACAACATTATTTATTAAAAATATTTGAGCTCATAATGTTATATATATATATATATATATATATATATATATATATATATATTATCTAATAATATAAATAACAATTTATACTTATTAATCAGATTAAATTTTGACTGATACGAGTGCACATTAGAATTGTAAAAATTAGTTTGATCGACGACTAGATTAGGTTAAAAAATAACTTATATACGAACTAGTTAATACTAAAATACGCCCATCACAATTTTATTTTTCTCTTTATTATTTAAATTTAAATTAAAATAGACTTATTATTTAGCTTGTTCGTTCATCTATTTGTCCCGATTTAATGACAGATGAAATATATAACTCATTTTAAAAAATTGAATTGATATATATCTATAAATATTTGAACCCAAGTATCTGAAAAATGAAAAATATTTAATGGAAGAAAGGAAATTCTTTTAAATAACCTATTATAATCGAAAAGTTTTACATCTTAAAGTTAATTCATGAAGTTATAATAAAATATACGAATGTTTCAGTGGATATTATGTACTTGTTACGATTTAGGGTTATGATTTAAATCCTTAAATCCTAAACTTTAAAATAATAGGTAAATACTAAATAACTTTATTTACAATTAACCCTAAAAAAAGTTAAATAGCCAAATTACTCACTAATATTATTATTTTTTTTATATATTTTTTATAACTAATTATCTACGTATTATTATCTATCAAATATTTTTTAACACTACAACACACTTATTCAATCCATTTTAAAATTAGGAGATTATATCAAAAAGAGAAATATCTAATGGTGTTTCCTGCAAAATTTGTTAAGAATATAATAAGGTCTAGCAAACATTTGATACAGAAATGATATTAAATATATATAGTATGGGGGAGAGTGTGGAAGTTATGATATAAGAAAAAGAAGAAGAATGGAGAGAGAGATGAATGGGTAAGAAGGGGAAGTAGAGAAAGTGTGCATGTGGGTGATGAAACAAAGCACATGCGGTACGTGACGTGCATGACTGTTACTTTGTGCCTCTGCTCTCTGTTGTTCTTGTTCTTAGTTTCATTATTTGATAAATCCATAATATATCCAAAAAAAATTGACCATATGGCTATGCTTCTGCATGCCCCATTGTCAAGGGGATCTTTTCATGTTCTATGTGTAAAGAAGATGATCATAATGGGTTCTTGTCCCCTCTCACTATACCCACCCCACTCCTTCTTCAATCCATTAGTCTTTACTCTCTCACTCACTCACTCACTCACTATGTGACCCCTCTTTTGGGTCCTCTTAAATTATTGCTATGCTTCTTGCCTCTTGCTTGGTTACTTCTTTTGGTAAAATGCCACACCTAAGGATGTACTTGTAATTTTTCACTTACTTTCATTGTATTTTTTGTCACTTAGCATGAATGTGTAGCACCCAGAATTATTAACTAGTTCTAAACTATGATGAATCGTACCAATTTTGATATCACATGTACTTAGCTTAATTATTGTGGATTTTCACTGTGTTATAAGCATAGAAATTCACGGTTGATTGGAATTTTAAGGTTTTTGTATAAAAAAAATTATTAATATGTTTTTTAAGATATTTATGTAAAAATTAATAAATATTTTATAAGTTGTAGTTTTTTATTGGATGATATGTAAAATATTTGTACATTATCAATATATATTAATTATATTCTATTATTTAAAAGTATATGGTATTCCTATATTATGGGTATTTTTAGGTAATTATTTTTTGAAGGAATTTTAGGAGAAGAATTAAGAAGAAAAAAATAAAAATAAAATTAACTTTTATATTAATTAATTTGTAGTAATTTTTCATATAATTTGTCTAAAGTATGGGAGAGTTTCAATAAATTACTTGATTTAACTTTAAAAAACTTTAATTTTGTTCTTTATCTTAATTTTCTAGAAGCCTTTGTAATATAATTAGCCCCACATGAATTTTACCATTTAGCATTCTTGTAATTAAAAAATGTTAAGTTTTTGTACAATAGGAGGAACTCTACTACCATTTTAGTTTGCCTTTAAAAGAGATACCAGTAAAACTACCAGAGGTCAAGTTAGATTGATAAATAAATATAAAATAAATAAAGGGTTTGATATAGGGTCATCTGCCTCTATAAACATGGTAGAAAGGAAAATAAAGAGGTGAAATTAGAATGCATTTAATGGAAGTAAAATTTGTCACCTATCACCCAATTCACCACTGAAACATTCAAGTGAAAATTAGTAAAACAAACACCCTAACATATAGTGATAGCGATGTATAATTTAATAGCCTTCCAATTGGTTGAGTATACATATCTTGTGTGTTGATATTATTTTTAAGGTTTTACACTTTTATTTGAGTTTAAAGATATTATGTATTGAAAATATAAAATAGTTTTGTATAATTAATTAAATATAAAGTAAATTTTATTATCAAAGTTAACAAACTCATTATTATTATGATGGGGTTTGATTGATTGAATTTGGTGACAAAATGTGTAATAAGTATTAAATTGTATATAAAAAGTGATGCGATTTTAGTATAAGACACGGGTTTATATATGTATGGAGGGTGATTGGTGAGTCATTGTCGTTAGGTGATAAACAAAGGTATAGGAAGCAACATTATGGCTTCATGGAAAAGTTGTGTGGTTTGTGTAACCTTTGTTCATTGTACGTGATTTGGCTCTGATCCTTTCATGGATAAAGTGGATTGATAACAACTAGCTAGTTCAAATGCTTATCTATTATTTTCATTTTGGGGGTACATGTTGTTTGCTATGAACTATATATGAAAAACTGTAACACTGATTAATAACTGATATTTTGCATTATAGAAGTATATGTTTGACAAGATTTGTAAGCTAATTCTCTCTTTATTTGTTTTACTAATTTGAAAGTTTGGCTAATTGCTAATGTTTGCTATGAAGTGTGAAAAACTGTATCACCGATATTGATGGAAAAATATTTAGTAGATAACTGTAATATATACATAATTAGACAATTAGTTATAAAATGTGAAGTGAAAGAAATACGTATATTTATAAAATGTGAAGAGAGAAAAATACGTATATTTTTTTGTAAGTGAATTGAGTGATTGATAGTGTATTATATTTAGTTGCGAAATAAAATCGTTATAGATGTATATATTTGACAAGATTCATAAAATAATTATTTATTAAATTTATAGGTTATATGCAGATAATATAAAATAATCATTTAATTATAGATTAATTTTATATAATTTATTGAGATCTTATTATAAAATCATAAAAAATGAGTTGATTGTATACAATACTTTACCTTGCATAATTTTTTTTCATTATTTATGTTACTGACTTACAAGTTTGACTAGTTAAAAAATCAACCACAACTTTCTAAAACAACTTTCCATTGTTATAAAGAAATAATTAATAACAAAATTTCTAAACTGTAGTTTCATAAAAGGAAGTGGCATTTTACAATGGAAATTAAAATGGTAAGGTCAGAATTACGAGAGAGATTAGAAGAAAAAATCAACCATTTGTAAATTTTAACCTAGCTAGCTAGCTACCCCTCACGTGCCATGAATATATAAATAAACATACATATGATATGATTTGTGATTTCCTTGAAATATATAGAATTAGGTTGTGACTAGAGTTAGAGAACTTGGTATGCTAACTGGCAAAAAATTATTATAATACACAGTTCACATAAATCAAAGGTGGAAAACAAAAACTTATGCGTGATGGGTGCCGTATATTGCATAAAATAACAAGTATTAATATTGATGTAAATTAAAAAGGAGATGATAGAGGGTAGGATCATAGACCTTAATTTTCAACTACTTAGAGCTATCACCAACTGTATATTTTCCTATACATTTCCACATGAAAAAGAAAATGAACATGTATCATTGTATCTGTTCTTTGACCTTCTTTATGTCAAGGAATAGCTACCAAGTTTGGTCTTCACTGTACCCAATTTGGTTGCTAAAATTAAAATGCAAATTGGCTATACCATAGCTATATGGCAGATTTGACTATATATTTTTCACAAGTCTTGTTCATATTGTTAGAGGAATAATGATGCATGAATCCTCGTATATATCCATATAAAAAATTCTATTAATATTATTATTTTTCTTTCCTTATTATTCTATATTGCTTAAATATTATAATTTTTTTTCTTTAGTTTTGTATATATCTTTAGTGTCATGTAGATGCTAGGTGTCTCTTATTGTTAATGCGTATATATTATACAGATTATGGAAAATTATTTAATTTATTTAAAAGGTTAAAATTATTTAATTTATTTATTTTAATTAGTTAACATCACTTAATAAAAAACAATTTTTACTTTACAAATTAATTTTATAAAATTAAATTAAACACATAACTCACATTTAACTTGTATAGATTTAGCTTTCCATCGTACTCTCTTATACGTACAGCCATCGCTAACTGAATGAAAAATAATAATATTTTATAGTAAATAAGAAAGAAAAGAAATCCCAATAAGAAAGGGTTTACGGGGAAGAGAAATATGGCAGCTATGGGTTTCTGCAGTTTATTTATTGAGAAAACGAAAGAGAGAATTTATTTTTCTTAAGCCCAAAGAAAGCTCCAAATATTAGGCTAAGGGTTTATGACCCAAATTAAGCACAACCTACAAAGCTACACCTCTTTCTGGGCCTAACTATTTGGCACAATTATTTGAGTCAAAATGACTAGTTATTCTCACTCACACTTTGCTTCTTGAAACAAAGTCGGTTTTGTAACTCTATCATTCAATCTTACACCGACATTACTCATTCTTCTTATCCATTTTCATGTAACAATCTCAACAAGTTGAGACATTATTCTATAACCAAACCTCAAACATGTTACATGTAGGGTGATGTGTTAGAGGAGTCAACATACTCATTTCTAAAATCAAATAAGTATTAGTGATGGAACTAAACTATGCTCTTGGAGTGGTTATTTTACTCGAAATAATCCACTATTCCACCTAATGTGACTATATATGCATCGGGACAGTACAGTCGTTATTGAAAAACAAGTTAGAAAAGTATTATCAACACCATAGAATCACTACTACATTTCCAAAATTTAGTTTTGCAAACTTTTTTCTTTGTGGATTTCGGTCTTCTTAAATCCAAAATTCAATCTTCAACAGCAATGAAACTAATAATTGCTATTACACTTGAGGAAGTGCACAACAAAATCCACTTAGTTTTCTGAACCCTTAAACCAGTCTAATCAAATGGAATAAGCTGCTTGTGATTACATTTTTGTTTCTTCAAAACACCAATGAATCACCAAATCGCTAAAGAAGTGAGGATCACGAGTCTGAGTGCACGTGCACCCTTTTTTGCTCTGCTAAATTTTGGCCACAATAACTAATCCAATCAACGTTAGGACTTTGCAGACAGAGATCTTAACCAATGAAATGCTAACTAAGAGCATTTAAAGTCACAAAGCAACGTTGAAACTTTATCCTTAACTAAAGCCACGGGATATGAAAAGGGTTCAACTATGTTTGCCTTAATATTGGCCACAGATTTGTTCACATGACACAAACATCCCGTGAATGTTCTGAAAAATATCATGCTTCTCATTGGTTATATATATTTGTTAATCTATAATTTTATAACATAAGATTTTGCTTTAGGTTATGGGCTGCAATTGTTGCTCATCAAGTTATTTACTCTTGAGGGAAAATTTGAGTTTCTTTGTTACTTATGGCCAACACTTCTTGCCTCATAGAGTTGGAGCCTAGGACATTGAATCAAGTGCAGCTCACTCAAGCAAGGGTACATGTAACTATTCTCAATATTTTAGTTTGCTCTTGAGGCTAAATTATACACGGAAAAGAAAATAAACATGGTTATGATATTGATCAATTTTGGAACATTATTGTAGAGTCTTGTATGTGTTTATAATTTGTGTTGTTTCTTGCAGGAAGTAGCTGCAGAGGTGGTTCAAAAGATGGAACCATGTGAGGCTTCAGCTCTGTTTATTAAGGTATGTTTTTTAATCGAAAAATATTTGATAAATAACTGTAATACGCAGACAATCAGTTATAAAATGTGAAAAAAAATAAATACGTATATGTATATATTATGTGAGTGAGTTGATTACGTATTGTAGTTGTTGCGAAATAAAGTCCTTTTATGCATGCTTCTCTACTTTATAAAAGTAATAAAAAATATTTTTTTTTTTATTAATGAGTCTAAAGTTTGAACTAGTTTATCTTTGATGTTTATCTTACTAATGAAATAATTGTTTGTGAATGAAGGGGCTCATGCATCCAATACAAGAGGTGATGGAGATGGATGAAAATGGAAGCCTAGCTGAGAAGCTTGTTGATTGCATGAAGAAGGCTGAGACTATCCCTGATGAAAAAGCTTGCCATTGCCAATGCTCTTGTGCCACTGAAAATGCATTTAAAGAACCACTTTCTGCACCATTTTGATTTATAGCCTTCATTAAGTTACATGCTTGTATTAAATGTGTCTTTGTTTCTTCTCATGTGAGTCATGTTATTGCAAATATTGCTACAAGTTCCTAATAAAGTACAGGGTTCAGACAAATAAGTAACATAGTCTTGAATTAACCATGAAACACATTTTTCCTTTTATTTTTTGGGTAATGGGCTTTGTTTCAATGTTAAGAGTATTCTTCATAATATGGGCTTTCTTAAGGCCTTTTTGAGCCCTTTAAATTTTATATCCAAAAAAAAATAAAACTCTTTAAAATTCTACTATTCCTCTTTCTTAAGTATTCTGAACATTCTGTTAAAAAAAAAGTACACTAAATGTAAATTAATTACTCCAAATAATTGTACTATTTTAACAATTTATCATGAAAATGATTTTTACACTATTTAAATAAAACAAATAATCTAAAATCTTTTTTAATATATGACATGAAACTCATGATGCGTGTGTCAGACCATGACCAAGAAAATCAGAAATTGATTGTCTAGAGTCAATAAATGTAACATGAAGTTTGGTTTATTTAATAATTTTTTAAAAAAAATTATATGATGAATGTCTATTTTATTTACTAGGAATGACAAAGAAGTTGTAAATAAAATAAGAAAGAGTGAAAGAGAAATTCAGAATTGCTCACCGACACATCGCTCGTGACATAACAACACAAGTACACAGTGATTGATTATGGTGTTTTTAGTCAATGATGCAATAATGTGGCAATTAACGATAATTATTCGTGATTAAGGGTATTAGGGAGATTAAAATAATTGTTTAACATGTATGAATGTAAACGAGTGAAACTTAGTGAACAATTTTTACGTTTGAGTTTAATCGATGGAATGACTAGAATATTTAATTTTTTTATTACAAGAATATTTTTTTAAGTTTGATTTATTTATTTTTAAGCAATAATTAAAAATCTGAGTTTGGTTGATTAAAACTTAAAAGAACTTTAAGATTGACTTATTTAATTTATCTATAACTTATGTATTTTAGCATTTATGAAAAATGTTCTTTTTTTTTAATTTTATCAATTTAATATTTAATAAAAAATAATAAGATACAAATTAAAATATATGTTCAATATTCCATATATAAAATATAAAATTCATAACTTATTAATCGTTATAAAAAATAACGTTTAAAATTAATTAATAAACGTACAAATAATAAGTGGTAATAAAATTTTTATTATTAAATTGTAAATAAACAATTTTTTCTTTTGCGAATTACTAATATAAAACTTCTAAAGCTTTAACTAGTCTTAATATGTATATGATGTGTTGGCGAAACCATAATAAACCATGGTAAATTAGATCAAATTTGATTTCAAATTTAATCGTTTAATTAATAAAATAAAAATATGTTAATAAAATTGAAAATTTTCATAATAAACTTGGAGTAACTATTTGATATTTTATCCTTACATAAATTTTTAATCAAATTTAATGATAATGAATAAGATTAATCCAGCATATTTGTAGGACAAAAATAGAATTTTGAAGTGAGGTTTTTCCAAGTTTAATAATATTTTTAGAATAAATTATGCATTCATAAAAATATAAAATTAATTTCTTTTTTATTATAATCTTATATGTCTATAAAAATATAAACCTTACAATTATTAAATGTCAATTTTTTTTAAGGATCAAAACAAGAATTTTAATTATTTTATCATGCAAATATGAAAGAAAAGCACATTCAATCATGTAAATAGTGTCCCCCTTTGAAATCTATATTTCTTTGGTCCATCCATAAGCTTGGAAAGCTTGTACATGCACCTCATTAGTAAATAAAACATGTAACAAAATGCCAAAAATCATATAACTAAAAAATAAAAATTAACCACAAATTTAGGAATTTAATATTGATTATAGTATATTAGTACAAATCATAGGAAAACTCCCATTTGCAACAACACACAAATTTTACCCTTCTTTCTTTCTTTGTTCTTCACACTCTCTCTCTCTCTCTCAGCTCCATTTAAACATTTTACCTGCACAACCAAGACCTCATTCATTTACACTACCCCACTTTCCTACACACTGAACAAACACAATCATTGGACAGTGTCAGTTTTAAAAGGCTTCATTTCCTCTGTTTTTTTTTTGGTGAAAAAAAAAACAGAGCAAAACAGGGGAAAACAGAGCAAAAAGTTTAAGATGGTGAGTGAGCAGAGAGTACCAGAGGAGTCAAAGGTGGCGGCTTTGGAGACCAATGGCACAATGAGTGGACCCCTCGTCGGAGACGGCGCCGGAGCCCGCCGGCGCCGGAGGGCAGAGGCTATGCATTTGGTTCTTAGAGCATTGTGCATGGCCTCCTCTGTTATTGCAATCTCATTCATGGTCACTGCAAGGGAATCTAGCTCTGTCTCCATCTATGGTTTTCTCTTACCTCTTCACTCTAAGTGGTCTTTCTCTGAGTCATACGAGTAAGATTCTTCTTCTTTTTACTTTTTTTATGGCTCAATGCTTCATGATCTGAGACTATCTTTCACTTTCTATGATATGTTTTGTTCTGTTTTTCTTTCTTATATTTTGTTACAGGGTGTGTTCTGTTTCTTTCTTTTCTAGCTTTTGTTCTTATGTTAAGTTGATGGGTTGTTCATGAAAAATGGGTTTATGTTCCTCCTTTTGTTTATTTACTTTTGGTTTAATTATTATTTTGTAGTTTCACTTTATAGTTTAAAAATGATTTATTTTAGTCTCATAGTTTAAAAATGATTTATTTTCAGTCTCTCTGGTTTAAAAATATATTTTTAGTTTTCATATTTCATATTTTAATTTTTTTAAGTGCATGTTGTTACCTTTTTTAGTTTTGATACTATACATTTGAGTTTTTTTTAATATTTGTCTTAAGTAATTCTGTAACAAGATAATTCTTTTTTATTTAAATAATGAATGAATGGCACATCATTAAATTACTAATTCAAAGATAATTAAAATATAAATTATGAAAATTAAAAAGGTTATTTTTAAATTATAAAGATCAGACAAAAGTTACTAAATTACAGAAATGAAATGAATAATTAATTTCTTTCTACGGGGAGAGAGAAAAGTAAGAAGCAATGTAAGTTGTGTTTCTGAACTAACTAGAATGTAAGAAACTGTTTCTATTGAAAAGAATAATCAGAACCAAGTTACAAACTTATGATATCCAACATTACAAGTGATAAAATTCTATTTCTAAATATTTATTACAGCTACATAACAAAACTCAGTATTATGATATGTTTGAATGGTATAAAGAAAGTTGAAAATAAAAATAATAGCCTTTTTTTTATTGGAAAGAAGACAGAAAAAAATAAAAATAAAGTTAGCATCTAGAGGTCTTTTTTTTCTTCAACAAAATACTTAAGGATAGTGTTTATTCTAAATACAAGGTACCAAATTCATGTCAAGAACTATTGACTTATTTTTTCTCACAATTTCTTGATAACCATGTAGCAGTTGATGAGAGCTTGCTTGCTTTTGATATTTGTTTTTGTTGGTATTAGTGTTTTTTTTTTTTGCCAACAATGTCTTGGGGCTATGAATTGCTGACAAATTTGACTGTAAAAGGTGGGCCATTGTGGGGTATGTTTGTTAAGTCATAATGACATTTGAATGAACAGTTTTATGCCCGTGATCCATTTCTCTTTGTTACTTTCTTAATTAGCTCTTTATTTCTTTGGTGTTTGTTTGTCTCTTTGCCACCATCTCCTTTTAGAAGATTCTTTTGCATTTTAAACTTCTGTCATATTAGCCTCAGGCTAGTACTAGTACTCTATTGAAAACATAGCCAGCAAAACCTGAAAACTAGTGATATACTTAAAAAAGGTTTGATTATAAATTGATTCTTATATTATTTTTTTTAATTTAATTTTTGTATTTTAAAATTCTTCAATTTGGTCCTTATATTTTTAGAAGTTTTTATTGTTGTACTTTTTATCAATACTGTTTGAGCAGCTAGAAATATAATACTTAAAATGATGAGGTGTAATATGTTCTACCTTTATTAATGCTAAGCATTTACCTGTTAAAAGTTGAACATTAAAAAAAATTTAGAGAGAAAAGGTATAATTAAAGCAAAAAAAAAGTTATTGCATTTATTTAAAATTGATGTTGCTAGCATAATGTTGGTATGATCCTCGTTTCCTATCTTTAGCTTTTGATTTTATGATATGCTTAAGAGTAATCTCTCCCTTTGAATGATTTAAAATTTAATTAGTGTTTGATTAGTAGTTATGTTGAACATAACTAGTTTTTCTATTCTAAAATAACAGATGAGTTATTTTTATTTTGTTGTCTTGGAAAGTGAAAAATAAAATAAAAATTGTTGAACATGGTTTCAAGAGGAAAACAAAATGAAATGTTGAAAAATTGTTTGGTGATTGTGGAAATGTTCATGGACAGATATCTTGTTGGGGTTTCTGCTGCTGTCACAGCTCATTCCTTGCTGCAACTACTCATTGGCACATCGAAATTTCTTAGGATGTCTTCTGTGATTCCTTCCAGAAATCATGCATGGCTTATTTTTGCTGGAGATCAGGCATGTACACAGTATGTTAGAAAGTGTGTTGTTAACAGTTTTTTTGTGTCATCCATATTCTTAAGGTTCTTCTTGTGATAAAAAGTAACACGAGATACAAAATTTGACATTATGGAGAGCAAAACTTATATGGAGTGCATCTTTTATCTTTTATGTTACCTTTCTAAAGCATTTATAACTTGCTATTATTTTCCTGTTTTTCTGTTAACTTAGGACATGGTGAAGTAATCATGATTAGCTCCTTCAAAATAAAGTGCTACTACTTTTATAAGGGTTCAATTATGATGAAATTGCAGGTATTTGCTTATGCATTGATGAGTGCTGGATCTGCTGCATCTGGCGTGACCAATTTAAATCGCACAGGGATTAGACACACAGCTCTACCAAATTTTTGCAAGCCTTTGCACAAATTTTGTGACCATGTTGCCATCTCAATAGCCTTCACTTTCACAAGCTGCTTTTTGCTGGCTACATCTGCTGTTCAGGATGTAATATGGCTCTCCCAACACTGAAATATATATTTCATATTACACATAAAATGTAACAAAACATGTCAAACCTATATGTTATGACATTGCATGTAGCCAGTTTTCAGCTCAACCAAGATGTTACTTCTAATATGTTATGAAAAGTCATGTATCCTCTTATGATCTGTGAATGAATGAATATATGGCATACAATTGCTATAAGAGCAATCTTATACTTTTATGTTATGTTATACTTGCTCTTAGCAAACTATAAACTACAAAAGTAAGGTTTAATATATACTTTTATTATCTTTTTTAGACCTTGATTAACATCTATTGCAATTTTGACATTGTTAAAAAGTAAATATTTTGTGTGAAATTAGTGTAGGGCCCTTTTCATATTCCATTAAATTACTGTACTAAGTCACATTGATTGTGAGGGACCAAATTTGTATTAGTTTTTTGGGGTTCATAGTGGATCAAATTCAAAGCACACAATTAATGATCTTAGGCTTAGGCCCACAAAGGTTCACTTGGTTCTGTAGTAGGTAGTACTCAAATAACTTCTGTTCCTTGTTTACCGCTGCCACATTTGCTTCAATGATAAGGACAAATTAAAAACATGTTCACTTATCATTGTGGAATTTCATTTCATAAATTGAATAACATGACTTGCCCATATAATTCCAATGTTACCGATGGGAACATGGCCACGAACCCACCCACGTAAACCATTTAATAACTGTCACGCCCCCCACGTAAACACCACTCTCTTTCTCTTAACACACCATGCTTGTCTCTTGTGTGTATATATATATAGTGCTTTCCTATACAATGTTGCATTTTGTTACAACCATTAATCAATAATTATTGCAATCAAGGGTGAGAAATTAAGAACGAGGCAAACATGGCATCCCTTTTGAGCGTCCTAGTTACATTTCCAATTGTTGTCTTGGTTATCATGCATACCCCAGTTGAAGCTACTAGGGAATTCAAAGTGGGTGGTCATTTGGGTTGGCATGAACCTGCCCCAAATGACACTGCATTTTATAATCAATGGGCTTCAAGCAACAGGTTTCAAGTTGGTGACTCTTTGGGTAAGACATGCTACATCACTCATTTATTGATCCATTTACATGCAACTTTTCTTAGCCACCTTTTGTGCTATATTTTTTCTTCATATTGAAATTAATTAGTAGTTAGATTGCACATGTTAGAAAAAATTGCAACATGTTATATGTTATCTAAATTTGTTTGAGAGTACCATATAATAATTTCTATTTGTGTTGTTGTTTGCATAGTGTTTGAGTACAAGAATGACTCAGTTCTGAATGTGGAGAAATGGGATTACTTTCATTGTGGTTCAAATGACCCTATCAATACATTTGATGATGGGAACAGCACAGTGATTCTTGATAGCCCTGGAGCATTCTACTTCATCAGTGGAAATGAAGATCATTGCCAAAACGGCCAGAAATTGATTGTAGAAGTGATGTCACCACATGCAATTCCAAACACACCACCACCTATTTCTATTCCACCACAAGGCTCCTCAGCAATATCACCTCCTTTACTTTCTCATAGCTCTGCCTCCATGCTGCTTAGTTCTGTCTTTATGCCTCTTTCTACCACATTTGTAGTTATTATGTTGCTTTTAGCATCTTGAACTGTTCTTGTTCTAGTCATAGTGCTTAACTAGTTTTTTTTTTTTTTTTTTTTTGGGTTTTGGATTCCAATTTGTCTAGGTACTAGTACTATTTAATTTTTATTACCATATACTTCGATGATTTTATGTTATGATTTTTGTCCTCTATTTTGTAATCATGCATGGCTTGACTTTATTCTCTTTTATGCGTTTGATTGCTCTTAACTTTCATGATTATCGATTATGTTTATAAATATGAATAATTATTTGTAGGTTCTATTAAGTTCCTTTATACATATTATAATCTGAAAATTTTGGAACAATATTGTGAAAACTTTTCTTCAATATAATCTCTTTTATATGTAAAATTTAATTTGATAAAATATTTCACGCAAAATATACTTAATATAATATTTGTTTGTCACCGCATAAGCCTACCAGGATTCAGGCCATATATTGAAAATCATGGTACGTACTTGAATAGGTAGTTTATAATAAACATATTATTGGACCAAGATTTTAATAACAAAAAATTGACCAATTTGTTTAAAATACAATTGAAATTGGTTCTGGTGGAATTATTTTCAGCAGAATTGATTTTGGTAAAAGTTACTTTTTATTACTTCACTAAAATCAATTTCTATAAAATGAAAATTCACGAATTCATTTGTGGGAAATTAACTTTTATTGACGAAAATGTATCTTGGAGGTCCAGAAACTTAACCAAACACACATAATAGTGTATATAGTAGAATAATTGCCAAATATAAGTGAGAATTCTGGATTATTTTGAGAAATGAGAACTATACATGCATCAAATATAAGTGAGAATTCTTGATTATATTTACTTAAAAAAGTTAATTACATAAATTATCTTTTAATTTTAATCGCTTAACACGAAGAAATTGTTATCATTTCTCACCATATAAGTTTTCAATTGATAAATCCTATGCATATAATAATATAGAATTCGGATACTATTCACAACAAACCGTTTTCTCCCTCTATAATTGAGTCAACCCTAATTACTAATATAACTTTTATCACAATATCTATATATTTTTTTCTCTGAGTCAATTAAAATTAAAAATGGTTTAATTTAATTAAATTTATTTTAGAAAAATATTTTATGTTCAAGAATAATTATATAAAATCAAAATTAATTTCATTTTAGAATGAATTATCCTGTTTAAATTGTTTTTTTTTCTTCATTTTAGATGTTTAATCAATACTCATAAATTAATGTATACTTTCATTTAGGATCGAACGGGTTAAACAAACTTATTTTAACAAGTAACAATTTCCAAAACTCCTTTCTTACTTTCCAAAAATCCTTTCTTTTTATACACAACGTTTGAACATAAAGCCTGCAATTTTATTTTTATTTTTTTACGCAACCCATCATATACGGTAATCTAATTTATAATTTATTGTGTAAAACTTTTACAAACTCTAATTTCATTTACCACTTTTATTTTAACATTTTATATGTTGACCTCCTAAGAAGTAAAATTTATTAAAAAAGTAAAGTAAAACAAATAAACTAAATAATGTTTGTTACATTGTGGTTAGTTAACGTTTTAACTTTTTAGTTATTTTTTAAAAAATTTAAGATTTTTTTAAAATATAGAAAATTATACATATTTATGTATGGAATTAGTTTACATGATAACGATACGATGACAGCAGAATTTTAAGCTAATAATAACAAAGGAATGCAGCTTATTTGAATTGCTACGCATGAGTTGATTTTTAGGGTTTGAAATTTGGAATGAATCGGTTACTTTTTGTGTAAGATTTATTGATTTTAAATTGATGTTCATAATAAATTCCTAAGCCTAACAGTGATGCTGATTCCACGATACATGCCTTCTTGTTTATGATCTGGAAAATTTATGATCAAATTTCATTCATGGTAGAAATACATACAATTCTCATTTTTCATTTTACTATTATTCCAACACCAATATATTCAAGTTGACATACCAAAGAAAATTATCAACAAAAGTATAATGAAACTAAATAAATCCAAAGTTCACAAAAGGAATATCCATAGTTGCCATGAATATATTATTAGGGTTATCAAACCTAACGCATGCGGAAAAATATTAAAATGTTTTCTGGTTATAATTATTGGTACCACTTTTCTAGATGAATGATTTGTTTAATTATCTCTCGATGAATCGGTACCAAATATATTTATATTTGCTCAAGTTGATTTTAAGTAGGAGGGTCTTCAGTATAAAGAAAACAAAATTAGTTAATAAATTACATGTAGAACAATGACTTCACACTGATTATAAGATCCCACCACTTGATGATAAAAGTTCCTTTACTTTCTAGATCGCAATCTAAATAAAATATCTCATTTTAAAGGGCTAATTTTAGTCTTTCATGCATTATTGAAAGTTGTGGCTGTAATTATCAAATTATTTAAAGCAAGACTGGACCAATAATGATCACCAACGTTACAATTTCTATCTAATAGCTCAAGCATTATGTTTGAGTTTAATGATGTAAGGACCTTACTCATATTTTATGCGGTAATTTTACACAGTGTATTATAGTAAACTCTTATATTTATGTGAGATGGTAATTAGTATGTCTATTTTTTAATATTATTTTTATATTTTTATAAGTAGAATCAATATAATATTTTCTAAAATTAGAGGGAACAACACATGAAGAAAATATCACTATTATTTTTTAAATAATCAGAAAACTTTGTATGAAAATAAAAATTATTTATGAAATTTTACAAAAATATATATTTAGGAATGAGTTTTATCTTCAAGGATAGATTGACGTGAGAGTCTCATGTAGGTGTTAGAAGTGTCTGCTTAAGAAGACTGGTAAGTGTATACCTGCAAAAACTATATATACTTAAAGTTAATCACAAAGGGAATGAGAAGATTTAAAAGGGAATGAAAAGATTTAAGAGAGATTTTAGAATATAAAAGACAATAGAGTTTAAATTTGTAATGATACTTTTTGTGTGCTTATAAAAATATTTATAACTTCTTATCAGTAGTGAAAAACATAATTATCCTGCTCATATATAAAAGATACGCGTCAAATTTGAATAAGACAAATTCAACCAAATAAATCTGTTCAACCTAATAGTCAATGATAGTCTATTTTTGACACCCTAAAATAATAATGTGAAAAGAAATTATCTTAATATTAATATTAGTATCGATGTAACTTTAATATGGCTATATACATTTAATTTACTCTATTTTTTAGGATGATTAATACCACACGAGCTATATGGAAACTTTTTATATAAAACAAAACAAATAGCATACATAACGTCCAAAATATGATTAGCATCAAAAGGGTATGTCCACTAATTCATTATTTTTAATTGACCTTACACGTTTGCAAAATTTGTTTTCCTTCCAAGTTTTGAAAGCATCGTGACTCAACCAACTTTCCTATTTTGGAGAGCTATGCTACTAATACCTCTTTTATGTTTCTAATTTAGGCCTGTCCCTGTAACTGAGTTTGCTCAATTATAGTAATTTAAATCACATGTGCATTACTATTAGTAAGTATTTTATGTTTTGATCGGTATAGGATGCAAATAATAATAGAAAACATGCAACAACGCATACTATGATACGTTAAACAGAGAATACGAGTATCGTTGTTATGTTATCAGTAAAACTCGAATTTGATTCTGAATTTTCTAAAGGACACACACAATCCAAGATTTATTTCGGAACAATTTCATGTCCTATTAACGGTTAATTTTATATGGGGTATGAAAATAAGGAATTTGAACTAAATAGATCTAAAATCGAATCGAACTATTATTTTTTTAAAAAATAACTTATTATGGTTAAAAACCAAATTAATTTGTTAAAAATATATTTGATTAATCGAATTATTTTTAAACAATCAAATTACTTTGATTAAAATTCAAATTACTTTTATAAAAAAATTTAATTATTTTTTAAAGAGATTCAGAAATGGGTAGGTTGAATTCTTTTAAAAAATTGATTTTGCACACCTTCAATTAATTTGTCTATTAGTCTAATCAGTTTTTGTTTATACCGAGCATCTATAGATTATAGTGGATTTGAAGTAGAGGTCAAATAGGAAATACTAATTATTTTTCTTAGTTAAATTATGAGTCCCATCGCAATGATATTAATTATTAATCATCGTTGTTAGTGGGGCCAAAAATAGTGGATGTGATTTGTTTGTTCTTGTAAAATTTTTCTTTTTGTACTTATTAGTTGTAAATATATATAGATCGATCATCCATGTGAAGCGCTTAACAATTAATTCAATCTTTTTAAGAATTTTTTTAAGGAAAATATTAACTTAAAAATTAAATTTGTTAAATAAATGAATCAAACTTGAGTTAGGTATAATTTACCTTAAGTGAAACTGAATAATATATTTTATATTATTAAATTCATATAACTAATATTTAGTTAATTTTATTTATTTAAGTGTATAAACTATTTTAATATTCTGATGATTCACTCCACGTGTAGTAAGTTGGCCCATACATCTGATCTAATTTTTCAAGCAATCATAACTCCTAAATCGTAGGGACCATGAACTTTAGAATGTGTGTGATAATTAACAAATAGCTTACGGAAAGAAATGAAAAAAACGGAAAAGAAGATAATTGAAGAAAGTTGAATTGTTTGATAGAATGAAAAAAAAAAAAAAGGAAAAGGAAGAAATTTTTAAAAGAAAAATTAGTGTAATAAAAAAAATATTCACGTAAATAAGAAGAAATTAAGCGAAACAAACCATAAAATTACAGATTTGATTAAAATTACACACAAATAACCATTACATTTCATGCTTTCATATTTGATTGCATGCTTTCATAAAATACAGATATAGAAATATTACATTTAATGGTTGGATATTATTTACAGCATGTAACACTGTACATTGTTTCTTTGTGTGGCTAGGTAGAAATCTTCTGGCATGTCTATTATAGAGATATGGCCTTTACGTCCAACATCGTTGGAGTTTACTTTCTACAACTCCAGAGTTTACCCTTGTACCTAGCTATAAACAATGAAGAAATGGACATTTGATGGAAAAGAGTCTTGTTTATAATCAACTTAGTTATAAATTATTTAATTAGGTGAAGTTAAAGTCCGACCAATAATTTTACAAAAGTGAAATTGTTTAAACTTTGTACGATTTTAGAAAAATAAAAGAATTCACCCATAGCATCACGTAAGAGATGTTGTCTAAGCTTTAAATGATTTTAACAAAATAAAAAGAATTTACGTAATTTTGTTTAATTATTTTGTATCTAAGTAAAATCATTATAAATATGAATAAATTTCTTTGAAATTACAGCTAACCAACGAACTTACTCACAAAATATATATATATATATATATATATTATTAGTTATAAAACGTAAAAAAAGATAAATACATGTGAGAGAGTTGACTGGTTGATTATATATTACAATTGACTACAAAGTAAAGTTGTTTATATATATATATATATATATATATATATATATATATTATGTGTTCGTATTTATTAGTTATTAAATAATATTTAAGAAAAAAACTTAATTTGAATAATTGAGAAGCTAAATGAGCTAAATACAGTAATTAAAATTAAAAATTTTCAATCAAAGATAAAATAAAATAATACAAATGATTAAGTTATTATATATGGTATATAATTAATATATGATTAAATAAAAGTGATTTGTGATAATTCTGTTAGAAGGTCTCAGTTGTAGAATTCAATGTGCGTTCCACATCTATAAAATTCAATTTTGTTTTTGTAGGGTCGAAAATGACGTAGTCTTCTCGTCATGTAGCATTTCCAAAACGTTACAACGGCTTAAACGGAATACGACATCAAATATTCAAAACCTTACAACGGTACATTTTCCAAAGTGCAACCCTTTTCTTTTTTTTTTAAAAAAAAAAAGTATATCCAAAGTTCTCTTAAATTTCTGTGGTTAGCTTTTCTGGATTTGTTAGATATTGCTTTTGTCTTCTTTTTATTTTCCATCTTCCTTATGTTTTCTTTATCCCATCTTCTTTCTGTCTGTCTGAATGAACCTTTTAGTCAAACAAAATAAATCCCTAGTATTAATTTAAAACAACGGTTAGTAAGGTCAAATAACTTGAGTTGGAATTAGTGGGTCAGTGATTGAATTTGTTACAGGAAAGATTTGCTTCTTATGATGATTAATTAATGTTTGAGTTAGATAGAATAGTTATTACAGAAAGTAAAGTTGTTTTTTTTCATATATTTAATATAGAGACGTATTGAGATTTAAATCTATGATCATTAGTTAAGTCAGCACAAATTCACTTGCTTTTTTTTTAAAAAAAATATTCATTTGTTTTTTGAAAACTATAACATTGGTTGTTATATTTTTAATCATGCTTTTATCTAAAATTGTTTTTAAATAATTTATATGTTTATTACAGATGAGAAAAAATAATTAATTATATCAATAACATCAAATTAACGTTACTATAAACAATAACTATCCTAGTTAATCTGTGTTTTATCTTAACTAATTAGAGTAGTTAAAAAAATAGAGTAATATATCATGCAAAATCAAATGAGAGGGATTGACTCATATGATAAAGGAAATGAGAATGAAAGATGACACGTTAATGGATATAACAACAAAAATGATTTTTAAATATTAAACTTTTATTTCACACTCGATGAAATAAAGATTAAAAAGAGAAAAATATCTACACAAAAACATTGATACAATGTCAAATAACTATAAATTTAAATATAATCCACGTTATCTTTGAACTAATCAAACAGCCTTTGAACTAAAAATAAAGGCTTATATATTTACATTAAACTTGAATAGTAATTTGTGATTTTGATTCGAGTTAAATGGAGTTCAACTTCACCCTCACAATTAATCATCTCGTCACTGATGTTGCATGGGAATACCGAATACAGAAACATTCTTAAAATAAAAAAAGCAATAAAAAATAAACATTATGTTGAAAAGTAAAATGTATATATAGTTCTGTACATTAACATAATGTGGTAAAAAACTTATTGGACATTCACATTTTCTAGTAGCTACTTGTATAAAACCAAAGAGTGGGCAAAAGTAAGAAAAAAAGGCATTGAAGTTGAAGAGAAAGAAGCTTAGTACAAAGCTATTATGGGTAGCTAAGTAACTAACTATAAGTAACGTGTGAAAAATATAGTGCACACACATTAGAGTAACTTTGGACCATACCATACCCATTAATCAATATATGATATTAGTCAATTCCACAAAATTGGGGAATCAATCTGAATCTCAATCCCAAATGGGTATCTGAATTTCTATATCATCACAATTAATAAAACTCTCTTGTGGGAATAACTCATCAGAAAAAGAAGCACGGAATTCAATTGGTGGAAAAACCCAACTGTCGACAACGTCAACCAACACGAACTCTGACTCAAACCTGTTCTCCTCAATGTTGGGGAGTTCGACAATCTCAGTCAGCTCCGAAGACTCTGTTTCGGAGTCCGAGGATTGTACGACAGGGTCGAACTTAACCATTGCGGCGGCTTGCGTGGCGGCGGCTTGAATGTCACGTGGGGAGCACGTGACGGGTCGAGGGAGCATGTCTGAAATTTCGGGAAAATTCAGAATTGCAGACTCGCCCTTAATTGTAAGCGCCGCCACGTCGTGTGCACGCGCCGCCATTTCAGGTGTGGCGAATGTTCCAAGCCAGATTCGTGATTTCTTCCTCGGCTCACGGATTTCCGACACCCACTTGCCCCAGTTCCGCTTCCGTACACCGTGGTACACCGGATGCTTGTTGCTGTCTCTGGGCCTCTTCTTTCTGTCTTTCTGGGCCTCCACCTGGGCCTGGGCTTGGGCTTCATGTGAAGGTGAAGAAGATGAAGATGTAAATGAAGATGAAGAAGATGAAGAAGAAGAAGAAGAAGAAGAGGTTGTTGTTTGTGTCATTGTAAAATAATGCAATGGAATGTTTGGTTTGTGATAAAGAATGTAATAAGGGACACAAGCACAAACACATAGATATAGTGGTGAAGAAACTAACTCTAACGTATAGAGATTAGAGGAATAGTCTTTTTGTAGTGATAATAATACGCTCTCATATAGCGACCCTTGACCTAACAATTATATATACTGTTACAAAAACTTCTCTTTTCTTCAACTTTTTTTAACCATGGCCGAATCATGCATCTCTCACCCTACATTAAATTGTGGCATATTACTATAAACTTTATTATCTTCTTTATTAATTTTAAATTGAACTAGTATTTCATAATTCAATAAATAACTATACATGTACAATCTTGTTTTTTAATTTTAAGCATTGGAGTACTAGTTAGAGAAAATTTATTATTATCCTAATAAAAATTGGATTTTGTTAACCAGCATTCTATATTAATTCCAGGGCACTGATTAAAAAGTTAAAAGAAGAAAAGTATTTAATATGCAAATTATAAATAAATGTAAATAAAATAAAAATTAACTCTATAATTTTACGCATTTAAACAAAAGAAATTTTTACCTTCTGTTCCAAGGACAAAGATATATACTAACCAGTATTAATTTGTCATTAAAATTTTGCATATCCGGATACAGACAAAACTTAAGTATAATAATAATTTGTTAATTAGTTCTTCACTTCTCTAATTAGACTTAATTTTATTTCAGTAATTTACTTAATCATTCATCTCAATAATTTAATACTTATTTAATGCACGCCTTTATTAAGTAAAATAATGGAGTACTCTGATTAATAAACAATACAAATAATACTTATGTTTTTTTTTCAGAATAATAATAGTACATTCTATTTCTTTCAATATTATTGAATAAAATTCGGTTAGTCATCGTTTTATAATTGTTCCTGAATTAATTATTTTTTTGGGAATAATTCTGGTGCTGTTTCTCTTTCAAAAAAAGGAGAAAAGAAAAGAAAAGCTAGCTTAGGTCTCCCTTTAACTAGCGTGACTAATATAAAAGTACGTTTATAGCTTTTTTCACGGATTTGGAGAAAAAATAGTGACTTTGTGTTTGTTTTATTTTATTTGTCATTTTTTGCTTACATTTTTTATTTGTCGTTTAAAATAAAAAAATATTCCATTTAAAGAAAATGACTAATTGGACTAAATTTCATAATATAATAATATATTTTTTTGGCTCAATGTCTTTATTAACTGCAATATTTAGTTACAAATATAGATCTGTTAGTGCATTCATTTCTTACACGAATTCTTGGGAAAAATTAATACTTTATAATAATAAATAGTTTGACTCTCATTACACAGATTGAGTCCCATACTCAGTCTTTTTTTTCGTTTTTGTTTTTTGGGTACATGTATTTTCTCTTCAATTAGTACACCGACTCATTTAAACAAAGAATGAGACAAAAGAAAAAGACTATTCGAAAAGTCTATTTCTCTCATTTTACAAGTATTTAATATGATGTAATGGAAGTAGTTTAAAAATAACATTTTTGTCTTTGAAATATTTATTTTGACAAGTACTAGTTGAAATAGGTGTGAAGAATGTATTGGATGAAAGAGTCAGAACTGGTGCAAGAGACCCCACACCGATATTGTATCTACAACGTTCATTATAACATTTCTATTGTAAAAGTCTACGTTTCAATTTCTTGTGTAAGTTGCCGTTGTGATCAAATTGTCTTTTGTTTTGTCCAAACCCCATTCCTCACTCCTTAAAGAAATTCACAACTCATTGGTGTTTGTTTTCAACCTTTTTGCCTTAAAGCCTTAGACAAACTCTAATATAATCACGATTAATTACCTTTTTCTTTGTTTTCTTAGTTTTCACTTCTTCCCTCCTTGTTTTGAAATTTTAATGCATTGATTTGGGGACAATGACTTGCGTGAAGGAATTAGAATCCTGATTAACCATCTATATATCCTTTTTGTGAGAAAAGAGGAAGGACCATATCTATCTTAGACCACCCTATGATTTGGGTTGTCCAATGCACCATTAGTGTCTTAATCATCCTTTCCGATAACAAAGGAAGAAACATCTCTACCATATGCATGCTTGCTTTGTATTGTTCCGCACTACCATCACAAAAATTGCAATGCCCCTAAATGTTTAATTGGAACCTAGGTCTTGCAATAGATTATTAGATGTGACACTCAAAAAGGGTCATCAATAATTTGAAGCTAATATTCTTACCATGGAAGTTCAAAATAAATAAATAAGAATTTTACTTATAGCCAATATATATATATATATATATATATATATATATATATATATTTCTCTCTTTACATTTTATAACTAGTTATTGACATATTCTTATTGTCTATCAAATATTTTTTAATATAAAAATTCATTTGAAATTTCCAATGGTAAATATATAAATAATAAAACGTGATTTCCTCCTTGGTAAACTATGTGAAGGTCTAACCACTAATATATACATTAGTATTCAAATAAAGTCAGCTCTATTTTCACAGTCTAATTGGCTTGTTGGGTTGAAGTCTTATTTTGTGACTAACTAATTGGCTAATGATCACAAAAAACAAAGTATTAATATGATTCTTTTAATGGGTTGGGATAATAATAACGTGGTTTCATTATCATTCTCATTTGTCTCACATCTAAATGATAACTATAGCACCTCGAAAACACCAAAGAAGTAGGATAAAACATAGGAAAAGGTAATGTAGTTATTTATGCACAAGCATATAATTGAATGGTATATATTTATTTAATATTTGTAGTACAACACAAATTGGTATTATTAGAGAAGATGGTGGCTAACACGAGTCAGAAAAACTTTGTTTTAATTTGTGTACATCGTTTACTTGAGAAAGAAATGGATCTGGTAACAGAATTAGTCTTTTTCTATTTGCTAATTGTGGTTGGTTTGCATTATATTATTCTTAGTACCTATTAGTTTACAATAATTGAGAGAATTCATTCATTGATGTAAGCCCCTTTTTTTATTTATTTTTTTTTTCTGAATTCACGTGCCGTTATATAATAATTACACCCCATTAGTGTCTTCGTCAAATGGTCATTAAAATTGAATTAGTGCATGGTTAACTTAGATGAGGGATTTCCATAAATATTCTAATGCTAATTAAGATCTTAGTCGACCTTAAAATAGAGTTACAATAAGCCTTACTTCCATGGTCTTAAATTGAAGGGTTTTCATAAGGACATTTTCAAAAATAAAACATTGAATTGAATTAATTCAATTGGAATATTTAACATTTTATAATTATGAAAGCTAAGAGTTTAAAGGCATACAGGGGTGGTGGCGCAGTTGGCTAGCGCGTAGGTCTCATAGCTAAGTCGAGTTATCCTGAGGTCGAGAGTTCGAGCCTCTCTCACCCCAAATATTTTTTTCCTACAACAAAAAAAGTAACCTCTATTTAAATTTTCTTAATCAGAACTAAAATAACAATAAATTATAATTACACTAAATTTGTATTGAGGATTATAATTATAACACGTTATAACAGTTCAAAATATAGTTAGGAACATATCTAGAACATTTAAGGAGAGAAATTTAATTATAAAATATTTAATTTTTATCAAATAAAAATTTTATGAAAAATATCAACTAATTTAATACATAAAATTAATTTTATGTACATAATTAATTATATATATAATTAGAGATAAAATATATCATTTATTGGGATTCTTCTGTTGCCTCCTCTGAATTCGGCCCTCACTATAATAAAAATGAAATTATTTTTATTAAGATTAATATAATAATACCATGTAAAATTTGAGATTCATATTCCACTAATTTTTCTATGAAATGGTGATAAAAATTAATGTATAATCAACACTTTGCTGTTAAACTATATATGTTTTTGACGAAGACATTTTCAAAGTTAATGTATAACTAACACTTTGTTGTTATGGTCATTAAACTATGTACGAGTCGACTTAAAAATTATTTATTAATTAAGTTAGAATGATTCTTGAATATGATAAGAAACCAGCCACATAATTGAAAACATTTGTTAATTTGGTTAATTAACAAATATCAATATAATTTATATATTTTATAAAATTACATTGGTGATGCTTACCTCATGTTGCCTTCATGTTTTTTTCTTCCAAAAAATAGTACTATTGCATAAGTGTTTCAAAGTTCATGCTCGTACTCACTTAATTCATCTATAGCTTTTTTCCTTTTTTTACTGGAATTGTCTTTATTTTTTCTTCTCTAAATTAATTTTAGTTTTATTTGTTGGATGTGAAATAATAGAGTCTATTTCAATTATGTTGAAAAGTCAGGGGAGAATGTAAAAAAAATATACAAAAAAATATAGTGGAATAAATAAATCAGCAAAATAATGGGATAAAAATAGAATCAAATTTCTTTTTAAGCACCTGAATGCATGTTACTAGCACTTATAAAAGAATTTACTTAAGTAGACAACAATAATATTTTAAGAGTCAATTCCAATGCTCTAAAAAGAAGACTCGTGGGAAGAAAAATAAAAACTACCTTCTTATTAGTTAATATTTATTAGTTATAAATATACAGAAAGATTTATGTCTTTTAGAAAATTTAAAATAATAAACTTTTATAAATTAGTCAATGAAAACTAATTCTAACTTTTAAATAAGTAAATTTCATTTTTATTCTTTTTATTTTTTTCTAAAAATTTTAAAATTCATTTAAACTATTCCTAAGGCTTATAAAAGGCGTTCAAAACTTATTAAAACTTATTATAAATTCATTTAATCAGACTTTGTATGCTATATGACTTATTACAACAAGTTGGTTAAATAGAAAACTAAGAAGTCCATGATGGGACAAAATAAAGAGCAAATTATTACTAAGTTAAAAAAAAAAAATAGTTCTCGTTTACTATTAGCTTTTTCTAACCATAACTAAATTAAAATCAAACTTACAATGGAGAAATACTAAAATATTTTATTTTGAGAGCAGAAAAATTTCATTGCTGACAGCCTACACTTCTCTTAAGATTTTTCTTCAATATTCAAGCATTAATCATTAAATATTATTTATTAATTTTAGCAATAGTTCAATAAATATTATATCTAAATTATGTTGTAAAACATTATTCACAATTTTTTTTATTAAATGGATATTACTAAAAATATTATATAATGATAATTTTTTAAATATTAATAAAAATATCTGACACAATGTGAATTATGATCTTATAGTGGTACCACATTTTGATTAATGTTGCTACGGACGCATGCATGATGGGTTCCTTCTAACTATAATCTATAATCTATAATCTATAATCTATAGCTGCCTATCTGACATGTAATGGAAGCCACTGTGTGTAGGTCGCCATTAACCAACTCAAAGTACAACTTCATTCAACCTATTCAATCACTTATCTATTAACTTTCAAAGTACTACAAATAATACACATTCAATCTTGTTTTTACGTACCAACTTTTTAATCTCTCTTTACATTTTTCAGAAACATTTAACATATGTTGAGTCTTCACATTGATTTATAGTTTATATACTCTTAAATGAGTATGTCAAAGAACTTATTTCGTCTTCTTATAAATTTATAACTTATTTCAATGAAACTTAGGGAAATATTTATCAAAATACACTTTAAATAAATACTATTTGAGAAATATGTGGTTGCATTGTCAAGTCCATACAAAGGTATTCAATTAATTAATGAAGTATCATCCTTAATATTGTAGAATTATCACTTTTTATGCTTACGTCAGTGTACATGTGTGAAATATAAATAAATAGTCATTGAATTTTTCCTTTTATGAGAAATTAACAAGAAAATATAAACTCTTTGGCAATGTATTTGCACGTGTTAATTATACATGACTTTCTTTTTTTGTTTTCTCTTTAACTCTAAAGTGTTTGTACAATGTCATTATCACAATAACTTTTCTTCTTCTTCTTCTTTTTTATGACACCACACCATGACTTGTTAAGTCATTACTATTACCTTTCAAAGCAGTTAGTAACGGAGGCTCTACGGGAATGAGATTAAGTTAATCACTATTAAGCAAAGTAGGTGAAACTTATTTAATTACTAAATAATTTGAAATTTTGTAGTAGTTTATTTAATTTAAAAATTATAGTTTTTGCATTCAATAGACTTTTCTAAAGAATGAAAGTAAAATAAACATAAAAAATGTGGGTTTAAACTTATTGGAAAAATTAATTCTAATACAAAAGTAGTTTTGTAACAAAAACTTAAGCATATGTAATCTTCAAGATCCAATTATCATTGGATGTGGGAGCAATAAAAAATAATTGGAGACCATAAGTTGTAAGGTGTCAACCAATATATTCTAGCTTAGTATCTATTTATGAATATTCTTTGGTGGTCGAATGGCATATCAGAAATATCTGTAATAGCAAAAATTATGTAATTAATTAGAATCAATTAGGAATGTATTATATATATATATAGTTTGTTGGCATCTACACATGTTGCTGGTGATTTGTTTTTTGTTTAAATAATGTTGAAGAGTAAACCACCCAAAAAACAAAATAATAAAGAAATATGAGAGAAGTTAATATAAAAATGCATGAATATGATGGGTTGTCTGATTTTTATTAATTTGATATTTTGTTGAACACGAGTCTTTAATTAATACCAAGCATAAGATATCTTCATTAAATATCTTTCTCTATTTAATTTGCTCCAAATTTCAATTTTTTAAACGATAATAAGCATGAATGTTGTTCTACTTAATCTCCAAATTAATATAAATAAAGAATTAAATAAAATCACTGAATTACTTGTGATTTTAATATCGAATAATAAAATACATAGTGTGAGTTTTAAAGTAATTATTATAAAAGTTAATGAATATGCTATAGACATGAGTTTGTGATTAAATGATAATATAATTTTTTATAATTTGAATACAGTTTTTTTGTCTGTATAATGAACGACAATAAAATTAGAATATAAGATCTTGTACATATTATTTAAATTATTTATCATTAGATCGATATTAATGGATTACCTAAATGCATATGTTGGTTACTCATTATTTGTGGACAATAATGGATTCATCAATACAAACAAAGTTATATATACCATGTATTTGCAACACACATGGTCCTATTAATTTTTCATTTCCTTTAGACGATGTCATCAAAGGTAGAATTTGGTCAACTAAAATAATGACATTTGATATTTATTAGATCTTTATACGTATGCAATAGGATCTTGATAATATTATTCGTGCAGAATAAACTTTACCTAAAACCTTACCAAATCCTCTAATTAAAATTCGAAGATTTTAATGCAATGAATGATATGGGGTTTTCTTTATATAAATTACCGTAGTGAAGGAACAAAAACAATTTTTTTTTTTTTTTTACTTTTATAAACTATAATAACATTATATTAACTTTTTTTATTTTAAGTTTCTAAAAAATGACAAAACTTACCTATTTTTAATCTTTGACAAGAGATTAAAATCAATTTTTTTATTAAATACAGATATTAAAAATAAATTAATGTTTTACTAAAACATGTTTGAAGTTCATTTAATTAAATATTTGGAAATATAATATTTTTTGTTTTGGTTATTTTTTGGGGATGAGGGTAGGTGTTTGATCCTTGTAATATTCGTTGTCACCTATTTCTGTCATTGTCATGAGTATAAAACGTGTTTCATGAACTTGCAATTTACTAAAATAAAAGTTTTGTTTTTATTCCCTCACATTAATGTTAAATTTTCTTTTATTTTGACATTTTCGAGCACAAATACATGATATTTTAGTTTAAATTATACTTAAATTGACGGGATTCAATTTTTAAATTATTTGATCGGCAAAAATTTCTATTACTTACACTAATATGTATTAGCACAAACAAACAACGAGAAAATATAGTTAGAAGTGATGTTATGCCCCAAAAATCCAAGCATAAATTTTTGGTGATAAGTGTAAGTAGTAATCCCATTGTTCTAAATTGATTGATCTTTTCGCATAAAAAAAAATATATTGACTAATTTTAATTTTTTATGAAATATTAAAATTTCTATCACAATTTATTTTTATAATAAATAAAAAAAATTATCATTTTAGTTAATAAAGTTATCTCCTAATAAATACTATTATGTTAGAATAATTATTTTTCTTAATACGTGTGAATTAACATCAAACAATTTGGAATAGGGGAGTAACATGATAAAAGGCCCATAGGCTCATTGAACCAGAGACAACTGGTGTCATCAGAGGCCCATTTTTCATATGATTCTTTTTTGTAAGCCCAATTTGTTAATTGTTAAACGTGCAATGCCCATTATATTTATTGTTCATATTTTACAAAGTGAAGGGGTTGATGAAGTAACCAAGTACACTAGGGTTTTTCATTCAATAAAGTGTATGTTCAAACCCCTATTTACTTAGGATAAGGTAAGTATATATTTGTAAATATTTTGTATATAACAGCTCTTTGAAGTAGAGACTATTCTTATATTTGATTATGATATTATTCTCTCTAAAAAAAATTTTGAACAAAAATTTGGTGTTGGAGATCTCTTTCATTGATCCAAATATGAAAAATGGTAGTGGGAAAAAGAATGACACAATTACACCTTTTTTATTTGGTCATTTCTTTTTTTTTTCCTACAGTTTTTATTTTCACTCAAAATCTAAAAAATGATTTTGTAGTTTTGAGTAAATTGCTCTTATTTAAAATTTTCCTTACAAATATAGAGTTTGAGATGTCACACTTTTACAGTGCATTAGCTATAACATGAAACTAAATAATATATTATATTTATGGATGATGACAAGTGGAAATTAAACATTACATGTTGAAAGCTTTTGATTGGGTAGGATGTGAAGTAAACTAGATTTATTAGTGAGTTTGTTCACCTAAATTCTTCCCTAGATTGCAACCTTCGAATTCAGTTTAATCACAAGATCTTTTCTTCACACACACACGAAAAATTAACTTAAACAAAGCTATTGTGTTTGTTCTTCAATAAAGATACAACATGTAAGTTATTTCTTTACAATTGTAAAAACATAAAATAGAAAAAAAAAATGATCTTTAAAGAATAATAGACACAAGTCCCTTAAAGAACTTCATCAGAATCTCTTAAAAGAAACTTCTATAAGGCAAACATATTTGGTAAAAGTCAACACCCTATTGCTTAAAATTTGCAAATTAGTTGGTTAAATGCATTACCAACATCACTTCCTTCCTATAGGATTTGGTAAGCTTTGTCGTTTTATTTAAAAACTAAAATAAAATGAAAGATAGATTTCATAATATATATATTAAAAAAACCCACTCATCCATTTTATATTCATTATTAATTATTTTAACGTATACTATAAAAAATGGAATCTTATAAATAAAATATGTTACAACACTCTCAAGTGCTCTTCACGACGTGGAGTCCTCTTCAACGTGCTTATGTTAAATCTTAATATTAAATTATTATAGAAAACTTAACTATAATTAATGAAGCAAAAAAGAATAATTATATGTTTACATGGATAATCTTTTGATGAGGTGCTCTTAATGAAGGCATTGCAAAAATCGGAGTGGTTTTGGCGCATGACTCCACTTTGCACCAAAGATAGTTACACCCACCAACTTTCTCTCCCAAAAACCTGGCCCATCAACTTTGCATTTTAATACAAAATATTTACAACAAGAAAAAATGTGGACCGGCTTAATTAATTAAATTAACAAAGTCTATCTTCATTTATTCCCCAACCTCCATTTGTCAAAGTAAGTCATCATGCTTTTGCACCAAATAATTTTCTTCAGTCAAATACTTATTCAACTAAATAAAACTTTAGTGACATACTCACATTCATAATAATTATAATACAACTCTTTCTTTTATAAATATTATATTTCTTAATATAAATACATTATATTTTTAAAAATAACTTTACTTCAGTCAACTACAATACGTCGTCAATTAATCAATTACTCACATGATATATACACATATTTTTTCATATTTTATAACTGATTATCTCGTCTATCAAATATTACCAACTAATTCACTCATAAAATATATATATATATATACATACTGGTGTATTTATATATGTATAATGTTATCTATTACTAAATTAATTCATTTATAGAATATATATATATATATATATATTACCTTTGCAATTTATAACTAGTTTCTAAGAGTATTACAACTGTCTCCTAACAATTTTTTTTGTTATAAAATTATTTAAAAAATGCTATGTACAGTAATTTAATTATTAATTACGAATTTAATAAAAAATAATTATTTAAAATGGAATGTAATGATTTAATTAAGAATTTGAAATAGAAAGGACACGTTTGAGACGTGTGGAGCGTATAAAATGCGCATGGTAAGATGAAAGTACAAAGTGCACATCGCAACACAACGCAACGCAACGAAACGACGACGGCACAGAACAGTTATAACGGAATTTGAAGTTGCTGGCGGTGGAGGAACGTGAATTTTCCGGCAACTGAAATGGCGAGTTCCGGCGACGTCGGAGTGGACGAGTCGTATCGTTTGCTGCCGTGGCTGTACTTGACGTTCTTATCGATCTGGTTCTTCTCTGCTTGCTCTTGGACCGTTTACTCCTACAACAAAACTCGCCATTTTCAGGTTTCGTTAACGTGTTTAACCTTTCGACTCTGTTTCGTTTTTGTTTTTTGTATGTTCTTTATTGCTATATTCATATGAAACGCGAGAAAGTGAATTTAGTTTTTGTTTTAAATATGTATTAGGATTAAGTGAGTTTTTCATGTTTCGATGTTTAGTCGCTAGTTCTTGATTTATTTTTAATCTGTGTTTTTAGTTTCTGAAGTTAAATTGAAATAGTTGAGGAGTGTGTCTACGTGTTTTAATTTAATGTAAGGATTAAAAATAGTGATGGAAAATAAATGAAGAAGGTGAGATATGAAATAATTAAGGGGTGAAAAATTTTATATGATTGAGTTTAGGAGAATTTTGGATCAATATGTGGATTTAATTAAAAGCTCTGTGATATTTAAATAGTTTTGGCAATTTGAAGTATTTGAGGGTCTGAATTAACATGTAAGTGATTATTTGTTTTGGTTTCATAGGTCATAACTGCTTTGTTTTGTGATGTTGTTTTTGTTAGAGCAGTGGAATAATTTGCAGTGGACTCTTACTTTGGTTCCATTGATTAAAGCATTGCAGCTCATGCTGTCCTTCTTCTTCTGGTAGGTTTCTATCTCTCTGTTTTTCATTGGCTTGTTGAATGTTGTACTGGAGTTCTAACGTTAAACGAGTTGTATTTTGATTTTAATCAAGTTTTGTGAGTTCGGAAAGAGTAGGTAACTTTTGTCTCTGTTGATGATAGATAGTTCAGGAGGGAAATTAATTGTATCTATCCATGTATGATTGGTGGAAAAGAAGGGTATACCAAGTTTTCTAAGTTAACTTTCCATTTATTTTAGAATATAACTTCTTTTCTATAAACATTGTATATCACTTCAATTTAGAAACAAAAAGATTAACCACTCCATCTTGAATAGAAACCTTTAGACATTAGGTTTTTCTACTTAGATATCCATCACTCCACTTCTTCACCCACCTCTTTGATTCGCGATTGTATTCTTATGATGGGGAGGGGCAGTACTCAAATTATTAAGTCCAATTTTTAAGTGTGTCTGTGGGGGTGATCGTTTGTAATGGCGTTTGTAATGGAGTGTCAATTACATCATAAAGCAGTTAAATTTCAAAATGGTAGTTTTGACAAGTAGGCTCATGTGCATAGATGTTAACAGTTAGTTTGCTAATGATTATACATTAATGTGAGAGCGAAACAGCACAAGGCATAGCTGGTTTTGAAGTTTGTTTGACAACACATCACACTAGTGTGAATTTGTATACTTGTATAGTTGTATGCAAAATTTACGTGATTGGGTGTCATGACACCATTCTTGCAGGTATTCTTGCTTCAATTTTCAGGCTTGCTCTTTGTGGATGTCATTTGGGGTGTATGTAACAGGGGTGCTTTTTCAGACAGCTGCTTTTGTCTCCTTTTTGCTCATTTCTCATGGTTACTGTATTATGTGTGAGCGTCTTTCTTTAAATGAACGCCGTTCAACTGCTGCACTTGCATGTGTCTTTTACTTGACTCTAGTTGGTTACAAGGCTTGTGTGCCGTACTTCTCTGTAAGTTCTTACCTGGTTTATATAATGTGGAGTTGATAAACTGTTTTGTTTGTGATTTATAATAAGCATGAATGATTCTTTGACGCTAATTCATAATTGACCAAATGTACAGGTTCTTCTGCTACTAAATTATTTTATATCATTCTACATAATATTCCATCATATATCCCAAAATCTACTAGTGTTGCGAGAGCAACTGAGCATTATAGAAACTGAGGATATTCAAGCAATGCATGATGCTGTGTATAAGAAGTACACGATGTTCAAGTAAGTGCCACATATCTGATAAGTATATAGATATATCACCCATGCAAACAAGAATTCATACTTAACAGTCGACATCCTTTCCTTTGTGCAGGAAATTTCAGGGTGCAATGCAGATAGTAGCTACGGCAGAAACTGTGGTATTATATTTGGGTTTCCCTTTATAAAACTTGCACAAACAATTGTATCTGTAAATATCTGACTTTGACTAGCTCATCAATTTTAGATCTATATGAACATGGATGACTCTTCAGAGAACTACTGGCTTCGGTTAATGATTAGAGAATGGGCACAATTCTGCATCTTTGTTTACATTGGGTATGCATATCTATGTTCCAGTGCAAGAATTCTTGATTTCTCTGAAGTTTATAAACGCAGTACAAAAATATTATTCATGATTTTCCTCCAATTATATGATAATTTTTCTAACCTTAATTATCTCCTAATCTCTTCCTTTACCACAGATGGATTTTCAGGTCACAAGATTTGGCACCAAACTTCTCTGTTATGCCTACCACAAAGTGTAAAGGCGAGACTCTGGTGCCTCCCATCTACAGTATTGTAAGTTATCCATCTTTACATGTTGCAGCGGTCAAGATTCCAATTGAATATTTTGTTTTAGTCGTCACGTGTCCTTGCAACATCTGTAACTGGAATGTTCACAATATATGAATTCTAAACATTCAATTTTACTCGTATGAACTTTTTGGAACACAAGGATCCAAATTTATATCTTTTAACGTGCTCACTTCGATAAGCTTAGACTTTTTAGTATTCATTTCCCCATTCAATTCAGATAACCAAAGAATTAATTTAACCTAGATCTAGTTTACGCTGTTCTCTGACCACACTGATCACCTTGGTGCAGGAAATGGATGCGGCAACATTCAAAGAATTTAGTAGCTATGAATGGCACATTGGGGTGGTAAGTAAGCATTATTATTTAACAGACATGTTCTCATGTGGTTAGTTAGATAGTTTATAAATTTAGTAATGGTATGTTACATTGTTAAAATATCATCCCATTGATCCCAAACATTGAATTCTCTAAATTCTGCTAATTTCTGTAGTCTTATAAGCATTAAGTAACCTGTTATTTATTGATTTATTTTCTACTTACACACTCGTTATGAAGTTCAAAAAATTCAACTAGTTTCACCTTTAATTTTCTGTCTGTGTAGCCAACTTCTACTTCTCACGATGAAAGCTCCAAAGATGAAGTTTTGGTAATCATTCAGCATCCTCGAGCACAGAGGCAAAGAAAACTAGATGTTTTTTCTGATAGCGCCGATTCAGATCTCAATACAAATTCATCGATCTTGCCAAACATAACGAATTCTGCAACATGATCAATTATATCATACCTTCTTTACATTCTCGTGCCTTTCTTCTTGCAGTTGGCATGGGCACGATGATTTATATACTAAATTATCACAATTTTTTTTTCTTCTTGAATTAGGAATCATGGGCTAAGAAGTGTAGAACAATGAGTTTTAGCTTGTTTAGCACAGGTTAGAGGTTAGGTGTAGCTGCAAATATGTAACAATACATTATCAAAGTAGATATAAAGGTGTATATTCCTCTTCATCCCAGTCTTGGTTACATTCGTTGTTAGAATGAAATAAATGCCATTCAGTTGTATAAAAATAATCAAATATTTAATAAAACATTCAGTAGAGTTTTTTTTTTTTTTTTTTTTTTTTTTTTTAAAAAATCTAAAATATTTGTATGTAATAGATTTGCGTCTCTATCTAAAAATTGTCTAAAATGAAAAAAAAAAAGTTTAATTTTGATCTACCCGCAAATAAAAAAATCACTTTAAATAAAATCTTAAATGTAACTATAAAAATCATCAACTTTCAATTACATATTAATTTATAATTGAATAATCATATAAAATTTTTCTATATTTCAATTGAATTCGAGCAAACAACAGAGGAAATGAAGAATTTCTTCAAACAAGGATGTCACATTTACTAAAGATTTATAATATTTATATAATAATTTTATAATAATATTTCTATTAAATTAATTATTTTTTCTCACACTTTTCTTTCTTTTCGTTTTTTCACTTTTGTTGCATTAAAAATTGTACAAACATGTCTTGTGACTACTGCTACTCTAGTTCTAATGAGAATAACTCAAAATCATTCTTCTTTTTTTTTTTTAAGGATATAATAGCTAGAATTAAAAATATTTGCTTTTTTTTCTCTGTAAAATAATTGCTTTTAAAAAAATGAAAAATTCAATTACAAACTCAAAATTTGAAATAAAATTAAAACTAAAATTCGATATATTTATTGCGTCGAGAAACGTATTTATTAACCCTAAAAAAAACGATGAAAAGAATATTCATCATCAACAATACTAGAAAACTTGGTTACTGGTTTGATCGATGGAGGCCAATTGAAAAAAGAAGGGATCGCATCATATCTAATTGAACTGAGCTGAAACTGAAACTGAAACTGAATCTGAAACTGAAACTAGTCTTCTCTGTTTGTGTGATTCTCTTTCAATTTTCATGAAACCCTAGAAATGAGTGGCGCAGGTATTTGATCATCCTCTTTCAATTTTGATACTTTCCCGAGAAAATGTTATTTCAATGTTCATTTGTTGATTATGATGAGTACTGTGAAAGTGTAGGTGGTGCATTTGGTGGGAACAGGGGTCTCCGTCCAGTGCCTCCGGAAAAGGGAATATTCCCATTGGATCACATGCATTTGTGTGACCTAGTATGTACCATGCTATTCTTCTTCATTCTTCATTCCCTAACCTTAAACACTTATTTCTTTATTCATTCATGTATTCAGGAGAAGAGAGAATATCTCAATTGTCTAAAGACTGCTTCACACAACTCTGAAAAATGCAGACTTTTCTCTAAAAAATATCTCCAATGCCGCATGGACAAGTCAGTTCCTTCCTTTCAATCTCATTTTAATGCAAATTTTTCATTTTTTTTCTCTCCCCATATTGGTTTTAGTATTTGCTGTTAATTAAGTAGCTTAATCTTTGCAGCTCAATATTGTAGTGTAACTTTATGAGTAAGCAGTTTTGGGTCTGTTTGTGTAAGCACTTACAGAGAAAGGAAATAACTAGGGAAAATGAATTTGAGCTTCTCTCATAAGTTAAAATCAAGTTATTCAGTGATGAGGACGAAAATAATGGGGTAGGATTCTCAGTTTATATCAGCTTAACTCTAATAGAAGCTCTTAACTTTTCAAGAGTCTTACAGACGGAAGTTGATTTTGATTTATAGAAGAAGCTAAATACATTTTAGCTTTGTGTTTTTTTTTTTTTCTTTTATGAATGTTTATGCAGAAGTGTAGCTTCACATGAACAAAAGATCTGAATCAGTCATCTAAATTTTTTAATGTGATCAGTGCTCATTAAAATTAGGACAAAACTTAGGGCTTGTTTTCAATCAAAATTAGAGTGTTATTTCGATAATCTGTATAATTAGCTGATACAATTCTAATTATGCAGGTTGAAATTCCAATTCTAATTGGATAACAGCATAATAGTACCTAAATCACTGGAATTAAACTTTTTTCCCTTAAAATTAATTGTGACATTGAGTGTGCAACAAATGAAACAGAAGAAAATACACTTATTGCCATACTAATTACCTTATTATGCACCTTTATACCCAAATAAAAAAGGAGAAAATTACAGAGACAGCAATAGCATTTTACGGCATAGAGTCACTGTAAGGATGATTAACTCCTGTAATTCCTCTACATCCATTGTCTTTCTTTGTGCGCAGATAATAGTTTTCTCATTGGCTTTTTTTTTTTTTTTTCCTTCTATTAATGTGTATTGTTTGTTCACCGTGGGAGCTTGACAAACTGGTATCACCAGTAGAATCATAGAATGCCATTTTGTCTAATTTTGTACTCCATTTTGCAATGAAATGGTAGAATCTCATCTCATATAATAATCCAAAGTAGTGCTAATGATGAAATTTGAAGTAAAGAAGTTGGCGATTTTAGTGAATATCTTTGACCTGTTCTCTTGTTCATTGTAAAATATGGATACATTATATTGTTGATATTATTTTTTTTGGCAGATATGATATTGTTCTTAGGCTTGTTTTGACTAGAATTCTTTTATAATGGCATCTTACAGGAACTTGATGGCAAAGCAAGACTTGGCTGAACTTGGTTTTAAGGAAACTCATGGAGGGAAAATTACAGAGAGGATTGATAATAAAGACCAATGAATCCGAGGATTGATAACTAATTCGAAGAGGCATTTTTTATTCACTGGTTTTGTTCCTTGAAAATGGTGGTAGTGAGTAAAAATAAGTCAGTATTAGCAATGATGAAACAATTGAATCGCATTAAACTTAGTCAATTCAATAGAAAAATTGATGAACAAGTTAGGTATTTGGTTCATTCAACTAAGAACCGTATTAGGTTGTTAGGCTACTCCTAGAATTGGTTCGAAACAGGTTTTAACTTTTTGGTTCATTCAAAGGCATTTTTTAAAGCAAAATGGACTAAATGTTAAAAACAATGTTCGCATATAAATTTTAATTATTTAGCATTTTACCGTTAATTCTGTACCACTGGAGTTATATAAATGATTTTTTTTTGTTCACGTTAATGTATTGTTTCACGTAACCATTTTATGATTTTGTATTAATTTATTAGTTATGTAATAAAAAAAAAAGTATTGAATTGAATTGGTATTTTAACGATTCAATTGTCAGCTAATGTTACAACTTACAATATAGAAACATATTTCGAAATCCTAAGTTCAGAAGAGTTTTGTTGGTGAAGATTCATTTGTAATTTCTTCTGAACCGTAAAGGATAATTTTTTAAAGTGTTTGAATAAAATCTATGATAATTCTATATAGAATGGCATAAAAGTCGAATTCTTTTCACGATTTAAATTGTATATAGAATGGCATTTAAAAGGTTAATGATTGAATTATTTTAATTAATTTACAGAGGTATTTACTATCCCTGTAAAAAAGAAAGAAAGAAAGAAAATATGTTTATTAGCCACCGACTCCAAATTATAACATAGCCTGTTGCACCCAGTTCAACAAAATCGAATCTATCGCTTCTGACGTAAATGCTATCTTAAATTTTAAAAAAGTAATACTTTAGTTTTGTTACTTTTTTTTTCGGTTCAGAAAATTTTATACGAATGGAGTCTTTAAGGGAAGACTTCTAAGCTAAAAAAACATTTTATAAACATGATCTTTATTTTATCAACTTTTGTTGGCAATTAATTTTATTCAACTATTTACTATGCTTTTAAAAATTTTCTAAGCTGATGAGAACATTCTGTAAAATTAATTGAATGAAAAGTTAAGCATAAATAAAGTGATTTTTTCTTTTTTCAATTTTAACTCAAATCTATCTAAATCATGTTTGGTCTTGTAGTGCATTTGAGGCATTCAACCACAGCTACATAGTTGGAGTGGTTATGAAAACTGAGACCAAATTTCCATGTAACCACCTAACTCTTCAAAACAGAGTTTCAAGCCTCATTTATAACAATGTTTGATGTTGACTTTCACTTGTATGAAACAACACCTTTTAGTTGAACTTCAGAGTTTAAACATCTTCATAGTTCATAGTACAAGTTTTAAAGTTTTTTGTTTTTGTGTGTTTTAAGGTTTTGTTGTTTGCAAAGGTTAGGAAGCAAAACAGCTAGTTGGAGCTAAATCCCAAGGGCAATGTAATGTAAAACAAATTGGATAACGATGAAGTTGGTGACATTATTAATATTATTATTATTTATATATAAATTAGTATCTCTCTCTTTCTGTGCCTCGATGCAACCGCTCCTACTCTTACAATAATCCATTATTTATCTGTTCCAACATACACCAATGTTTTCTCCTTTTCTCTTCTCTCACTTTTCCTCTTTCCATGGCTACTCACTTCAATCTCCAACATCAACTATTCAACTACTCGTAAGTGTTTCTGTTTTCCTTCTCCTTCTGTTACTCTAAAGTTTGTTGCTATATGAGACCAACCCCTTATATCATGTAAAAAGAATAAATAATATTTTAATACTATATGTTAAACTCACTACATATTAATGTTAAGAAGTAAGAACAATCTTGTTCCATTTTGAAGATTTTACTACTTGGAATTGGATTTCATGTATATATATGCACACACACTTCAGGATTTGTGCAGATTATACATAACATAGTAACTAAGTTTCTTGGTTCTGAGGATGAGTTTCCATTATTGGTGTATATATATATATATATATATATATATATATATATATATATATATATATATATATATTCTTTCGCTGCCCCTTTTTTTGCGTCCTTTTGAAATTAACCATTTATCCGCTGACATAGGAATTTGTTTTTTTGTCTCACTGTGTCCCTTTATGTGAAATCGTTTGGCGGCAACTGTATTAGTCACTAGTTCCAAATAGTATCTTTTTATTTTATTTTTTTTTATCTCTGGTGTATGTGATGTAGTTATGGATTTAAGAAATCACATTTCCTTAAAAGTTTATGCGTCATTGTTTCTTCCTTGCAGATCCGTGGGATTAGATATCAGAAAAAGAACAACAGCTTATGTCATTCAACATGCCAATTCAAATGCATTGGATGAGAGAAACAATAGCTCTTTGAATAGTGGCATGTTAGTTGGATCTATGTCAGTATGTTACACATCCTTAAAGAAGTGCTCATTATTGGTAGCATCAGCTAATGGTCATCTTTTGTGTACTGATCAAACTAATGAAGCAGATGAGGTTCACAATGTTACATCCAGTAGTCAGGCAATGGAATTGAATAGGGTGGATCGTGTTGTGTGGTTATTGCACGAATCTTCTAGGAGCTTTTCCGACGCAATCAACTTGCTTGGATTAGCAAGGAGTGGTCCAGCACTTGCAATGGCTTGGATTGGAAAGGATGTGCACGAATGGCATAGACGTATTGCTTATCAGGTACATGCAGACTATTGTTCTTTAGTGAAAAATATATATGTAATTGTCTCCTACAAATTAATTTTTTTTTATACATTTTTAGCCGGCAAATTATCATGGACTAGTTGATTGATCTAATGAAAAGAATATAACTCATGACATGCTCAAACAGGTTGCAGTTTATGCTTTACTGAAAGCAGCAATTGATTTGGAGATATTGCTTTCACATGAACGGCTAAATGAATTTTCTCCTGTTAAAGAGATGTAAGCTTTTACTGTTTTCTTTTGCATACTTAATAACATAATCTTGGGAGTATGCTTTACTTGTATTAGTAACATCAACATATAAATAAGAAATATAACATGTTAGACTTTTATTTTACCAACCCTATGATTGGACGAGTAGTTGTGCATCATCTTACTATTTCTACTTTTTCCTTACAAGTTGTGGTAGCAATACTAACCACAATATTGTCAAATACAACTAATATAAGCATTGCTCAGGTCTGAGTTAATTTTCCTCCCTGATTTCAGTTTGAGTCCATTAATGAATCAAATGGGAGAACGAATTGAAACTCGACTGAAAATGAAGCATCCATATTTGGTGCAGTGGTTTAGAGACACTGAAATGCCGCGAATAGCAGGATATTTTATTCCACTTCTTAAAAAGTGGTCAGTGGAGTATGCTGGAAGGTTTGCTTGAAACAACCTTGTTTCTCATACACATATATTTAAATCTTGGATGAAAATGTTTTTCTTATGTCTTTCCATTGGCTTGACTTCTAAAGTTGCTCTCCAAGTTGATGATTTTATGTTCATTTCTGTTAGATTCGTCAAATATTCAGCAGAAGGAATTTAGCCTGACAAAAAAGTATTCAGCGGTATTGCAGGAATTATTGTGGCTATAACCTGTTGTAGTGCAGTGGTGAAATTGGGCTCTAGGCGCCTTTGTTGCCCATTACTTGTATTGTCTCTTGAAGATGTTTTGGTCAAGCTCATGGATTTTTCACTCAATCTTGCATCTGTGGACAAGTTACATCAATTAGCAACCGAGGCAGGATTTGAACTCAATTTCTTGTCTCATTTTGGTGGGAAGGTTTTTCCCAATGAAAAGACTGAGGACCTCGAGTTTTGGATCGGTTTGGCCCATAACAAACTATTGAAAGCTTTCAGTGAAGGAAGCATCACTTCAAAGAAGCAAAATTTTCAGCAAAAGGTCAGCTTGCAGGTTCATGCAGAAACTCATGGATTCATAGAACTTAGTTTGAGTATAATATTTTCGTAATAAATTTGCCTCATTCATCATGAATGGCAGAAACATTTAGGCAACATACAATTTTCTTTGTGCATTTTCATTTTCAGTTTTATAAAACCGAGAAAATATATCCTTAGTCATGTTTTACATGATCACATGCCTACTAAATACCCGATTTTGTTAATCTTGTTATTCATAAGTGCAGTGGTTATATATCATTTTGCATAAAGATAGTAGTTTAATATTTATGCTGTACCTTTTACAGATTCCAGCAGATCGTTTGGCAACATTGGGACTTTTTACATATCTAGGAAGAAGGACTAGACTATTTTTGTCAGCAATGGGCATTAAGGATCTTGATGGAATAGTTAAGGACTTCCTCAGGTTGATCTCTTGGCTTGTTTGTTACATTTTAACCATTTCAATTCGAGATACTGATACTGGATACTCAATGCTTTGATTTTAGTTACTTGGAATGTGGCATTCTTTTCATTTATCCTGAATTTTCCTCCATCCAAGTGTATCAGTGTTTCATGGAGGTTAGTTTCTGTTAATTCAGCCAATGCTGATGTTAAATACCTTTTCTGTGTTGGGATTAAATGTCACTCTAATCTATACTGTCTTTCAGGTGGTGACTGATGAGATAGGTTGGCTTGATTTTTATGCTTCATATGTTCAAATAAATCGCAAGGAGAAAAGGTCTAAACATAACGCTCGCCAGGCAGAGAAAGAGATAATTTTCTCTGTAGTTTTTACTGTGTGCTATGATGTTTTCTCTGGTTTCGCACACTTCAATCGCTCAACGCAACAACCATTGGACGCAGCCTCACAATCATACTTGCTTCGATGGTAATATTTAATTTATACATCAGTTTTACTAGTCTACGTTTCTTTGTCTGCCTATACTTACTATTAACCTTGTACATTTTGCATTGTTTTTTAACATTCCTAGTCAGGGTTGGCTAAGCATTTGTTTGCAAGATCATTGGGCTGCTTATGACAAATCAGGGTAGGTTGGCTTGATGGATTCTTTTACTCATTAAGTTGTGGATCATTAAATATTGCCTAATTGCAGTGAATCACTAAACATAGTGGATCATGCTGCATTTGACAACCATTCATCATATATGGGAAGCATAAATGGACCCAAGTTACCAATGGTGTTTGAAGTGCAGCAGATATCACGTGATTTAATCACTGAAGAATGTCTAAAGAGTAATTCTCGAAACAGTTGTATCTTCAAAAAGGTATGTTAGGCAACAGAACTTGTTATAACTTGATAGATACTAAGTTAAGGAAATTCATTTTCTTGCTAAACTAGGGATGTAAGTCTGTGCCTTCTATACTCAAATTCATCTAGCCCCTTTTTGATCCGGTTGCTAGGCTTCGATTTGATTTGATTTTAGTTTCGAGACTGGAGACTTTAGGTCATATATTTGATAAAGATTGGTTTTATTAATGTTCATACAAATTAACAGGATATGCATAGTTTAAGTGTAAAACTAGAAAACATAGACTCAATGGCTCATTAACTAATGTTCTCTCATTTTTTAAATTGTAGGCTCCAATTTTAGCAATCGCAAAGAAGAAAACAGATGGAAGAGATTCTTGCATTGACAAGTCAAATCCTCAGCATGAAAGTTTTATCAAGAGATACAGCACCAAGTTAGCATCAACAAGTGCAGTAAGAGTTCTAACCGTTTGTTTCTGATAAATTTGCAGATTTTCATGACTGTAGGTTCTTAATCTGTTCAATATTTTACTAGGACATCTGGATGGGAACTGTGTTGCTCTTCATAGACATTATGGTGGCTCTAGAGCTACTTGTAAGGCAAGTGCATGGCTTCAAGGCTTCAGGGAGTCAAAGAAAGAGACTAAAAAGAACCATGATTGACATAATTGTGCTAATTCCAGTGACAATCTTGATGCTACTTCCGGTGAGCACCTTCTATCCCTTCAGATCCATGTAATTTAGTTTACTTAAAAAAATTTCCATCCTCTTTTGGAATCAAAACCAAGGCAACAGCTGCATAACTTACATGCAATCATAACACAGCATGTCGCATAGTTACATTAATTTTCATTGTGTCACCAGGTAACAGCTGTAGGGCATGCAGCTATTCTAGCAACTATCAAGAAGTATATGCCATTCTTGGTAACTATTTGCAGCCTTGTCTAGCATGATTTTCATTTATGTATTAAATACTGATGGTATTTTTCTACTGTATACAGATCCCTTCCTCTTATTCTTCAGAACGCTTGGATGTTGTAAAGCAAATAAAGCAAACAAGAGAGATGGGTGATCAATTACATTTGGCTCAGTTTGAACTTGAAGATCAACCAACTTCCATTTCTTGAGTGTGACCAAGTCTCAGTTACATACAAATTAAACGTAGTGATTTAGTTCAAAGCTTAGGGAAGGCAATTATTGCAAAGGCCTTCAAAGCTGCAAAAGAGTTAGTTTCACCCCGATGATGGTGAGAACACAAAGATTAGAGACAGAACAAAAATACACTTCACATTAATCTATATGCTGTTTTTCTGATAAATAGATGATCAATTTTAATAGATGCGTTAAAATGGATTTTGTTTCTTCTTTTTTGAAGACTTGAATGCGTTAAAATGGATGATCACATGCATAAACCAGATACAGGTCTCAATGATTTTCTTGATATCAGTGTTAGTCTTTATGCTGGACTGGTTTGTTGCTAACAAAGAGTGCTCTAGAAATTGATTGGATCATGGCATTCGAAACAATTGAGAATCTGATTCTTAATTTCTTCAGAAGCTAGGATCCGTGGTGCTTCTCATGTGTAGCACTGTAACTTGTTAAGGATCATCCTCTTTTTATTAGTTCTGCTGTTCTTTTGCTACAACATGAGCACTTCCCTTAGTTTTTCACGTATCCTATAATTATTGACAAGTTTCGCATCTTCTATCTCAGTTCATAGGGTGCATTTTACATATCTGATGGACACTTCCCTTAAATTAGTTTTAAGATGCTATCAAGCATAGACTATTTCTCTGTTACATATATTGTATAAAAATAAATATGAATAAACATTTGCAAAATCTGAGAGTTGAATTTTTACTTGACGCCTGAATTACAGTTGCAAAATCTCAACCATTAACTACATACACAACGTACTCATGAGAATAAAACATCACAGTGCTACACATTACACAACATTTTTCATGCTAAAGTCTATTAAAAGCGACAACCATTTTGAATCTCTTCTTCAGATCCAAGATGTATTCTCATTTTATTATTTGGTTGTCAACATGAACATGTAGAATATCGTTTATAAAGCTCCAGCATGGCAAGAGAAAAATCAACTTTTTGCACAGCTAAGGAAACTAGAGACCGTTTGTTCTATTAATGTCAATCCAGCAATTCCACACTGTAAATATCCTCAACAACAGAACAAGATCGAAAGTTTAAATCATTCTCCTTGAATCACGAGAGGAGGCAATATGGTCCTACAAGCATGAAACAATGTGATCATGTCAGTCGACCAAAAGCCAAACAAAGCATATTATCTCAATCAACTCTGACAAAGCACACTTTTCTTTTATAAACTTGAATATGCTAAACATAGAAAATTAGCCATCCCGTGAACGGCATGGAGAATCAACTAAGGACTTTGTGACATAATAATAAGCAAGTTTATTAAACCAATTTTAACACATTTTAACCTAAAACTCAGGAACGAAAAGGCAACCCATCAAGCAAAAGTAGCCATGATCTAACAAAGTAAGTTGTTATTCATGCTGGCTATCGGCTTCTAGATGTTCAGTCATGAATTTCTCGTTTCAAGCCTATTTTTAATTACATGAATGGCCAGTAGTATACCAAGTGGATTGTTTCTGAAGATAAATCACATTTTAAATGATTTAATTTCATTCAAGATGATAAATTTAATACTAACAACCCTATATTTCACAAAGCAGTAAATTCAAACTAGACCATTAACAAAAATTAAAACAATGGAAGGTACTCGTAAAGTATTAAAACCAAACTTACCGAGATAAAGTCGAATGCTTTAGTTTCTTCTTTCTTTGAATTGTTGATCATTGAGGAAGGTGTTTGAGTTTGAAAATTTGGTTGAAATATGTCTGGCAAAGGTGAATTTCCATTGGGTCCAGTAGATTGAGCAACACCATCATCTCGCATGTTGGCATTACTAAGGTGTTGGAAATGAGCCATTGTTGCCAACAATTGCTGCTGAGCCAAAAGAGTTCCCATGGCACCATAATTAAGAGGCTGGGATAAATAAGGTTGGTTCAACATGAGACCAGGCTGTATATTATAAGGCATAGGACCAGTAGGAAACATGGGATTAGAATTAAACCCCATTGACTGAGAGTTCAACATGCCTCCTGAAGTATTGTCAGGAATATGGTTATTTAAGCCTGAAAACAAAGATTCAGATCCCAGGGAAGGAGATGTTCCCTTCGGCTTTATACTCGAGGCATTTTCATCCATTGACAGACCAGCCATTAAGTCACTAACAGGCTCCTTATAGTTTCCTTGCTCGGAATTGGAAGCAAAAATATCAAAAAGTTGAGGATCACTTATATTCCCTTTGTTGTGACTCTCTTGATCACCCTGTTTATCGCTACCAACATTCATCCCAGAAAAGAGATCATCTGCATGTTCCTTGTTCTCACTCGTGTGAAATGAAACATCAGCAAATGGATCATCATCATTTTTTAGATCTTGACTAGCTCCAATAGAGCCACCAAAATCTCCAAATAAATCATCAATTAGAGGAGTGGATGATGTCAAATTTGCTATATTTTGATCAGTTGTACTCTTTGTAGTGTCATCAGTTCTGTGATAATCATCTGAATCTCCCGTATCTATCAGATCAGGCAACTCAGCAACAGTAGCATTCTCTGTTTTCACAGCTTTCTCTGAATTAATTGTAGAGCTGCTTGTCTGCCCCCCACCTAAAAGACCAAGAACCTGTACATCAAAGGGCCAAGTGCAAAATTAAATTAGCAAGGATGCTGTTAAAATCAATCGGCACTTAGATATTTGGTACAACTACAAGGTACTTAATTTTTAGAATAAATCAACAAAGAAAAAAAATGCACAGTTATAAGTGAGATTTAGAAGAAATTCCTTATTGGTACCTATTATATTTGCATAGCTAACCACAATATATTTAATTATCAAGCCTGTTTTGAAATTTAGACTCCATTTCAATACCTACTCAATCTAAAAAGTTTTCACATGGACATGCCCATCCATAACCTGTAAACACATTTTTCTCCAATCTCCAGTGCTAAACCTTAAAACCAAAGTTTCACGCCTAATGCTCTTCAAATCCACATAATCACAAATGGCATGCTACCAAATCTGCCTATAACATTAGCTTATAATCCTTTGATGATATTATGCATATATGAATTTCGTCTGCCTGTAACTGAATTTTTTTATTAATATTACTAAATTGATGATCATCAATATTTTCAACCTTATCACATAAAATATATAGCCAGAAGTTCAGCAGAAACTAGTGTTCTATATAACCAACTACTAGAGTCTAAATAACCAATTTTTTTCATCTTCCTAGTTCACCAGTTTTCCATTACTGCAATTTGAGGTAACTAATTCACACAAAAAACAAAATTGGATTGAAATAAGTGTAAAATGTAAAAATGATGGAGAAGATAAAATTTTGAAAAGTAACTATTCATGGAAACTGGTGGTGAGGGTACCTTCAGAGCCCTCTCCCTTAAAGAGGCTTGGGGAGATTCAGAGCATCTCAGCACCAAATCTTTGTTTTCAATGAAGTAAAATTCCACCTGCGAAAAATGATCATCGTCCTTCTTTCTAAGGATGGACTCAAGGACACAAACAGCTTTCATGCGAACCTGAAAATATTCTCATTAGAAGTCAATAATAGTAAAAATAAGGTTACACAGCAAGACCTCCTAAAAATTCTTAGTCTTCACTTGTATGTCACTAATGTATGCAAGATATCAAGGTATTATAATACTATAAAAATTGTATATAGATGCTTAAATAAAAGGGTTGCAAAATAACCCATTTAAAACTAAAATGTTTTACCACCAGAAAAGTCCCACCATATTGTGATCCCAAAATACTTGAAGAAAAAAAGTTTAATCTGCAAATTTTAAAAACTTGCATGAATAAACAAGTCAATGTTTGTAAAGTTTACATGGTCTTTCATGTGTGAAACTGTGAATTTATATTTTTGTAGAAACATCAACAAAATAGACATGCCTGCCAAATTGGAGATTGGAGCTTTAGTTCAAGGGCATGAGATAAAGCCAGTGCATCCAACTTTGCAGCCTCTGTTAGGAAAACTTGAATGGCATCTCGAGTGGGTTGCAGGCGAACACCTCCTGAAGTAACAATTGTCTCCAGCAACTTTTCCTCTCTTGTCTTACTCTCTGCATAACTTGTACCAGATTCCCCATTCGATGTTTCCACCTTAGTTACTCTTGAATCCTGATTCCAAGGACCAGTAGATTGATTCTTTGATGCTCCAAAATTACTATGGGTTTCATTACGATATGCAACTGGTTCATATCTATCACCATGTTCTGTTTCATTGGTCAATGATCTTCGAAGATTTGGACTCTTGTAGCTTCCAGGGTCATTCTTCATTAGGGAATGTCCCTGCGTTAAGCTATTAATTCCTTGCTTAATAGATGCGCTTCCAATACCAACAACCTCACTAATAAAAGATTTCTTATCTTCCGTTGGTGGTTCATAGTTTGTATTCCCAAACCCTTGTATCCGCCGGTTGAGATCCTCAGCAGGTGCTGCTGGCTTATTATTATTTTCTTCTGAAAATATGGCAGAGATAGTCTCATGAGCAGTGTCTCTCACAGCCTTATTTAGTGCATCACCTTTCAAAGGATCCAAGTGTCCCTTGTAGTGAAACAACTGACGAACTGCCACTGAATGTCTCTGCATTTCCCTTCTGAACTCCACACCAGACTTCCCTACCGCGTACTTTATCAATCTCAAAGCCTACCAACATTAACACAACAATGAAACACAGCATAAAGAGTTAGACATATGATATACATGAACCTGTGATTTTCCATTCTTCAGCACCAAAACCATTGTGATCCTTCCTCACATGGACAAAAATTATGAACAATTCCTTAGGTACTTATGGTGTTATTCTCCATTCAAAATTGAAGTTTCACCTCGGTAATCTATATTAACATTTAATACAAACCTTCATTCTACCGATTACCAAGATAAAACCTCAATTCTGATCGGAAAAAAGCATTCAGATTACCTATAAAACTATCTAAATTTTGTCCTTCTCATATCCCCCACCTACAATTTTCCACTATATAATTACAAGCTAATTCCAAGTTTCCAAATAATTCAAACCCAATATCTCTTCCATGGCCTATTCTAACACTAACAGCTATTTCAAAAACACTCTACACTCCATAACCAAAAAATAATAAAAATAAAAACTTTAAACCACCCAGATCCAACTCACCCAATCTCATGCATGAAACACTAACCAAAAACAAATAGGCTTTTATATACCTTCTGTTTCACAATTGGGCTTTTATGCTCCAAACGTTTTAAGACAAACTCTGAAACCTCCTTCACAATACTAACATGTGAAGAACGCAAAAGCTCGCAAATTTCCTCCAATTTATAAACGGGTGCAACTTTATCTTCATCGGACGTAGCTGAATCGATCAACCGCGACCGCCAATACGATTCCACCGCTCTTCGACTCGATTCCATTTTTTCCCCAAAATCACAACAACCCTGAACCTACCTACTGAGATTTTTAATGAATCAACGATATTATAACTAAAATTAATGCTATTCTCTGAATCTCAAACCCTCGGATCGATCGGGAATGAAGACCCAGATGGAAAACCCAATCTAGGGTTTGAAAAGTCGCAAAATTTTGAGGTGAATCGAATGAAAATCGAACACCCACCACGGAGTTTTGAGATTTGGGGAAGAATCGAAGGCGACGACAGAGACAGAAAGGACAATTTGTGGAAAAATTTCACTTTGTTGAGAAAATTAAAGTCGCAATTTGAAGTCTCACTATAATTTCTTCTTTCAACTGCAGAAGAAAACAAAAATAAAAAGTAAATAACTCTTAAAAAAACAATTTTTTTAATAAAATAAAGATTTTCGCGGTTAACTAATAAAAAAAATAATTTTATGGATAATTATTTTAAAAAGTAATCAAATTAACTACATAAAGATATATAGATATTAAACTCTATATTTAATTCGTCCATAATTCAAATTTTTTTATTTTCTACCAAACTTATAATAAAGAATCGTGGATTGATAAAAAAAAAAAAAATTATCTTACTTGCAAAAATAACATTTATATAATCTGGAGTAGTTGTAAAACAGTTGTATAATTATATGGTGTTATATGGAGATTATTTTATATTAGTAGAGTAATGTTTTTTTTTTTTTCTTTTGACAAAGACAATAAATTATATTAATTTGCTATGGTCGGTTGAAAATTCTTTGGATATTATTAACAGAATTATACTCTTTTCCCTGGCAAATAAAAATTGTTATTGGATTCGATAACACAGTAAATTGTTATGGTATGATTAAATTAACATTGAATTTTAAGAGATAAAATTGACATTAATTTTTGTATATATAATTATACTGAATTCAACCTTTAAGATTTCGATTGATGGGAAAAATAAAATACCGTAATAGAGACAGTTATACTAGTTTTTTAGCATTTCATAATATTTAAAGTAAAGTCAAGTAAAAAATAGAATAAATTATATTGATATTTTTTAAAGTTTGATAATATGTTGAGATATTGTGGAATTATATTCAACACATCTCTATATTTTATATTATTTTTATTATTTATAAGATATTTTAATATAATTTTTTTAAAATTAAAGATGTTAGGGTAATGTGAAAATGGTGACGGTGTAATATATTTTAAATAATTAAATGATTTTATGTAGAAATTAAAAGATAGAAATTTTTTGTATAATTTCGTGAAATTTAAGAAAGGGTCAGCGTTAATTAAATACAACAGAAACATAGTCTATTAGACATGTTGTGTTTATAAAAAATTATTTGTTAAAAAACTATAAATCTTGATGGAAATGATTAAATATAAAAACAATGGTCGAGTGAACTAAATTTATATAATATATGTTTTAATTTGAATGTGTCAATGTTTTTACAAATATTCACACACTTACTTGAAATATCTTTCAACCTACATGTGTTGATTGTGTTTGTAAACAGAATAGTAAATAATTCCTTAAAAAAAAACAGAATAGTAAATAATTATAAATTTTGATTCCAAATGTTCACGTTTTTCATGCGTCTACCTAGAAACCATGGTGCTAATGCCAGAACCATGGGCTACCTAAAAGACAAAAAAAACCCAATTCTCTTTCTTAATTATAAATGAAATTGAAAATTTAAAGTCCAAAAATGTAAATTCCAAATCTCAATAAATTGCTTCATCCTCTGTTACTTGACCCAAAGACTCATTAAACTAAAATTGACAGGTGTAAAAGTAAAAAGTGGGTGAACATAGTAACTACGGAAATGTGATGCCGAGGCCCAAACTTATTAGTCTTTCTGATTTGTTAATACTTTTTGGAAATCAATGGGTTTGAGCCCAAAGCAAAATGTAATCATAAAGTAACTATTAAAAAAATTATGTGTAAACAACTATAATATGTTCTATGAAGAGAGAAAAATATTTGGTATAGACAATATGTTGTAAAATATAAAGAGAGATAAATACGAATATGTATGCGTGTATGTTCTACGAGAGAGTTAATTAATTGACTGAGTATTGCAGTCGACCACGAAATAAAATTGGAGTAGTAGTTATCTATATTCCCCCATTGATTTTACTAATTTTGTTTATTAGAACAGGGTATTTATTTTAACCCCCTATATTATGGTTATTTATTTTTGGCCTCCTATATTTTCATATTTACATAGCCACCCCTTACCAATAGAAACCAAGAAAGATATGGTAAACCATCCATCATTAACAGAGAAGGATGTTTGTTGTCATTTTGTTTCCGACTTTCATCCAACATCCATATTGTTGTCTGTTACCAACACCCATTATTGCATCCAAAGGAGAATTCGAGGAGTCATTGTATCACTTCTTTAGACACACTTTGCTAAAATTTATTAAAAATTTCAAAATTATATAAGTCTTGTTTTTTATTTAACAAGTTTTTTTTTTTGTATTTTTAATAAAATTTAATTAATACTAAAATGTGTTAAAAAGTATGTTTATCTTATTTCTCTTTCTAAAAATATTGATGGATGCTAATGTAAAACAAAACTCCTAATGAAATAATATTTTTGCGGCTATTTTCCATGTCAAATAACATAAAGTGATAGTTTTATAACACATGGGACATCAAAATTTTTCTTCTTGAAATTCAAAGGCAGAGATCCCTATATCATTTTGATTTTGATGTAGCTCCAAAATCAGTTCTATCTGGTTATGCAGAAAGTGAGTTTATATGAAACTGGGATCAGAAATTTTGGCCTAATTTTTTTTGGAAATTATACTATGCTAAATTTGGAAGAGATGTAAAAGCTGTACGTTTTACTAAATTGGGTAGTGATGCATGGACAAGTGGGATAGTTAGAAAATAAAAAATTGATCCATGGCCTAATTAAGCTATATCATGTCTCTTGTTTCGTTATGGCTTTATTTTATCTAACAACAGTTGGCAGATAATGATTCCAATTCATTAAAAACTTATAATCAGCAATTTAAGTTTACTCAAAACGTGCTGCTGCTGTGGCATCACAGACAAACATTTGATACAAAATTACATGTTTTCTTCTCACGTTTGAGGGTCAGAGATTTGATTTTAATTTAGATTTGATTGTAGATAAATTTTTAATATACGTGATTTTGTGTTAAAGAAAAGTTTATAATTAAGATTAATTTTGGTCATGATTCAAACTAATGACTTATTTTTGAAAAGGGATTGTAGCTATTACTACTCAAGTTAACCACTAAGTGATTTTGAATGCTGGTTAATGGTAAGCCCCTAATCTATTAAAACTTCTTGGGAAAATTTTGGTATTGTGGAAGATTGTTTCAGCAACTAAGTCATTTGTGCCTTAAAATGGCACTTTAAACTCCATTGAAAAACAAAGCCATTGGACTAGTGATGTTGGTCTTGGATAATCTTATGCATCATAGGTTCAAACCATGGCCATTCATTAACCACTCCACATTCAACATTTGGCCAAAAAGGTCATTAATTGCCAGTGGATAACCAAAAGCACCTTTACTTCTCCTCTTTGATAATCAAACAAATTAATAATGGCTTGGTTGGTGTATATATAAATTAATGATCACATAATCACAATTAACCAATTCTTTTTTTTTTTAAATAAAAAAAAGAAAGAAAAAATTGGCCGACCACTTATCCATAAGAAGGGCCTAAACAACCAATATGTGACACATTAACTACTTAAAAATTTAAATACCTAGGAATTAGTATTCACTCATTTTGAAATTCCACAACCTCTCTGACATTTTTTAGAGCATGGCCGGTGCTATTTGTGGCCCAAAGCTATTCATGTTCTCCACTCCTACTTTTCTTTTATGATTATAATTTCCTTCACATTATATATTCTACCCCACCACCAAACATCACCTCTACCACTCTCTCTTGCTCACATGGAGGAATCATTCATTAGCTTCCGGACACTTCTAATAAAGCACACCTATGACAGCTAAGTTTGCCAGTAAAAGACCTTATTGGATATGCATGGATCATATGTTGTTGTTGTACATAACCATATTCCCCTTTTATCATGCAAGCAAACAAACATACATTATAATAATAATATAAGTCTCTATTCGAACATATTTAGTGAATAAACTACACTACATAATTATAATACGTGAATAATCAGATAATTAATTATAAAATGTGTAAATAAAAAAATTAATAATATATATATATATATTTTATTAGTAATTTAATTAATTAATTAATATTAAAGTTAACTACTAGGTCAACTAATTAAATAAACCTTAATCTTGTAGTATATGACAACTTCTGCCTGGTATATATAACCCACCAGAGAAGCCTTTTGTACTACATTTCCTACTTGGAACATTTACTTATCTTATCTCTAACTGTTCTGTTCCTCTAAAAACTTCCCAAGATGGCTGGCATTGCATTTGGGCGCTTTGATGATTCTTTTAGTCTAAGCTCAATCAAGGCCTATATTGCTGAGTTCATATCAACATTGCTCTTTGTTTTTGCTGGTGTTGGCTCAGCCATAGCCTATGGTTAGTTTTCTTTGCTTCACAACAAAATTGAACCTAAGATCTTTGTCTCAACCCAGCTACTCCTTTATCATTTTATTTACATTCAAGTAGTTGAAGGTACCTCACCGTGATTAAAAATAACATAACCCTTGAAAAAATGAAAATGACGAAAACAAAGTATTTTTTTTTTCTTTTGTGGCTTGTTAGCTACATATAACACAATTTCAACTCTTGAATCGTGGCCATGCAGAAGTATACAAAATTCAATGAAATCATCATACTTTCTTAGTTTCAACTTGTTTTTTTTTTCTTTATTTACAGGTAAGTTGACATCAGATGCAGCACTTGATCCTGCTGGGTTAGTAGCAGTTGCTATTTGCCATGGTTTTGCTCTCTTCGTTGCAGTTTCAGTTGGTGCCAACATCTCTGGTGGCCATGTCAACCCTGCTGTGACTTTTGGATTGGCTCTTGGTGGCCACATCACCATCCTCACTGGCCTCTTCTACTGGATTGCACAACTTCTTGGCTCCATAGTCGCATGTTTGCTTCTCCACTATGTCACAGGAGGCTTGGTAAGTTTAATAAACTAAACTCTTCAATTTGGTTCAAATCAGCATAAGAAGCTTCATACATAAACCATGGACATATATACATTTTTTTTTTTCCTATATCATTCTATTATGGGGACCATAGGTATAATTCTAATGAAACACACTACTTAGAATTAAAATTAAGGTACCCTCCATTTAATACTACATTATGAAAAAAGAACATCACCCAGTGCTTAGATCAACTGTCACAGATTTCGGCTTAACATTTCAAGTTCAACTTCTCAGTATGCAATTAGTTACATACTCAGAAGAGTTTTGACGTCTATAGTATTTTTACCTGACACAATAGAAAGAAAAATATTTGGTAGACAACCGGTTATAAAACGTGAAGAGAGAAAAATACGTATATGTTCTATGAGTGATTTGACTAGTTAGCTGCGTAACGAATTCTTGTACTAAAATATATATACAAATGACAAAAATAATAGCATATTGTTTAGGTGAATTTTGTTAAAATTATGAACTGAATTGTTGGTGTTTGTTGGCAGGCAACTCCAATCCACAGTGTGGCTGCAGGGGTTGGAAGTGTTCAAGGAGTTGTTACAGAAATCATCATCACATTTGGTTTGGTGTACACAGTTTATGCCACAGCAGCTGATCCTAAGAAGGGGTCATTGGGGACCATTGCACCCATTGCCATTGGTTTCATTGTTGGTGCTAACATCTTGGCAGCAGGCCCATTCTCTGGTGGGTCAATGAACCCAGCACGCTCATTTGGGCCTGCAGTTGTTAGTGGTGACTTCCATGACAACTGGATCTACTGGGTTGGGCCTCTCATTGGTGGTGGTTTGGCTGGCCTTATCTATGGCAATGTTTTCATTCATTCTGACCATGCACCTCTTTCAAGTGAATTTTGATTTGGTTGAGATCATGGCATGTGTAATTCATGTTTCTTCACAATAAAAGGAAGAAAAGCAGTTATTGCTCTTCTTTCTTTTTTCCAATTCTAATTTTAACTTATTTGTGAAGTGTGTTACAGTTAATGGTTGTTTGATTTGGTGAGAATTCAAAAGGTTGGTGGTGTGTAGAACTGCTTTATTGTCTCTAGAGGTTTACTTTTGATTTGGATGCCATGCACGAGGACTATTATGCCATTGGCATTTATCACTATGCAGAACTTCACATGCTTATAACACTGAAATTTAATGCATATGTTAAGAAAATCAAAGTAGATTCAAAGAAAAATATTTGACTACTTAATCTATTGACATTGTCCATGGAAATAATGGTTTAGTGGCTTAAGGGCAATGAAAGAGTGTGCGTAAAATTAGTTGTGCAATTCTAGTAGGGTGGGAAATAAGGAGCTTCAAATCTCTACAAGTTGGTTCAACTTGCAACTCAACACAAAAAATGATAATTTATGTTAGTCTATTAAAGGCTAGATCATGCACTAATGTAATGCCCATCAAAATCAAAATGGCTATCAAAGTAGAAAATGTTACCACTTCAACATATATTTTAACAAATGCATGTTATGAAATCAATAAAAAATTGTAAAAAAAAAAATGCATTTCTTTTATATGGTGACACTAATAAAAAGAAAGTGCACCACAATTCCACAAAATAAGGTAAACAGCAACATATTATTATATTCTACACATTCACAAGGAAACTGAAACTTATCGGTTATCAGTGTCCAAAAGCACAAAGATTGAAACGCTACATTACGCATGTTTTGTTTTATTTCTTATTACAGAACCATAAAACTCAAATTCTACTGTAAAACTTCTCCATATGCTTCATCAGTGAATGATCCAATATACTGTTCGAGCAGAACCTTGTGTACTAGTTTTGGCTCCTCGATTTTTCCATGGCCCTTGGAGCTGTGAGAAAATTGATACCATAATTTAGGGAATCTTCCATAGAAAGTATATATATGTATATAAATTCAACTTACCATAATCATATATTAGGTCATTTTGTTCAAAATTAAACAAAAAAATATATGATATTTGCTTCTTTAAGAAGTATAGAATTATTTTTTGAAGTAGAAATAATTTAAATCAATATACTTACTTTACTAAAAAGTATTCATTTTATTAAATAAATTTAAACAAAAAAAACCATATTGACAAATTTCCACTTAAGCTAATAAAAGTGAGTTAAAATTCTTAAGAGAAATACATACCAAGCCCAATTGCCTCAGAGCCTTTCATTATCCTTAGTTTCTTACATGACTCAGTGAACATCCTGTTATGACAAGTTATCACAGAATTAGGCAAGGAACATAGTTAATGAAAGACAAAAATGATTATATGAAGTTGTGTACAATTACAGAATGCTTGTGACATAGTAACTTTAGATTATATTTTTTCCAACTTATTGATGTCATAGAAAAAAAGTTTGTTCATTTATATTAAAATCAAGTATTAATATTTGAACATAATAAAATATTTTATCCACTTAATCCATTACAATTCATTATTCATGGTGAGTCTCTGAAAAACTTTTTACACCTCATTATATATCTTTAAACTTATTATATAATTTTTATAAAAGACATAAGTTTTTGAGGATAAACAAAATTTTTAAAGCTTATGAAAGCATAAGTAGAAAACAATTGAAAAAAAGAAAATAAAACTAAAGTTGATTGGTTCAACCACCAACTATGGTGGTAAAAAAGGTGACATTTATTGAAAGAAAAATGAAAAGAGAACTTACAGCCAAGGGACATCACCAACAAGCATCCAATCTCCATCTTTATCTTCATATGTAAGAACATATTCAGAGCCATGAAGAAGATCCCTGAAAGCATTGTCACTGAATCCATCTTTCCCAGGAAGTGCACGACAATTGCATTGACCTGATTTGAGGAAAATAAATTCTTCATGATGCAAACTTAATTGCCTTGCAGAATTCAAAATGGAAATATTGTCACTCAAGAAACTTTAGCTCTTAACATAGTGAATCTGCACAAAATGTTTAGTTCCTAGCAGATTAGGTGGAAGAGTTGTGCTTAATTTTAGGTTTGATTTTACAATTTAACATCTTAAATATTTATTAAATATGAAAATTTTGAGTTACATGTTTGTGTAAATAATAATGGTTATTTGCTAATCAACTTTACTTCGTAGCCATCTGCAATACGCAGTCAATTAGACAACTCACTCATAAAACATATACTATACTAGTTGTCTGGTTATTTGTATATATTGTAGTTGTCTACCAAAGTAGTTTTTCTTTTAAAAAAGAACTGCAATAATGACTAAATTGATTCAAAGTTTTAGTAGGTTTATTAGTTAAAAATGGCTAGTTTGATCATTGAGTTATGACTCTAAGACTATCCAATATCATAAGGTTGTTGATGAAGAAGATAGAGAGAGTACCATACCAATGGTAAAGCAGCTGAACATTTTCTCAAGAGCTGAAGAAAGTTCAATATAGTTGGTATAGATTTTCAGATCAACCTTTCTGAGATAAGGAGCACCATCCATGCTCACCTTTACATAAAGACAACCAACTCCTGATTTCTCCTCAGCTTCATTGTTGCTTTTTGCCAGATTATAGGCCATCGTGTTCTTTCGAAATGATCGAATTGGTGGCCATCCCACAACTTGTGCTCTGCTACAACAAAAGTTTTTATATTTCACTCATCACCAAATGAAACACTCTTGATAATCAAACAGAAAAGAAATATACACTAGATCAATGCATCAACAAATGTCTCAACAAAATCTTACTATATATAAGAAAAAATTGAGTTTCATACACCTTAGTTTTATTAGAAGAATATTTGGTAGACAACTGCAGACAACCAGTCTTAAAATGTGAAGAGAGAGAAATATGTACATGTTCAATGTGTTTGGTTAGCCGTGTGTGTCTGGTTAGCCGCGTATTATAGTTAGCTACAAAGTAAAGTTGGTCTTATCAATCTTTAAGTGATTACCAACCTTCCACATACACCCTTCTCTAATTTTGTTTTATAAGGTCATGTTTCCATAAATTTCTCTACAAGTACAAAGAAGAAATTTAGAAAGTAAAACAAACTTAGTTTATCTCATAAACTAAGATCATCTTGTGCACATTTTTAAGAGATGTTAATTGAGAAAACTTTGATAAAAGTTAAGTACATAAGTTAATTTTAACTAGAAGCTCAGTTCATTTTACTTTCATATTTTTTTTTCTGCATAAATGTTTACGAAAAGTTTATATAAACACAAATATGAGAAAAACTTACTTTGCAGCAGGAGCAGTAGCATGGTCATTCATTGCAGCAACCTGAGTCTGCTTCTCAGACTGAGAAAGAGGAACCATAGCAGCCTCTTTGTTGCATCGTGCAGAGACATTAGAACCATTTCCCAGATCATGGTGAGTTGCATCATCACTCACTGAGAAAATCCATTTCCCAGAAGAAGAAGAAGTGGAGCTAATGGCATCAGAGAAGCCCCTCTTGAGGTTCTTGGAAGGAGTTGAAGAAGAAACAGAATAACCACTGTTATGGTTATTCTTCAAATCCTTGCCAAAAAGAGAGACCCCTCTGGCTTCTGATATTATCATGTTATTGTTCTGAAGAGACTCATCACAATCACTACCAGGAAGACCAAGCCTCAGCTCTGTCTCCTTGAAGTTAAGAGATGAATTACTGTTCTCATCTTCAGAACACAGGTTGGAGGAAACTGAAGATGATATCTTATCACAGCTTTTCTCCATTGAAGGAGCCTCTCCTAAGCCTATGTAATCATGTTCCAATAGTGTTGACATCAAAGTGGTGGCACAGTGAATGGTTCCAAATTATGCAACACACAAATATTTAAACAAGTTACTATGCGTGTGTATGTGTATATATAAATTAATATGTATAGATAGATGTACAGAACTTTTGATAGCAGAGAAAACTAACGACAGTTGCTGTATGGTGTGGTACTAATTTCCTGTGAGCTTTTTTCTTTGATGCAGTAAAGAATCTTCTTGGCCTTTATGAATCAACTTTTCTCTTTTCACCGGAAATTTTTTTCACCATACTTATAATAATTTAAGAATACTATAATAATTGATGCATGTGTTGAGGCAATGTTATTTTTATATAACTTTTAAGATAATTTTATCAAGGTCAATAATAATTTATAATTAAAGAATTATATTCTCTTTTATCGTTTGCTTTAGGATATTTCTACTTTCATTTTTTTTTTTTATTTTTCATATGTATTCTCTTTCAATGTCAATTTTGTTTCAGGTTTTGTTAGTTTTTTCCGGTAAAATTTTGAATTTAGTCCATTCCACTAAATTCAATTTCCACATAAATATGACAAATCCTATAATTTAGGAGAGAAATATGAAAAGAAAAGATAGAAGAGTAGAATAAAATAATATGAAAAATAGTAGAAACAAGAAAATAAATAAGGTATAGAAACATATTGAGTGACTTTGTTGTTTTCATTTTATTATCACTGGATTGGTGTTCTTGAAGTATTTCTTTTGTTTGACCATTCTTAAAATATATAATTTGTTGCATTAGAATAATAGTATCATAGTTTTAAAACTGGATCAACGATTTAAGTATTTGGAATTATTTTAACCATTGTTGTTATCTTAATTATCATTTAGAGCAATTAATTAATTATAATCTTCATTGTATATCCATGAAGTTATCAAGATCTTAATCATTATTTGTTAATTACTATTGTAACTTCATTTTATTCTTCAAAATTCATTCCTTAATTCTTAATAATTCATTCCTTAGTTCTTAATGTAATATATTCTATTCCTTCATTAATATTAATTTTATTTTTACATGTGCACCTAATCAGTTAATTCATTATATATATATATATATTATTTTTTTTTCTCTTTATATTTTATATATATTTATATTTTTTTCTCTTCACATCTTATAATTAATTATCTAATTATTTATTATATTTTAGTTATCTGTCAAATATTTTTTTATTTAAAATGCAAGGGCACAAGTTGTAGTCCCACACTAAATTCCAAATTGAAAAGCATTAAGAATAGAATAAAAAACAGCATATGAGTCTAGAAATAACACAGTTGAAAGGGATTAAACAAAGGTGAATCACCATTCTTTAGTTGAATATGAAGTGAGTTCCCAAATTGGCAAACAATTCTTCGTATCTTAGCATCTTTGTCGTTCAGATTTTTTTAACAATGTGAAACAAACATAGATATTGCCTTAATAGGTTGGGAATATAAGACATGGGACACATTAATTCTCGGACTTAAGTACCATAAAAGTAAAGAGTGTATCAAGATCTGCATGGAAATTCGTAATCTGAAATTATATCTTCTATTAATTTTTTTTGTTCATCTAGAAAATTTGAACTCGATACTTATTTAAAGAATTCTAACACTATTATTTCATTCTGATTAATGACAATGTTGGTCCCTAATACAATTAAGGCTAAAATTGACTTCTAAACCTGGCCACATAGTGAAAACCTAAAAAAGGTGTTTGTACAAATTAAGATAGGGCTAAGTAAGAAGAAATTAATTGCTATTATAAGCATTATTTCCCACCAATTATTTGTCTTCTATATCTTCTACAAGTTGGAATCATTAAAAGATCCTTTTAATGCTTGTTTTGAAATTAACTCAATTTAATTGATAACTTGGTGGAGTACAATATGCATCACTCTTTCTCCCACCTATGATGTATATATAGTTGGTCGTTTTTGTAATATTATTTTTTTTTGCTGTATTATTTAGATAATATTTTACTGCTATTGATAAGCGCCATGTAAATTATCTTGAAGGATCAAATTAATTAGCAAATTTAAAAATAATTAATTAATTTCTAAAAAATAACTATTAAAACAATACTGTACTTGAAAAAAAAAAAAGGAGACAATATCTATGAAAGAATAAGATGCAAAATAACCTATGGTTCAATAAAGTGAGGAAATTCTTGAAGGCACTAACTATGGGGACCGAAAATAAAAAATGCACAGGGAAAACATCCACTTTCTTACCATGCTTAATTAGATGAATCTGCATATTGTGTCTGGGTATTAAGCCAAAAGTTAATCTTCCAGAATATTTCAAAGAAAAAGTAGCAACCGAGTCTTATTTTTGAAGGGTGGTATCAAAGGTAGAAATGACAAAGAACATAACACATGAAAAAAGGGTTAGTCTTTTCATGTTCTTAGGTCCATGAATATTTGTTTGCTGTAATTTTTATTCTCAAATATTTCAAAAAATCTTTAACACGAGTTCTTAATTTGTTTTAAATATGTTAGAATAATGGGTTAGAGGGGTATATAGTCATAGATTATGATGACAATAACAGCTTTGTGACTTTAGTATGCATGGACCAATATTTTGTCCTTGTTGCTCCACTTCTTTGTGTTAAAGGGTTCATTGTATAGCTGGAAAACTTTAATTTGCACAACCAAACATGGCCCTCTACCACTATGGATAACTACTATAGTTGTTGCCTCTAGTGCGTCTTTTTACTCATTCAATCTGACCTATTCATCTTTGACAAAAGCAAAAATTAAATGTGCTGTTTAATGATCTAAGACATTAGACACCCCTTTTCTTAAAAAACACTGATCTAAGACAAAACCTTGGTCATAAGTAAACCACAGTGTTTGTTTGAAAAAAAATTGAAAAAAAAGCGTAAGTTGACTAATCAAACACTTAAATCTTAAAGTGTATATATCACGTCTTGTTCACAGTCATCACCACATTAATCTTCCAAGTTGGTGGGGTTTAATCTGTAAAATATTTTTCTAAAAAAGAAGTAAATGACTTTCTTTTCAATTTTGTTTTTTTGTATTATTATCTGGAGGTATCAAGACTTGTAAATCTGATTAATCTCTATCTGTAAAGAATCTGAAAAACAAAATGTTCCTAAATATTGTCACTTCATTTAAAAAAAATCCATCTCAAACATTGATTATTTAATGACTTTTTTTAAACTTATGACTCATAAAAAAAATTGTGATTTTCTTACCATATACTATTTTCATCTTTTTGGTATTTTCTCCTTCCTTATTCGTCCAAAAACTATACAAATTAAATTTATAATAAAAATATATTAAAAAATATTTGGTAGACAATTGGAATACGCAGAGAAACAAACAACCAGTTATAAAATGTAAAAAGAGAGAAATACGTAAATATATAAAATGTGAAGAGAGAGAAATACATATATATTCTGTGAGTGAGTTGACTGATTGACTGCGTATTACAGTTGGCTGTGAAGTAAAGTTGTATATGTAATGACAGGTAAAATATGCAAAACTCTTACTTTGTTAACTATTTTATTTCCAACTGGAATCATCACAGTATATATTAAAGTGTGAAACATGTAGGACCTATTTGCCATGCACCATTGCTACAGTGTGCACATAAAAGAAGTAGTAGTGACCAGATAAGCAACAAGACCAATGCCAAGGAACCTCCCTTTCAAGTATCTCTAAAGATGGATTCTATTTGTTGTGCACTACCCCATCACAAAAGCTCTCGTTTTGTGAATAATGCAAGTCTTCAACATATATACTCTCTTTTTTGTTTCATAATGCATGCAGCATGGACCTCCAGACCCCATATGCACATGTGAACGTGTTTGTTCCAATGTTCCATATGTTGCCTCTAGCTTCATTGCTTCAGGTTCCATTGGCCATGCGCATGTTTAATTCGCAACATCAAAATATTCAAAGAAAGACAATGCATTCATTCTGAATATTGTGTCTTTTCACTATTAGCAGATTGATAAACATAGAGCTAGCTCTAGAACATTAACGAATGTACGAAAATTTTTAATTAATTATAATCATAACATTTTACTGTGAGTACAAAAAAGTCTGTGTAAGAAATCTTTGAATCATAACATTTTACAATGCGTGAAAAAAGTTTGTGTAAGGACCTTGATGGTTGTCCTGATGAATTAATCAATGCATGTGAAAGTTGAACTTGATTATCTACATCGATATTATTCATAGTGTACTACTCCCTTTCTCATAGTGAGAAAGTTATAATCTATCTATAGGATTGCCTATTTATTTATCTGAATTAAAAAGAAAAAATTAATATAAGGAAGGGTTAATTAAATTTTTATTTTTTTTAGTTTTTAAAATTTTTATTTGTTTTTGTGCTTAAAATATTTTCTTTTATTATTTTTATTTCTTTCAATTAACTTTTTTATTAAGTGATTAAATAGGTATTATTTTATGACGATTTTTCACCACAAAAAATTAAATATAATTACCATTAAATTATATTTATTTAATTACTTAACAGAAGATGTTGTGAATTTCTTCAATCAAATTATGGCATGGGGTACTTTCAAGCTGGGTGCATTGTAAGTACCAATAGCATGCCTTGTGTAAAAGAATAAAGGAAAGTAACAAGCCTGCATTGTAAACAGGGTCTGTTCTTATACTTATGCCAACACTATACATCTTTTCTTTCCTTTTCTAAATAATGGAACCACCATTTAAGTGACACACACTTTTTTACTCTATCCTAAGTCATTTCATTTCTTCTCTGTCCGTCTTATCAAAACAAAGTTTAATATGTAATCATTTACTATATTCTCTTATGACTTATTTTAGTCACATTTTTTTTCTCTATTTATAACTTTCTTTCATTAATTTCTTTTTTGCTATCTCCCTTTGAGATAGTAACATGTAAAGAAAAACAAAAGGTTTGCAATAAATTCAATCCATAGTAATTTTAAGATACTCTTGGTCCTGACGGAACTTCAAATCATTTCCTTCTATACTTATTTAAATCCAAACAATTTTTTTTTAAAAAATAAAAACTAAAAGATATTAAAAAAAAACAAATCAAATCATATATTACTCAGATAAATTTTTTACTATGGTTTAAGATTTCATAATCAAATCAAATAAAAAATTACCATATATTTATATTTACTTATATATTATATTTTATAAATAATAAAACCCTACATCACTGGTGGATCCTCTGATTTTTTTTTAAACGGCACATTGTCTCTCAAAAAATCAAAAAGGCCGCTGAAGCAAACGAGGCCCATTGTCTCTCAATAAAAAAGGCCCCTGAAGCAAACGAGGCCCATCTACCTTCTAAAAGGGTAAAACCGTCATTGAGTATCTAAGTAATAAAATCTAACGAAATTCTAGATAAACTTTGTGACAGTGTTTCATACTTCGTTTCGTGTTATGTTATAGACACACACAAAAACAGAGACATTATCGATGGCTTTGTCTCTCTTCAAAAACCCAACCTTTCTTAAACCCCAATCTCGTTATCCAACACCGAATCCCCAAACCGCAAATTGTTACGTTCAGGTGCGGTGCGGTGGACCGCGGTCGCAGCGTGGACCTCTAGTGAAAGGTCGAATCCTGAGCATCGAAGCAATCCAAACCATCCAAACCTTAAAGCGACTCAACCGAACCAACCCTCCGAACCTCTCCGAACAAATCTCCAACACCCTCACGCGCCTCATAAAAAACGACCTCCTCGCTACCCTGCGGGAGCTTCTACGACAGCGCCAATGCGCCCTCGCTCTTCGCGTATTCTCCACCCTCCGATCCGAATACGGCGCCGACTTATCCCTCTACGCGGATATGATTAAAACCCTTGCCGCTGATTCTGACATGTCGGACCACGTGGACCGTCTGATTCTCGACTTGGAGGATGGAGATGGGATCCCATGTGACGATCATAAAGGGCTTGCGAGTTTGATCAAGGCCGTTGTTGCTGCTAAGAGGAGAGAATCAACGGTCAGGATTTATGGGTTGATGAAGAAAAGTGGATATGGGTCTGTTAGTGAGCCCAATGAGTATGTTGTTAAGGTTTTGGTTAATGGGCTCAAGAATTTCAGGGAAGATGCCCTTGTCAAACAAGTTCAAGATGAATACAAATTGACATTTTTTAATTTCTCAACATTGGGCAATTAGTCAAATTTGTAATTTCTGTAAAATATTGAATTCTCTATTGATTTATTTTTCTTTTTAGAGTAACATTGAATTGTGGTTTGATTGCAATGATGCCACTTACATATATTTTGAATTTAATTAGTATTTTGATTTTTTGTAGTATCTGATATTTAGAATGATTAATGTTTAATTTATGTTGTCTTTGTGAGTAATGTGTATTATCAAAACATTATTATTGGGATTTAAGAGTTGTAGGTGCTATTAGGTAGTTCCAATTCTAATGTAGTAGAAAGTTATTATTTTTAAGTAAATTTTAGATTAGTCAGTTGTATATTATGATTTGACAGTCACTTTATTAAGAAAAACTCTGGATGTTGATACTTATACTAGATTATGATCTAAAACTTCTTTAATCAATTCTTTAATTTTAACAACTCAATTTTTTTTATCATAGTATTATAAAATATTTATAAAAATTTATGATTAAATAATGGGATAAAATATCAATATGTTATCAGCATATATTATTTATTTTCATTTTAATTTTAAAATGAACACGTATAAAAAAATATTATACAAAAGAATAAAAAAATAAGTGAAATTTTTTTAAGATGAATTCTCAATAATAAAATATATAGATATTAGATAATAAATATTTTATTCAAATAAAGAATGAAACAAATTTTACTATTTTTCATGAGTTTATATTCCACAGATCATAAATAAGAATAATAAGCCTATAAAAATTCAACAACAATAGTAAAAACAATAATGAGATGGAAAGTGAAATGAGAGAGTAGGTGAAAAAACATTCTTACATGTTTGAAACAATTTAGTGATTAACCATTAGAAAAGTAGGAAAAGACGAAAGAAACCCCAATTGGTAGTGTTGAGTTAGATTCCGTCACATTCAGATGGTGAAGTAGTGCAATGCAACATCCTCTGTTTTGTTGAGCAATGACCAGTGCATTCTAATCTCTGTTTCTCTCTCTAAACTAAACAACACAGAAGAGAGAGAGTGAAACGAAAAGAGAGAGAAACAAAAGCGGTGCATGGACACACAAAACTCAACTAAATTCATCTTCATCATTTTCAACATCATCAACATCATCACTGTCACGCAATGGCTCTCCCTTCACACGATGCTTGGATTCACACTTCCCACAATCTCCTTCCCACATGGAAATCTCTTTCCCTCTCTCACCAGGTTCTTCTCTCTATTCTCACAATTCAATACTCAATCATCTAACTTATTGCCCCTATTATCTGATTTAGGGTTTGCCCACTTTCTCTTTATTCGTTTCCATAACCGTGTGTCCATATTCATTCATTATCACTTATTGGGTCTTTTTTGTTTTCGGCAAAACCCTTTTGCTTATCATAAAAATTTGTTTTTTTTTTTCTTCATGGGTGGGTTTTTTAGTTGGAAGCAAGAGACGTGCTGAATTTTTGCATGTGTGGTGAAGGTTAATAGTTTAATGCTATAAAAAAATTAATTTTTTATCATCTAGTTGAAGATTGAGTGTTTGATCGAGTTGCATATTGTGTTTCTTTTATGTTTTCACTGTACGTTTGTTTTGTGACAACACTGTTGATTAAGTTATTGTCCTTGTTGGATTTTTTGCAGTCGACGATTCCAATTTCGATATCAAGAGTTAATCAAGTTGATGCAGCAAGGTTGGACGTTGAAATGTCAGCCATGTTGAAGGAACAGTTGGTTAAAGTTTTTTCGTTGATGAAGGTACGCTTTTGTGTGGAAGTAATGTGTGTGTGTGGTGATTTTGCTACTAATTTTGGAATTGCCATGAAGTTTGAACATCTTTCAAATTTCTTTTATGCTTTTTGGGATTAGCCAGGAATGTTATTTCAGTATGAAGCTGAGCTTGATGCTTTTCTTGAGTTTCTTATTTGGAGATTCTCAATTTGGGTGGATAAGCCAACTCCTGGCATTGCTCTCATGAACCTGAGGTACAGAGATGAGCGTGCAGTAGAACCAAGAGATAAAGGTAGGAAGGTCTGAATCTCATCTGTTTGTAGTTCTATTTAGATAATCAGGTCTTCAATGTTGTGAGATGATTCTGAGTTCTAATTGAGTCTTTGATAAGATGTAAGGTTTAAACACATGGAATAATATTTTTGGAGAACACTAGCTATTGTTGACATTACTAGCATCATTAATGATTGTTGAAAATGTAATTAATGATATCCTGTTTAACTCAGATTAACCTTAAGTATACAAATAATCCATGATATTTTGTAATGCTGCTTTAGGAAACCAATAGCAGAGAGGAACAAGTGTACATTTTTTTTCCTGGTGGTTGGTTACCAGTGCATGTATACCTTGATTTGAGTTCTGTTAATCATAACTACTAACTTCTCATTCTTGTGTGGTATATTCCACACAGTCAGAACTGGTCTGGAGGGACCTGGACTTACAGTTGCTCAGAAGCTTTGGTATTGTATTGCCACTGTTGGTGGTCAGTATATATGGGCTCGCTTACAATCCTTCTCTGCTTTTCGTAGATGGGGTGATACTGAGCAGGTATTTTTTTTTAAGTTTCCATACACTGCCAACACTCACAAGCCTATAGACCAACATGAATTGACTTGAAGCGAGCTCTTTTGACTTTCATTCTTTCTTTTTTCCAGAGACCATTGGCACGACGTTTATGGATCTTGATACAACGGATAGAAGGAATTTATAGAGCTGCTTCATTTGGAAACCTGTTGATATTTCTTTGCACCGGAAGGTGATTCCTATTGACAATCAAACAATTCACACAACACCTGTTTGTTTCTTCAATTTATGTCTTCTGAATATATGTCTTCACTTTATACCAGTGTGAGTTACGCATATTCTTAGTGTTAATTGTCAAACATATTGATCCAACTGTTATAATCATATATTACCTAGATTATTTGTACCAAATCTTGTAAAAATTGAACAATAAGATAATCAATTAATTCTTCTTTTCACTTATTTCAAAAAGTACATATTACATTAATTTCAAATTAAATGAATGAGGTATCAAATAATTTTTATTAATATGAAATTTTGCAAGTATATTTATTAGGAGTTTTTAATCCATTGTAAGAGTAAGTGTTCAGTTAGTTTGAATGTTCTTCGGGTCCTCTAGGATATCTATATATCTATCTATCTATTCCTAGCATAGGATGAGAGTAGTTGATGATTGACTGGCTCTGTAAAACTTATCTTCTTGTGCTGTTGTGAAACAGATATCGAAATCTTATTGAAAGGGCCTTACGAGCTAGGCTTGTATATGGGAGCCCAAATATGAACCGTGCTGTTAGCTTTGAATATATGAACCGGCAATTAGTTTGGAATGAATTCTCGGTACTTCTTCCTCTCTTTATTAATTTATTTGTTCTTGATTTGTGGAATCATATTGATTTTACATGTGATAGGACCCCAAACCCCATAATCCTTAAGGCTCTAAATCGCTTCAGGTTTACACTTGGATGCCCAGGAATAGTTAGGGTGAGAAGTGATCAAGAGTGGAGGGGAACTAGTTATATGTCTGTCATATTGGAAAGGGGAGAAAGAATATATTGGTTGTGACTGAATAGCTAGAGATCATTCTCTTATGCTTGGGAGTATTGTCTTTCTCATATTTCCTTCCTTTCCTCATATTAATACAGACGTATACATCGGAATTTCCTATCAAAATGCGACTGACTAGACCAAGATGGTGTAATACTTTTCCTTTATCAAATTTCTTATGATCCATACTTTTTTGGTTTTATGGTCTCCCACTTATGTTGGACATTCTCAGTATGCATTGTTTTTTACAACCCATTGGAGATGTATTATTCTTAGCTATTCATTTTTCAATTTGTATGAGGTTCTATCTGTGTGATGATTTATTGATTCAAACCCAAACAAACTAATTATGCCAAGTGAATTTGCAAGAATGTTTGCATCTGAATTTACAGCCCATTGGAGCTAATTATGTCAGGTGCTAATGGCAGGAAATGTTATTGTTACTTCTTCCTCTTCTAAATTCATCATCTGTGAAAAATCTCCTACGACCTTTCTCTAAAGATAAATCATCAAGTTCAGTGGACGATGGCACACTGTGTCCCATTTGCCAGGCTACTCCAACCATTCCTTTTGTTGCTCTTCCTTGTCAGCACAGGTACATCCCTTGATATGTACTCTTATCTCACATTGCTGTCACTAGAAACTTCTCTGTCAATAATTGGCTGAGATTATAGCTATGGAATGTTGTTAGATCCCAACTTCATGTATACATGATTCAAATTCAGCAGCTTGTCATTAAAGAGAAGAACTAAACTATAGTTCACAATTTCTATGTGGCAGATACTGTTACTACTGTCTTAGGACACGATGTGCTGCTGCTCCATCATTTAGGTGTTCCAGGTGCAGTGAGCCAGTTGTTGCAATGCAACGGCATGGCGGTGTCCCCACAGAATGATTGATTGTTAGTATGGAACAATCATAGGGTTAGGGAACATTTGATCTACTTACAAAATTAGCATATAAAATACTACCAGAAATTTTGGTGGTATTCTTTTCCCTTACTTTCTCTTTATTTGGTTTCTCCCTTAATATATAGCATTCACATTTAATTGGGAAAACAAATCAAATTGCTTGATAGCATCACTTACGTGGTTGAGTGGGAAGCATTCTTTCCCTTGTAGCAGCAATGTATCATTCATACTTGAAGTTGTATGTGTTGTGGTTGGATATAAAAGATTAGTTCTCCTTATTATTCAGTTAGTTAGGTTGTGTTACAGCAATCAATTATAATACTCCTAAAACTTAGAAGCTAAAGCTATTAGAATGGTCATGGCCCTCTCTCCCTCTAAAACTAAGTTATTCATTTATGATGAAATTAATATTTACAGTGTTTGGAACTAAATTGATTTTAATCAATGGGTGAAATTATATTCAATATGCATATGAATTTATTTATGTCTTTTTCTTTACCTTTCAATTTGTGTTTTAACTGATATAACTTCCAGACTAATTTTGAAGTAAAAGTTTCGTTTGGGTCACAGTGTCAAAAATCAATCATTTAACTTCACAAATAAAGTTATGTCAATTGAAATCGTGGATTGCTTATACTGCAATCAAAATCTTAACAACTAACCAATCTGTAATCAATCTTAACTATTAATCAATATTAATTATTAACAAAAGTAGACTTTTATAACTATATTTAGAGTTTTATTTTTTTTATAATGTTATTAAAACATTAAATGGGATCAGAAGAAAAATACTTGGTGAAAGTAGGTAAAGTTGAACTCGTTTATTTCATTTTTTTTTTTGTTAAGCATGAAGAGTTGTCAAATCCAATTATCTGGCTTGATACGATGTGGGCTTTAGCGGGCTGGGCTAATGGGCTTTAGTGGGCTGACCTAAAAAAGCTTAAGTGAAGCATAAATTCTGTGGAAGTTCCTAAGAATGTTTGAAGTTTGTAAACCAATTCACATCAAATAATTGAATTGTGGCATATGAAGCATCTTCCTTGTGTCTAGTTCCTTTTCCTATCACTCTTGTAAGGTTTATTATGAATCTTTCATTGAGTAAAAACAGAATCTAAAAGTTCAATTAATTTGGATTATCTTTTCCAATAAAGGTTGTGTCTTGAAGAATCATTGACTAGGATTTTTGTTGACAGGGAAACCACCCAAGCACATATGAAGAGTGCTTTTGACTTCAAAATTTGCGGTCACAATGATAACTAGTACTATCCTAAATTTATTTTATGATATCACATATCAACAACAGAAAAAGAGAAAACAAGAAACAAAATCAACCCTATGTCAAACTCAGTCTCAACCCTTTTCCCTCTTTTTCTTTATCATTTTTGTTGTTTCCCTGCATGATTAACCAAAAGTTCACAATTGATTAAAAAGGGATTGATAGATATTACTTAGCTTCTGGTCCGTTTGAAGGCATAAACTTTCTGATTATTGTTGAATATTCTTGAGTGGAAGACCAATGGTCAAAAGGAATTCTTATCTGATTTTCTAATTATCAGAGTCATACATATGGCATGTGATATGTTGAATTCATAACCTTTTATTCAATAGTAAAAAAAAAGAAAGAAATTGTGATAAGGCCAACTTTTCTTTTTTCCTTTTAGCATGTATGAGGTTATCATCTTTCCTTTTCATTGATCTTAATATGACCAAACTTTTGTTCGAGGAAAAAGATACACCACTTGAGCAACTTCCGTATACTATGGGACTTAAATTTCATGTTTACCCGTTCAAATGATTTAGTAGTATATTCATATAAGTTTCTATTATGAGAATTATTTATAATCAACTTACTTTATAATATCTATAAAACAATGTTAATAAACCTCCAATAATAAATTATAATGTATATTGAATTTCATGATTTTGATAACAAAATCTTATAAATTTACTCACATTCATATCAAGTTTGATAAAATTGTTAATTATATGACTCAGTCATGTATACACACACACACAAAAAAAAAAAAAAAAAAAAAAAAAAAAAAAAAAACAAAACAGGAAAAGCACTTATATACGTACAAGGGCATGTGCTGGTATCAATCTAAAACTTGATCTTTGGCATTTGGTAAATGTAATTTTCTTTATGTATCTCTTACATTCTTTTCCCATTTTTGGATCATAGTGCACAGTGTTCCTGATTTTTTGGTCGGTAGTCGGTGAATGGTGTTTGTCTCAAATTATATACCAAATACCATCACATGGAACAAAAATGTTTAGAGACAAAATTTAATTAGCTGACATCATATAAAAAAGTTAATTAACTTGAATAAATGCCCAAAAAAGTTTAATGGTACTAAGGGAAAAATTTGTCCTTAACCCCTTTAAATTTTCAAAGACAAAATTATCATAAAAAAGCAAAATAAATAAATACACATATTTTGCTGCTATTAAGGTAATGTTATTTGTAAAATTATGAACAATGAATATTGTTTTCAAACAAGGAATAGCTGACAATTTGGCATGTCGGTTCCTAATCCTTTATCTAATGAAGTAATTGATACCTGTAAGAATTTTTATGATATTACATATCTCTCTCTCTCTCTCTCTCTCTCTCTCTCTCATCTATGAATAAAAAAGAAACAAACATAATATCATTCCTTTATGGATCGTCCGTACAGGTACCACTACTTTGGTTCCTAATATATTATTCATATAGATCATCAATGACCAGTTTCTTTCGATTTTATTTACTTGTATATATATAAATAAAATTTTGTTTATTTTAGTTTTTGCTCTATTATTGGGCATTGAAACTTGAAGCTGGTGTTGTATGAGACAGAATATCTGATGCATAAGGATTGCAAATTGGACCTAGCTAGCTTGCGCATGCTTAGCATAAAATCATCCATGTCGGTAGAATCCATGGATAAAACTCTTAACATGGAGCCAATTTGAAGATTTTCTATACTTAGTTTCATTATAGAATTTATAGATATTTCTGTTTCTTTTATTCTCTACAAAATTTTCTAATGATTATCAAGAGCAAATTACACTAATAATATTTTAGTAACATATCTCAATACATTACACTAACAACTATTTCTATGTTACACCGATTCTTTTTTAATCTTGAGAAACATTTACACTAAGATTTTATGACATATATAAAAATAATGTTAAAAGAATAAATAAAAAATCTAAATTTAATTTAGAAACAATTACCGTTATGAACATAATTTAACCTTATAATTCAGCTCTTTCATGTAACATATTCGATCTTTAAGAAAAATATGAGTTTCTGACATAAACAAATGAATTAATTTCAATTTAATTTACCATAGTAATTAGTTGATACATTTGCCTTGTTTTACATTCAGAATTATTAATTAAAGGAAAATTGTAATCTAATTAATTCGTTATTAATATATAGAACGGTTTTTATTATTCTTTTTTCATAAATTTTTACACTGTTTTAAAAATAATTTAATAGATATTCACAAATGTTCATAAGTTATCCGTCAATTTGGTATTCAACAAAAATAGGATACCTATATATATAGAGAGTAGGGACAAAAATATATAGGTTTTCATGAGGAGGCTATTATTGATTGCCGTTGGTACACATGCTGCAAATCGGACAAAAATAATTATAACCCAATGTTTTGGTAACTCAATTTTCAGAATCTTATATGATAAATTTAAATGAGTGAATAGACATTTATATTAATTTTAATTTTTGAAAGAAAAAAAATAAAAAGTTCTTTACTTATAATTCTACTAATTAGGTTAATTCTTACGTAAATATCTAATATATATTTTTGTCTGTGCGGGGAGTGTTAAATGTTTAATTGATACCTTATGTATATTGATTTATTTTATTTTATTTTATATTTTTCTATTAATTTAATTTATTTTATCTAACAAAATTTATATGATAGGAAAAAGGATAAAATACCATCATAAAAATAGTATATACTTAAACATAATGTAATAATTAATGTGTCACACATTATTTACTCTAACGGAATTATATAACAAATATTTAAAGAAGAATTAATATGATTAGTAGAATTTAGGGACTTTTCATTTTTTTTCCTGTTAAAGACGAAAGTGGAAGTGCATACTTTATCTGGATATCAGTTACTTACTCAAATTTAAATACTTTCGATGGTTGCTTTTTTAAAAATTGTTATCTTGAGTAGAGATGAAGTTATTTTAGGAATTAACATGTCTAGCTAAATTTACTATAATGATTTAATATATATATATATATATATTTAAATTTATGTTTTTTTAATAGATCAAGTCTATCATTCTTTTATAAAATTTTTAAATTATTTGATACTTTATTAATCAAATTTAATTTAACGTGTATATACATATTCTCAAAAGTTTTATGTTAAGTAGTAATCCAAGTATTTTTTTTTTTAAAATAAAACCTTCACATAACTCCTGAAACTTTACCGAAACATATTAGTTTATAGGAACTAAATCAATAGATGTTGAATATTATAGAAATTACATAAGTACTTTAAAGATGCGATGTTAGTGTTTTATATATATCGATTGGAATCTTGAACATGTTGATGATTTAGTCTTGAATTAATCAAATGGTAATAGATATATGGATAAGTAACATATGTTCTGGTTAATTTCATTAAAATGAAGAAAAGTAAAATTCATTGTATTTTATCAGTTACTTATTTTTTTTCTTTAACCGTAATTAATGACTAAACATTCCTAACAGCTTTTGCAGGAAAGATTAATTTATACTAATGGCAATGACGTTAGTATATATATATTATAGTTGCAATTGAGCATGTATTGATGGAGTTGTACCAATTTTTTGCTTTGGTCTAGTTATTTTAATGAGCTTGTTAGATTCTATAAATTTGTTTGTAATTAAAGTGAATTATTGGTCTAGGGAATAAATAAAGCATCTGACATTGATCTCACTACTATTATGCCCTACCTCTACCACAACCCTAGCTAGCCCCAAAACAATCCCAAGGTGCAACCCCAAATTAAGGAAATGAGTCTGAGCAACCAATTAATTTATAGCCTTAAAACACTGGCCACCAGCTTTTGCATTCTACTTTATAATAAAAAGGAATTCTGAGTGAATGAAAGAAAGGAAAGAAAAAGTAACATATGCAAAGTTTTCTCAGCCCCAACTCTATAAAATACTAAGACCCCATAACTTCAAGTTTCTTCAACAGCTAGTAAGAAAGCAAAACACAACACTCAAAGCTTTAGCCAAAGCCTTGTTTGGTTGCACATACAAGGAAATACCACAAAGGTGCTTGAAAGAGGAAAAGTATAAGGGAAATTAAAGGAGCTTGATTAAATATTTATTCATTTCCTACATGTTCATTTTCAAGGCAAAGAAATATTATTGAGTATTAATTCCACACACAAGATTTTTCTATTCTCTTCAGCAAATGATGGCTGGAAACCCTAACTGGTGGACTATGCATCCACCATCTTTGATCCCTCCTCAGTATGTTCTTGGATCTTCTTCAATCCCTTTTAATTCTTCTACACAAAACCGAGAAACCCCTCAGTCATTGAGCCAACTTCTTTTGTAAGCACTCTCTCTTTTCTTTGTGCTTGCCTTCAGTTTTTGCTATTATTTATACATTCTTTTACCTTAGTCATCAATTTTTTTTCTTCCTTTTTTTAATTTTCTGGTGTAAAATCAATTTTTTTGCTTTTGTTTGTTTTAATTTGCAGCACTGGTTTACCAGGAGAGGAAGAGAGAATTGCATTCAGTCATTTTCAATCAAAAAAGTTAGATGGCTGGGATGAACACATGCTTAATCAAACCCCCATGAATCCTATGATTGATGTAATAAAGCAAGAGGTTTCCCAAAGTGGCAACAACTTGTATCATCACCATGGACATGATCATGAGTTTCAGATTTCTGGAGCACCTTGGTCACACATGGTGCCAGTTTCTTCTTCACCTAGGTCTAGTGTTGCTAGCTTCAGTAGTAATAATAATAATAATAATTTATTGGATTTCACTTATAACAAGACAGATCATAGGAAGAATCAACTACCAGATCACACATCCGAGGTAATAATAACAACACTCATCTTCTTATTATTCCTTCTTTTGTTACCTTTCCAACACTAATTTTAACATGCATAGATATTATTAAATATTGATTTAATTTTTCTTCAAATTTATTTTTTCTGATCCATATCTCTTGTGTTCTTCAAGTGTAATAGCACAGCCGCTGCTGGAGTTTATAAGAAGACTAAGAGTCAACCATCTTCAAGCCAACCACCTCTCAAGGTCTCACTTTCATTATAAGAGGATTACTCAATGTTTGGTTGTGTTTTTTTTTTTTATTATTTATTTATTATTGTATCTCTCTAAAACTTTAATATATGCATGATAGTTGAAAGAGATAAAGTTAAACACATGAATTTATATATGACTTGTATAAATATGAAATTTGTTAATTATGAATCAGGTGAGAAAGGAGAAGCTAGGAGATAGAATAACAGCACTTCACCAGCTAGTTTCACCATTCGGAAAGGTAATAAACAAAACACTTGCAATCACTACAAACACAAATAAACACTCACAGAAACAAAAACTATAATTACAATTGTTCCTTGTGCGTTTGTTGGTTTTAGTCTTTAATCAATAATCAAGGATACCCCCATGAATAGTTTTTTTTTATGATATTCAATTCCAACTACTGTTTTCCTCTTAATTTTTATTTTTCTTCTAATTTATCAATTTTAACCTTAAAAGAGACATGACCGGTGTTGTGGTGTGTGTGTGTTTTACTTTTGCAGACTGACACAGCTTCTGTCTTGTTAGAAGCCATTGGATACATAAGATTCCTTCAAGGTCAAATTGAGGTGATGTTTTCTTCCTAATTTTTATATACCCTGGAAACTATATATATTGAGTGTTATACTGATAAGAGCATGAGCATGCAATTAAAGTGTCACCAATTTCTCTCTGTTACATTCTTTAGTTTATCTTTTTCTTTTCACCTTTGTTGCAGGCACTGAGTTCTCCTTACTTGGGCAATGGATCAAAAAACGTGAGGAATCCACAGTCTGTTGTAAGTATTCACTTCCCAGAGTTTCTTTTCTCTCTCTAGTTAACTCTCATAAACACCATGAAAAATTATTAGGTAGTTTCCATCATAATCTTAATTAATTTTTATATGACATAAGTTCAAATATGATTTTTGTTTTAATTAATTTTTCAACATATTATATAAAAATGGAAAAAATACCATTTTAATATTTAAAAATACAAGATAAATAATTTTAATAATTAAAATAATAAATATTATACTTTCAAGCATATACCATATAACATACCTACACACATATGAGAAGGACAAAAAAAATAGACCTACTAAGACATATAAATTAAGAGGGAAAGTTTTCTTTTTCTAAAATTTTTTGCCCTATGTTGTTTATAAGCAACAGGTACATGGAGAAAGAAATTCTGTATTTCCAGAAGACCCCGGTCAGGTAGGCTTTATTGGATCCATCAATTTATTAGGATCAAATTAGGAGGCTCTCTTTGTAATTATTGGTTAATATTTAATCACAAAAGAAAGCCATAAAAAATAACAATGTTTCTCAGCTTTTCATAACATCTTTTTAAAGCTAGTGAAAAGTATAATGTGAGAAAGCATTTCTCATTTGAAGTCAAAAAGCATGGAGAGAGAGAGAGAAAGAAGTAAAATTACTAATACTTTTTTTTTTTTTTCTCATCTAGCTGTTGAATGACAATGGCCTGAAAAGAAAGGGAGCTCCAAACCAGGTATGCTTTCTTTCTTTATTTCTTTTTATGCAAAGGTGTACCACGCTGAGTTTACCATTTATTATGTCTTTCATTTACTCATTATTATCTTGGACATATCTTATAAGTCTCATCCTAATCATTATCACCATTACTTGCATAATTGTACTAGAACATGCATGCATGGGCAGAAAAAACTATTCACACTTTGCATTAATAATGACAAAGATAATATATATTTATCACATCTCATTCATTATCATTTTGATTATACAAAAAACCAGCAAATTAATTACACTTGTGTGATCTCTTAAGATTACGCTTTTTCTATTTTATATCATTAATTTTACTTTTTCCAAGAGAATTATGGTATAATACTTTTAAAATTAAAAAATGTTAATATAATGTATAAAAAGATATCAATATAGGGTCTACTTTAGAAGAAGAAAATAAAATAATAAAAATAAAATATATTTCTTTAAAGTTAAATTTATATTTTATTAACTAATTAATTTATAGAAGCATTTTCTTTTAACTTTTTTAATAGATATAAGGTTTTTTTATAAATTAGTTAATATGTAAATTTCTTTTTTTTTCTTATTTTTCCTTCTACAAATCCTCAGAAAAAAATGCAAACAAATCCATACAATTTTTAAAAAAAACAAAGAGTTCAACACATGATTAAAAGATAACAAGTGTTTTTATACAATTTCGCAAAATAAAAAAAAAGATGGAACTTACACAAAGTAAATATGCATATAATTTATAAATATTATTTTGAATTTTTCTAATTACCATTAAAATTTTACTTTAATAGTCAGCAAAATAAATGTAAATTAATAAGATAAAATTTTAATTTTAACTGAAGAATTTTACATACAATATTTATATATTGATGAACTATATTTAAGATTTGCCCCTGAAAAAAAAAAGGATTAGCATCTAATTATTGATTCATATATTTAATAATTGATAGGATGGAAAAGATAAGCCAAAAGACTTGAAGAGTAGAGGATTGTGCTTGGTTCCTGTGTCTTGTACTCAACATGTTGGAAATGAAAGTGGAGCTGATTACTGGGCACCTGCTTATGGAAGTGGATTTTAATTAACACATGAATCATCCTTTTTAGCAACCTCATCCATCCATGCTTCCAATATATTTGTGGATGGATCATATAACATCGTAAGCAGTCAATCTGTAACAATCAAAAGGCTGAGTGCTCACGATGCTATATAGCATCCATGATTCAGTCATCAATTCATGAAAAATCTTATTATCCATTATCATTATTATGTATTGTCTCTAATCTAATTAGGTTATTAACTCAATAAGTTCTAAATAAGTGTTGTTAAAACATTGGTTAATATGTAATTTTGGATTTTCTAAACATGCATTTTCTGAAGTGGCAATTACTATTCTTCCTTTGTCATGAATTATATTATTGATAATTAATTAGCATTCTGTCCCGGTTTGTTTAAGATTGCAACTAATATTCACCCAAGTTGTACTCATTCTCTTTTATTTATGATACTCAATATTTTCTCTCGAACGTTCACCTATGATTTAGCATTCTATACATATTAACATACTAAAGCATGTGTATTTGTAAACAAACTTAGCATAATTAGTTGTTTATGCATAATCAGTGAACAAAGGAAATCGAGAAGAGGCGGTGGAAAATTAAGAGAAAGTAAATAATAAATATGGATTTTTGATGTATGCACTTGTTGTGAATCAAATATATTAATTAAAATGAAAATAAATGATCACAGTTGTAGTTAATTAGAACTAATTAACTAATTTATGTACATATATGTTGAAAATAATAAAATGTTTAATATCATTTGATGTATAGAAGTTAAAGTTACAAGTAAATGCATAGAGATTTAAAAGAAGAATATAGTTTTCGTTGTCTTTTCCTAATTTGAAATGACACTATGGTATTCTTGTTCTAAGAAATAAGAAAAAAGGAGTAACAGACAAACGCATGCATGCATATAATCAAGAGAAAAACCTGTGCTGTCAACTGTCAAGCTTCAAACTGACGAAAATTATTTTGCAAGCATATATGTGAGTGGCTCGTCATCATCCATTATGATGATGATCATAATACTTTTCTAAAATCAGTCACATTAATCATGTTGGAATGTCGATTCTCTCTCTGCTTTCAAATTATATACATTAAGAAACATTATATATGTAGTTTGCACATCTACAGCAGTAGTATTCATCATACCAACTAAAACATATTTAAAAGATTGACCTTTTTAATAAATATTTATATATATACAAACTTGTAGGTCAAATTTTGTTTTTTCAACCATAAAAATCAAATATATATTAAAGATTTATAACAACTTGCATATCCTACTCAATTAAGTTAGACTTGGAAGTTAAATTTTTTATTTATAAGAATTAAACATATGTTAAAGATTTACAATAACCCGCACATTTTACTCCATCAATTAGTTGAATTCAAACGTTAAGAATTGAATATATGATAAATGTTTATAACCATTCACTCAACTTATTAATCAATCATTTGAGTAAAGACATGATTACTATTTTTTTATTTATAAGAATCAAATATATGTTAAAGATTTACCTAATGGTATCTCCTTAGTAACTAAGTTAGACTCCAATAAATCAAAATTTTGATGATGTTACTAAAGAAACAAAAGTTATCTAAAACTCATACATAGCTAAAACTTAGATGTAGAGTTGAAAAAGAAAGAACTCATGGATGTAAACAGTTCATGGCAAACATTCATGTGAATGGATATAAGGTTGGGTGAAAAGAATGTAACTATGAATATGAATATATAGGGACCCCATCTTATATGTAGGGTCATTTTTGGACCACCTTTTAGTTCAACTACTACTCAAGTGCCCCATACCCCATTTCTCCCACGCTCCTTCCAAGTGCCCCTAACCCCAACTGGCACTTTCATCACACTTACGTTACATATTGCATCATCTCAAACAATAAATCCATATACACATATATATAATATAATATATAAAAAAATATTTGATAAATAATTACATAAATAACCAGATAATTTGTTATAAATTGTAAAAAAAGAAATATATATATATATATATATATATATATATATATTTATATATTTCCTGTTAGTAAATTGACTGATTACATATTTTTTTCGTATTTCATTTGACTGTGAATCCCTACATAATAACTATGGTATTACTATTTATTCCTTTGATAAATTTGTCTTTGGCAAATGTCAAGTTAGGATTTTGCGTTTTCATATGCACCCTGGTTTTCCACTTTGAAATGTATAATAAAGCCAATGGGGTAATGACTGGTGATTACCTTTTATCCACTAGCAAATTGTTTATATAGAGTGGTCATGCTAATTAATGATAAATAATGAATTAGTTAAGTGATTAGTCCATTACGGAATTTTAATTATTGGACTATACTTTTTTGTACGATGACGTACTCCAATGGAAAGTTGTAGATTAGAATTTTTTATTTGTATAAATTAATTAATTATGTGAGAAAAAGCAAAAGTTAAAAGTTTGAATGTGATTGTATCATTTGTTTTTTTCTAGCTTACATCTTTTGATGCTTTCTATTGTTGAAAACAAAAGGGGAAAATAATTCAATAAATGAATTTGTGTTGATCACACACAGAAAGAATACTTTAAAGGGTAAATTACGATAATCAAGTTCAACTTTTTTTTTTTAAAAAAAAGAAAAGTGAATAAACAATCATTTTTAATAAATTAAATATTAGGTGTTGAGGAGTTGGTTAACAGAGTGCACAAATTATTATAAGTTATATGAATTGTTGCTCGATTTGAATAAAAAAAATAAAATAAATTTTGGACACTCATCCTAGAAATTTAAAAACGGATTTATATTACATAAGTGAATCAGATCACAACGTTTTACCTGGCAACTGAATCTTAGATCACATCTAATTAATTGCATGAATTTCAAGACATTAATTAATTGAGTACTGTATGGTTTTTTTTTTTTTTAATTATCATCCACATCTAGTATTGATGTTGGAGAAATGAAAAGATTTTGATTGAATTGAATTGCACTAAATACTCATGGTCCATATTCCATATATATATATATATGATCTGACTTTCTCAAAGTTTAATTTTACAATAATAACAATAAAAAAAGAAAAAAGAAAAATACAACTATTGTTAGTGGTCATTAATAATTAGAATGGATGTTCCTAGATCTACCTAAATAATTTTGAATAATGTTTATGCAAACTAAAATTATGATAAAATGCATGTACGAGAATAACAAATTATAAAAGTTTTATTCTTTGATCAAATCCAGGAATATTAAATTAATTAAAAATATTACACGTGCATACATTATGCCATAGAATGAGACAAAAGAACAAGAATGATATGGGTTAAATTATAAAGAACAAAATTACAAAAGCAAAGGGTTATGGGTGAATCTCCATACTCATGTTTTTGAATAATTGAGTAGTGCTTGGCCTATGTTTCTTTCTGTTTGTCTTCATCTCTAGCCTTCATGCTGCCAACCCTACGAATTGAGGAAGAGGAAGCACATGCAAGCAAGGATCATATAAAGAGAATGAAACTATAGCCTTGCATTATTCATGTTACATAGAAACTCTCTTAAAAAGAAAATCTCTTTTAAGAGAAAATCCATACATATTTGGACAATTTTTTTTTAAAAAAATATTTTATATTTTCCTACTCCATTGGCTCTAAGAAAATGTTAAATGTGTTCTAATATATAGTATCAATTGAAAAGTCGGATATACATTTTTCTCATTAAATTAAAGTAAGATGAGAACATTTATCAAATAACTTTGATGCAGAATGTTAGAGTGATTTTTAATTTTTATATATGATTGGCTTACATAATATAGTCCGGTCCAAGAAACTATTTTAATCATTTTTTTTATAAAGTTTACCTTCAATACAAAGTTGTTATTTGGTGGTATGTATATATATATATATATATATATATATATATATATATATATATATATATATATATATATATATATATATATATATATATATATATATATATATGTTGCTGCTAGATTTAGGAGTAAGATAATTTGACAATTTTTAATTTCAAAGTCTATTTTAGATTTTCAATTATTATAAATGTGAATGTGTTATCTCCTGAGTTATCATTACACTAGACATCTCATTTACCAGGTTAATGTTGTTAAAGTCATTAATTAATAAAGAATATAGGGTTTGGATTTGATAATTAATTTATTAAAAGTTTAAGTGATGAACTAAATGTGGAGAGTTAAATTTGTTAAATAAATTAGGTTAACTTGAAATATATATAATTTGATTCCTTTAACTCATGAACTGATTGGATATATATAACTTCTATATATTAATTTGGTCAGAAAATATAGTAGTTAGAAATTATTTTCTGGGATTCTTATTGTTTTTTGACTTTTGCATTAGACATGTATTAATGAGACTGGTTCCCATGGTATGAATTTATGATTTTGGTATAACTATTCCTATCTTATATTTGTCACTTAGGTGATATGTTTGTCTATATTTTTTTTAATAAATTATAAATTTAAAATGTTCATGCAGAAATTTAGTTATTTAACTTGATAAATCAAATTAAATTTATTAATATGAATAATTTTTTAATATAAATTGCATTTATGTTTCTCAATTATGTAATTTATTTATCTAAATTACATTTCTAGATGGTAAATCTGAAATATTTAAGAGTAAAATATTATTGTTTAATTTCATGTAATTTCAGTTAACAGATAAACTTAAATCAAATCAAATTTAAATTAAAAAAATAATTTTGAACTTGAGTTAAATTCTAAGTTAAATTAATTATCAAATTAAACTCATTTCATGATGAATTATTTTTAATTTCGTAAATTATTTTAAAATTTATTAATTTATATGGCTAAGTCCTTTGATTGAAAAAAATTAATAAAAATAATAAATACAATGAAATGGAAAGAAAATGATTATTTATATTATTTATGTTATAAGAAAGTTATATCTCACATTGTTTCAAAAATATATACTTGTAATTATTTGAAGGGCAGTTACACTTAGTCATTGATCATAATTAGTATTTAAATAACTATCCACCATGTTCAATATCATATTTGTAACTGTTTTTCCTTTCCTTTAATTTTACTTAGAAATTTCTTTATACCCCTAAGCCAGATTTTATATTCCTAGATCATCGTCCACCATGTTTAATATTGTTTTTCCCTTCCTTTAATTTTACTTAGAAATCCTTTAATTTTACTTAGAAATTTCCCTACATCCCTGATTTTATATTCTCTACATCTAAAATGTCAAGTGACATACTATTTGGGGCGTCTTTGGAGAAATAATTTGTCAACACCTTCCTGTATTCTTCATGAATCCAAAGCTAATATAATCAAGGTGTAATAATTTTTTTTTATATAAATAAAAATATTATTATTCTCTTTATTAAAATTACATAATGTTTATTTTAATATTTTTTAACTTATTTATGTACTATTCTCTTTTAATCTCTAAATAATATATCAAAATCATTTTTAATATCCTTTTCTGACTTTTTTTTTTAAAAATTATTTCATTTTTATGAATGGTAAAGATACAAGAAACTGATTAATGGCACGACTAATATTCATAGAAATTATATAATATATACAATAACATATTTTAAAGTTTATGTATTCATGACATATTATGATTGTATGTAAGCTATTTAAGAGTTTCATTTTTTAAATTTTTACCATAGATCTAACCTATATAAAATCACACTGTTATCAAATTCTAGTTGAAACAATTTATCTTAAATTTATAGTATAATTGAATGAAGGATATGATGATAACCCCTTTCTTGAGGTTATCGATTAAAAAAATTAAAATAAGAAAGTATTTAATTTATAAATAAGAAGATATCTAAGATATAGATTATAAGTGAACGTACAAACATTTTTTTTTTATAATTTCTTAACAATAAAAACATTGATTAACATTTATACGTGTATATAGATAATCAATTCTTGAATTTGAAGTAAGCGTTCAAGATTTAATGTGTAATGTAATTGAATGTAGATGAATCTCCAAATGTCTAATTATCATCGAAAGCTCGTGAATGAATAAATGTACGCAGCAAATGAAGCACCAGTTAGGTTTTTAAATGCATATATGATGATATTGTGATAAATTATTAGTGTGATTCTGAGTATTCCTACAACGTATTTTGAATATATATTTTTAATGTGAATTTATCGAGATTATGTTTCTAAATAATACAACTCAAATATTTAGAGTCAAATATTTTAATTTTTTTTGTCTTGCCTTAACGAGTTGATATAAGTTATTCCTAAACATAAATCAAATAAATTTTAAATTAAAAAGAATAATTTTGAATCAGAGTTAAATTCTAAATTAAACTAATTAACAAATTAAACTCATTTCTATTCAATTTCCTTTCGATTAACATGATGAATTATTTTTAATTTTATAAACTATTTTAAAATTTAATAATTTTTAGGACTAAGCTCATTTGGTTGAACAAAAAGATTAACAAAAAATAATAAGTACAATGAAATGGAAATAAATATTATTTATATTATTTGGTGTAAGACACAATACTAAATGTCAAGAATGAGTGGGATCTATGTAGTTATCTTTCTTCTCACAGAAAAGTATTAAAAAGTGCATAAAATATTATATTTCTTATATTATCTTTATTAGGTAAGAAATAAATAAATAATTTTACATTATTTCAGTAATTATTATTATACTTCCTTTCCTTTTTATTTTCACCATTTTTCCTTTTTTTTTCTTTTCTTTTTTTTTTTTTCTTCTTCATCATTTCGTACTTTCTTTCTTCTTCTTGTTACTAAAGAAAGGGCAAATAACGTTAACTCCTATAGTTTTGTCAAGTTACGGTAAGTAATTTAAGAAATAGAAACAGTTTTCTTAGTTTAATTTTTGGTAATATATCCATTAACTACAAACATAATTAAAAATATCATCTATAAAATTATTCTTTCATAATAATAATTTTATTTTATTAAACTAAAATTTGAATGTGTTTCTTCAATCATTTTTGGAATAATCATACAATATAAAATGAAAATTCAACTTAAATAATTTTCTCTTTTTTTTTCGTTTAAAAATCTAAATAACCATAAGTTTCTTTAAAAAAAAATATAAACAACCACATTAATTTAAATTTTCATTTGTTTTAAAATTATATATGAATAAAGTGAAAAATGAATAAAAAAAATCTAATTATACTTTCAACCCAAAACTTTTACAATTTCATGATTTATATCCCCTTAAAAACAGCACCATAAAATTTACCTACATTTTATCTCTAAATTTCACCATCTTATTGTATATATAACTATTACATTTATGACAATTTTTTCCTCTATATCGTCAAATTATTTAATGATATAGGAATAAGAATATTGAGATTTTAAATTTGTAATAAAATTGATAATATATTTTTTCTGGAAATAGGATGAGGCCCAAAAATGAAAAAAATTAAATAAATAAAAATGATGACCTTAGAAGAAGAAACAATGCGAAAACAACACAACAGAACACCAAAACATGATCTATGTCGAGAAACAGAGTCATGAGTTGTCAGCAACAACTTACATAGACAAAACTGCAGCTTTGTCTTTTTTGGTGACACCACACCGCAACATAATCCTTCGTATTTCAGTCTAAAGCGGAACAAACCCATTTTCACTTTTTCAGTAGTTCCATTCTCTTCTTTCCAATTTCCTCTTTTCCTCCGTAATTATTTGTTTTTCAGGTGTTCATGTTTCTGTGCAATGACACCTACACCATACATAACAAGCCACCCAATTGCCCAAAGCCTTTGTCACTGCCTTCAGAATCTGCACTTGCCCAAAGACTTTCAGGAGTTGAAATGATGGTTGTCCAAAACTTGATGAGTCATACATGAGATGACTTTGTTTGATATAAAAGTCAACAAATTTAACATGTTACAATCTGTGATTGAATAAAGTTTCCCCAGACAAGACAATGTTCCGCACATTTCTTGTGCTCTTATCTTCCTGCACATCTTGATGAAATTAGTTTCATAATTGTTGAATTCAGTCTCTTACAATGTTTCCAGGTAGTAAGGGAACATGATCCCTTAGGAAGAGATGTTGAACTCTTTTGTCAGCATCTATATGGTGCAGGGAAAGTTGGTCCAACCTCTAAAGGAAGTGAAGGTGTGGAGTTAGTTGATGGGCTGGTGATTAAGGAAGGGGATTATAAACTTGTGAAGACCAGGTTTACAGGTTTAGTGCATTCTTTGCCACACACCTTCATTCGGTCCTTCAAGGAGCAGGAATAAATAGTCTGGTCATCACTGGTAAGTAATAGTCCTCAATTAATGCTTGATCATGTATTTTATCATTTAAAGTATATTCCTTAATTTTATAGAAGCTAGATAAAATTTTTATGCAGGTGGATCTACATTTTTGCAGATATGGTTACCGAATATCTTCCTATTTTAAGAAAAAAGAAGTGACAAGAGCGTGACTAAGAAATGGGAAAAATACCTGGGCATGAACTTAATTTTATGAAACTTGCAACATACTCTAAGGGCATTCCCTCTTATCATATCCATTTAAAACTAATAGTAACAAAACCAAAAGTATTACTAATTATTATAGTGGTGGGAATAATTTTCATGAATATATGCATGGGTTTCATAAGATAAGATCAACATGATACTACTTTTTTATAAAATCTAATCTCTCAATGACTAAGTTCACCACCTTTTATAAGATCTATATTTTTTATCTTGTTCTTTAAACTCTACACGAATATTGTGATATGAAATAACACTCACGCCTCTTTTCATAATTAATTTATATAGTTCCGAAGAGATATTTATTCTTAAAAAATAAAAATCAAACCTAAATTTTTATAAACAGTTCAGCCGTGCATAATTTACTAATACTGTCCTAAGAAAAAAATAGACTATAAGTTTAGTCGAAAAATTTTACATTTAAATTTTGTCTAGCTACAGAAATAAGTTCAGTTCATAGGCGGTGAACAATTTGTGAACCAACCCTGAGTAAGCTTCCAACTTAATGTTCAACATGTCCTTCTTTATTTGTACTTATCCCTGATAATCTTTATACTTCTCATCCACCATATTCTTCTTTATTTGTACTTCAAGTAGTCTTTCTTGAGAATCTTTATACTCCTCAAACAATGTTTTCTCAAGCATGCTTGTATGTTGGACGTTGTCCCGTAAAGTTTTCTGCAATTCTCTTAGACGTGTGTCAGTTGGAAAATATGATAGGCACTTAGTGACTTCTTGAAAACTGGGGTGGAAATCATTATCGATCAACTTAAAGGATCGTATTTTCTTCTAATTTTCTCAGTAGTTTTGCTAAACATTTGAATGGAGATTTTTTCTGCTCAGCATTTAAGATGTCTATTGGCATACCACTTTTAGCATCACTTGAGATATAAGATGCTAGCAGAGTTATGTCTTCCTCTGGAAGATCAAGTTCCTTCAGCTGGTTTTTGATCTCAACATCAACAGTAGTCATATCCATATCCTGTTTGAGCAACCATTGCAACAACAATTGAAGATACTAGGATATTATTGTTAAAACTAAAAAATACTAAAGAGAAACAATGCCTAACCTCCAAGTTTCAGAATAAAGTGATAAACAGTATAAACTGAAAGATAATTAATTGCACATAAGAGCGAAATTAGGCTTACTCAAATATCATTCTTTAAAACTATAAAAATATATATATAAAAAAAACAGTATTTACACTTCTCTACCCTCATATTCAAAACAGAATAGGAATAAGGTGACAAATGATATGAACAGATAATTACACATAAACACAAAGTGAAATTAGATTTTTAAGACTACACGAGAAGAAACAAATAAAGTGGTATACAAAGTAAACAGAGAAATTGCACGTAAACAAAGAGAAATAATTAGAATATAAAAGGAAAGTGTTTAGTTTAGAATAATTGCACGTAATAAAATGATTGAAAATACAAACAGAGAGATAATAAATAGATAATTGCAACAGAAAGATAATTGCAACCAACGAAATTAGGTATCTGAAAGGCAAAAAAAAAAAAAAAATTGCATAATTGCAACCAACGAAATTAGGTATCTGAAAGGCAAAAAAAAAAAAAAAATTGCACGTAAAGAAAGAGTGAAACTAGATTTATGATCGGGAAAAATGGAAATTAAAATTAGAATATTAAAAAGAAAGTGTTTAATTCAGAATATTGCATCTAATAAAATGATTGATAATACAAACAGAGATAATTGCACATGAACAAAGAGTGAAATTAGGTTTATAAAGAGTAAAAATGGAAATTAAGATTAGGTTTACTCAAATGTCATTCTTTAGAACTAAAATAATATAAAAAAGAAACAATATTTACCCTCTAATCCAGAGTACGAACACAACACCATAGACAATATAAACATAAAGAAATAATAAACAAGCACATTAATTTAAATTTTCATTTTAAAAAAAAATTATATATGAATAAAATTGAATAAAAAGTCTAATTATACTTTCAACCCAAAACTTTTACAATTTCATGATTTATATCCCCTTAAAAATTGCACCATAAAATTTACCTACATTTAAATAATCTCTAAATCTCACAATCTTATTGTATATATAACTATTACATTTATGACAATTTTTTCCTCTAAATCGTCAAATTATTTTATGACATGGGAATAAGAATAGGGAGATTTTAAAATTTTGATAAAATTGATTATATTTTTTTCTTGGAAATAGAATGAAGCCCACAAAAAAAGAAAAAAAAAAAAAATGATGACTTAGAAGGAGAAACAAGCGAAAACAAAACACAAACACATTGATCTATGCCCAGAAACACAGAGTCATAAGTTGTCAGCAACAACTTACATGGACAAAACTGGAGCTTTGTCTTCTCTGGTGACACTGCAATACAAACCTTCACATTTCAATCTCTCATCCCTTCCTTTTCCATTTCTGAAGCGGAACACACCAATTTTCACTTTTCGGTAATTCCATTTTCTTCTCTCCAATTTTCTCTTTTCCTCCATAATTATTTGTTCTTCACCTGTTCATGTTTCCGTGCAGTGGCACCAACACCATACATAACAAGCAACCCAATTGCTCAAAGCCTTTGTCACTGCGTTCAAAATCTGCACTTGCTGAAGCTTACCCTTTGAAATTGACAGAGGATTGGAACTGCACGGCCCTTCTCGTTATCGACATGCAGGTAATTAGTTGCTCACTTTCCAATTCTGTTCCTCCAAATCTTCTAGGAGAAATTAAGGTTTTTTTATATTTTTTTTTCTATGTTCAGAAAGATTTTATAGAAGATGGAGGTCCTATGTTAGTGAAAGGAGGGAAAGGAATTGTCCCTAATGTCATTAAGGCTGTTGAAGTTGCTAGGCAGCGTGGAATTCTCATTGTTTGGGTAATATCACTCTTTCTCTGTTATTCTTTGTCTATGAATAATTATTCAAATGTTGAGGAAGGTGGGGATAATAATTCAAATCTTACCAGTTTTCTTATGATTTACTTTTTTGCTTGTGGTGAAGTTGCTAGGAAAATTAGAGTTTAATAGGTATGTGCAGAATCTTTTATTTTGTAAATGAATCAGAGAAATGGGTAAACTATCATTTTGGTACTTGATATAAAATCAAGTGTTTTCACTTTAATTCCCAAAACTAATCAAATTATAAAAAAAGAGCATGAAATTAGTTATTAACTTTAGTCATTGAGTTCATAAACTTAGTTACTTATTATCATTTTGGTTCTTGACCTTTATCACTTATGGTTATTTTAGTCCATAAAATTCAAGAAACCAAAGTCACTAGTTGTATCATTTATCGTTACTTATAGAGACTTCTTTTGAATTTTATCATTTTGAGGACTAAGGTGACAGCAATTTAGACTTTCAGGAATTGAAATGGCTGCTTGTCCAACTAGAACTTGATGAGTCATACATGAGATGAATTTATTTAATATAAAAGTCGACAAATTTATCACGTATTACAATCTGTGATTGAATAAAGTTTCCCCAGGAAATGCTCTGTACATTTTTAGCTGTCAACGTGTAGAAATGAAAGTCTTGTGCTCTTATCTTCCTGCACATCTTGGTCCGTTGACATTCAAGAAATTAGTTCCATAATTGTTGAATTCAGTCTCTTACAATGTTTCCAGGTAGTAAGGGAACATGATCCCTTAGGAAGAGATGTTGAACTCTTTCGTCGGCATCTATATGGTGCAGGGAAAGTTTGTCCAACCTCTAAAGGAAGTGAAGGTTCGGAGTTAGTTGATGGGCTGGTGATTAAGGAAGGGGATTATAAACTTGTGAAGACCAGGTTTAGTGCATTCTTTGCTACACACCTTCATTCAGTCCTTCATGGAGCAGGAATAAATAGTCTAGTCATCACTGGTGAGTAATAGTTGTAATGCACAATGCCAACTTATTGTTTTATAGTTGTATATTGACTTCATGTAGCTTTTTATGCGTAGGTGTTCAAACCCCTAACTGTATTAGGCAAACTGTCTATGATGCTGTAGCATTGGACTATCAACCTGTAACTGTTATTGTTGATGCTACAGCAGCAGCCACACCTGATATTCATCTTGGTATGTATTTGTCTCTGGAAAAAGTATCTATTAATTGCACATATATTATTCAATCATAAGAATTCTGTGCAGGGAGATATAGATTTCTGATCTATATAAAATTGTTTTGCAGTTAGTAAGTTTGGGTTATGAGTACTAGAGTTTGGTCACCTACTCTATTTCGTGCAATTCTTAGAGATTAAAAAATTATCTGACTCTGCAGATGCCTATGTAGTAAACAACACCTTTTACTTAGTATTGATTTCTGCAGAGGATTTTATATGAAAATATGGAGAGGAATGTATAATTGCAAAAACAATTTCTTCTCCTTACTCTGGATTAACACCTTTTAGCTATCATATACCACACTTCTTTAAATCTATTTCTTTTGTTCTGATACTCTAAGTGGCTTAAAGAAAGTAAACTTTTTTGTTTATTCAAAATATGATCAAAAGAAATTTGATGGCAATGATGAACAATATTCTGGTTGTTTCAGCCAATGTTCTTGACATGAAAAATATTGGAGTTGCAACGCCAACATTACAAGAATGGAGCGAATCTGAAGTTTGACCTGCATGAACCATGCTACTTTAGCACCCTGTGGTGTTGTTCAATTCCACACTCAAAAGGTGTTGATGTCTTTGGCAGGTGAAACAGCATAGTGAAGTGAACATGTGTATATTGCATTACTTGATTGCTGCATGATAAAATTATTTACATGGCTATCTTTGTTTATTTTAGTATTCACTTCACTTTTGTCATCATTATTATTATATAAAAAAGAATTTAAAGCTACCATCACTGAATTGTCTTGGAGTTTGCAAGTGATTTTTAGCTGCGTTTTTGAATAATTCTATGTTGGTAACGTAGCAGCGTTTTCTTGAAGGATTTTGCAAGATTCGATGTGTAAGTTCATCCACATATACTATTACTCCACGAAGACACACACACTTTAGCTAGAACCATAAAACAAGAGAGGAGGATGGAAAAACACCTTTCAATCATGTTTGTTTTTAATTGTTGAAAAACCTGTTTTGGAAAAAATGTATATCAAAACTTAAGAGATTTTGAATAAGGAATGATTGCTGAATAACATAAAATAGTTTTAAAAGAAATTTTTTAAAACTAAAATGTCTAAAAGAAAAGAAGTAAACTCCTCAAATTAGTCTTTAAAATTATACAAATTCAGTATTTTACAATTTGAAGTTTTAAAAATCATGTATTAATTTCTTTTTTTATTTCTAAAATGATACTTTAATTTCCGATTATTGTACATTGTTGAGACTTATACTTAAAACTTAAATCTAGATATCATATTTTTTTATTTAGACTTTTGTTTATATTTTACATGTTAAGAATCAATATAATGATGTTTTATTCTTAGTGCTATACATTATGATATTATGTTCTTTAAAAATAATTTATTTATTTATTATTATTATTATTGTTGTTATTGTTATTGTTATTATTATTAGTATTATTATTATTATTGATTTGACGATGGTTCGGTTGAGTTGTTAAAATTTAAACCTGTATTTTATGGGATGGGATCATTGATCTCATTTGACTTTAAAAATATTGATATAAAATGTTATATGCTTCAACCATTGTCTAATTTTATCTTCATGGTTACTGTGCAATTTTTTTTAAAGAATAATATCTTGAAACTAACCCAATTTTTAGAAATTTTAGTAATTAAAATATTGAAGCAAAAGAAAAAAAAAATTCAAAGAGTAATTTAAAAGTTTGTTGGCCAGTGTGAAAAATGTGGCAAATAATGGTCTTCGATCTGGCTCTAACCTTTATCTTGGTGTCGGCAGAAATTGGCATGAAATGGTGAACACTAACTAATATAGTCTAAAATATATCTTTGACTTTTCTACATGACAATTAACTTTAACTTGAACGTGTTCTATATAATTTTTTTATTAATTTGTGCCTATATATACAAATATTTTCAATGTCCACATCTGATTTTTCAGAGTGCATATTAAATACGATTAATTTTGAGATAAAAAAGTTTTTATGTATTATTTTTCTTTTAAAAATGATAATACCTTCGCTAAAATTATTCAACATGTGTGGAACACTTACTCAACTAATTTTAGTGGTTTGATTCATTCAATGAACATAGAAGAAGGAATAGACAAAACTGCCCTAAGAGCATGCATCACATTTTGTGGTTATGTTGTACGGTACTTTGTTGGTGTGAGTAGTTTGGTCATTAATGAAAAATTAGCATCACATCTTGTGATTTTGTTGGACGGTACTTTGTTGGTGTAATTAGTTTAGTCATAAATGAAAAATTAACTAAGGAACAGTTTGGGAGAATGAATAATGGTCACTGATTTTATTCATTTTTATAAAATTTGATTAAAAGTCATATCAACAATTATATTATCGATGATTTATGATTGAATGAACTTCTAAAATTCTATTAAATTCATTATTTGAACATGAAAAGAAATCAGTAGAAAACACAAATATTATTAGAGTTTACTGTAGATATTTAACACTAAATAAGTTAAAGGAAAACTAGAAAGAAACTATTAAATGAGAATTGACAAGACGTAATATGCTTAAATAGTTTGAATTTTGACTTTAGTTATTATTATTGATATGATAATGGCATGGTTGTTGATGAAGCATTATTGGTGGTGTGATCCATGCCTGTTTATTTTTCCTTGGTATATTTAACTCTAAGTCACTGAATTCAAAAGGAAGAAAGGAAAAATATGCAGCACATGGCAGAGGATTGGAACCGCACTGCCCTTCTTGTGATAGACATGCAGGTTATTTTCCAATGTGGTTCATCTTCCTTCTAAGCATGTTTTAAGGATGCACTCTCTATATATAACTTGGTTTGTTTGTGATATTGCAGAAAGATTTTATAGAAGATTGGAGTCCTGTGGCTATTAAAGGAGCCAAAGACATTGTCCCTAATGTCATTAAGGCTGTTGAAGTTGCTAGGCAGCGTGGGATTCTCATAGTTTGGGTAATACCACTCTTTCTCTTTTATTGGTTATGTGCCTCAAAATCTAAGTTGGTTTGGTAAGGACCAATTAGTCCAAAAATCTAAGTTCAGATTTAGTAATCTATCTTACTTGTTGTCATTGGCCTTATCAGCCATCAACCGTTATTGGATCACTCAATTATATTAAGTCTTGCAAATTTTACACTATGAGATGTTAACTTTCCTCTATGAAATGAAACAAGTTTTGATATGAATTACTTGTTTAAATGATGGGTGTAAAGTTGCTAGAATATGAAAATGTATACAATGAAGTTTATTTTAGTTTTCATAATTCCACAAGTTTAAAATTTTGCTTTTATTTATACTTACCCTGATATGTGCTCTGCATTTTGGATATGGGGTTTGCTTTTAATTTGTCTCTATGAATTTTAATCAACTTTACGCAGAGAACTAATCAACTCACTCATATATATATATATATATATATATATATATATATATATATATATATATATTTCTCTCTCCATATTTTATATATATACGTATTTTTCTTTCGGTCTGGCTGTCTGTCTATTGGAGTTGTTTATCAAATATTTTTGAATTTTAATAGACTTATTTTTCTCTTTGCATGTCATCTCAGTATTTTAAAAACACATGAGGTCATGACAAAGGTGTTTTCACATCTCAAGAAAATAGTTTTGTAAATGTTGAATAATGCATGTTTCTAGGTAGTGTGTGAAAATGATCTCTTAGGAAGAGATGTTGTGCTCTTTCGTCGGCTTAATTATACAGAGGGGAAAGTTGGTCCAGCCAGTAAAGGAAGTGAAGGTGCAGAATTAGTTGAAGGATTGGTTATGAAAGAAGGGGACTATAAACTTGTGAAGACTAGGTTCAGTGCATTCTTTCATACACACCTTCATTCAGTTCTTCAAGGAGCAGGAATTAGTAGTCTTGTGGTCACAGGTGAGTGATAGTTGCAATGCATAATGTCAACTTATAATTTTATATTTGTATACTGACTCATATAGGTTTATGTGTAGGTGTTCAAACTCCAAACTGTATCAGGCAAACTGTCTTTGATGCTGTTTCGCTGGACTATCAACATGTGACTGTTCCTGTTGATGCTACAGCAGCAGCCACACCTACCATTCATCATGGTATGTAATTTTAATTTCTTAAAAGGAACAAGTATGTTTGGATTTCTATAATATCATACAAGTGGTATGTTTTTGAGGAGTCTAAGATATGCTATTCTAAGATAATTTTTTACATGATGATCAACATTTTGGATGGTTTTGTAGCCAATATGTTTGACATGAAAAATATTGGAGTTGCAACACCAACATTGCAAGAATGGAGTGGATCCAAAGCTTGAATAGATATATGGACCATGTGGCTTTTCGTACTTAGCTGTGGTTGATCTCTTTGGCATGTTAAACTGTAACGTGAAGTGAACCTATATATGTAATACTTCATTACTTGGTATTGTTGCTGGTTGCTCTGTAAAATGAATTTCGTTTTTATGAATTTTAATAAATTTTAATCCATGATAAAGTATGTTACAGTGTTTTGTCAATACTTGCTAAGGTCAATCCAGTAGGCACTCACCCCAATTTTTTCTCTTTTCTTTCTATACATGTGAAAAAAAGAAAAGTTAAAAAAGAGTATTAATAAAAAAGATAACCCGCAGGCACGACCTCCTCCTTGCAATTCTGAAACTGAAATATGTGAATCAGCAACATCTGGCCAAATGACAATGTTAATCTCTTCCCTTGCTCTCATGTTTATTGGAAATGGTGGCCTTTCATGCTCCTTTGTTCAGTGCTCAACACCTATTTTACGGTTCCATTGAAACAAAATTTCTATTGTGTATAATATTTTAAATAGAAAAATTACAAACTCTTGTGAAAGAAATGATTCATGGTTAAAGGTGAGAGAATTAAATAAGAGAAAAAAGGTATCTATACATATGGTTTTTATACTGTCATATAATCATAGTTTAAGTTAGATGATTTTAATCATAATCATCATAGAAATCTTAATAAACTTCATGTGTGATTAATTATTTTATACTAAGTAATTCCATATCTACCAAATATAAGTCCTTTCCAATCCTTACACTGTATTGCTTGAAGAATTTTGTCAAGAGTTTAAAGGTTATAACACTGTAAAATAATTTTAGACCGTCGTCTAATTACAAATAAGAAATATGTATGATTTATAGGAATTTTGTTATTAAAATCCACAAACCCACTGTACACAGTAGATTGTGAAAGGCTGACTGTGTAAAACACTGCATGAACCTTTTTCTCTCTTGTCAAACCATATCCAATATTGCCTCAAACAAAAACCAGCCACTGATTTCAGTTGCCAAATTAATAAAGGAGAATAGAAAGAAAGCCATGATTCATCCATATCAGAGAAAATGATTGTTGTCTGAACGATCCACAAAGGAATCAAGGGCGAGGCTCCTAAATAAGAATCTTTTGTTTATCTGTGTTATGACAACTAACAGAGGATTCAAAGGAACTAACATTCTAATTCACAGAAAACTCAAGAAATTATCTCAGTAAGTCACAGTTTATGTGATGAAGTTCTCAAAATTTCTTCACTAACCTGTGATACCTTATCAAACTGACCCTCAGTTCTGGATTCAATTAATGGTAATTCTTCCTCATTTGAACCGTTTTCTTCAGTTACCTTAGATTCTTCATCAGTAGTAGATCCATAAGCCCAACTGCATATTAGATAATACACTACATTAACAGCACTAAGAGTGGCAAGGACCCAATAATACTTGTCAAAATGACCTTTGTTAATGTTATCGGAGATCCATCCATCCTTTCCCTCTATTGAAGTAACTTTTCCCACAAAACTGAATACCAAAGAAGATAACACATATCCTGCAGCCATTCCAAGTCCAAAAAAGGAAGAAGCGATACTTGACATGGTCTTAGGAAACTCAGCGTAATAGAACTCGTTTTGGCCTACTGCGTTGAATGCTTCAGCTATGCCACCCAAGCAAAGTTGAGGAAAAAGCCACATTGCAGACATACTCAACACTGCATGTGTATCATTAACATGTCCCTCACTAATTGCTCTCCTTCGCCTTATAGTCTCCACAATTGCTGCAGTAACCAAGTGGAGAAAAGAGAAAAACAACCCAAGTCCCATTTTTTTCTTGGCACTGATCATAACTGGTTTGCCTCTAAGCTTTGATGCAAGAGGAATAATGACACGGTCATAGAGAGCTATCCATACAAATATTGTAAATATCATGATCACACTCATAGAACCTGCTGGAACTTCGAAATTTGAAGTGATATGTCTGTTAAGGGATTTAGCTTGCAACAATCCAAATGAACCTCCAATGTTAAGATACATCATGATAGCTGTAGACCACAAGGGAATAACTTTGACAATAGCCTTTAGTTCTTCTACTTGATCAACTGTGCAGAGACTCCACGGATTTGAGGCTGAACCATCAGAGGCTATATCTTTCTCTGAGTCTTTAATGAAGCAAGCTTTATTCAGAAACCTAGAAAACAGAACATTACCAGAAGTTTAGCATTTTTTCATCCAGTGAGTAAATGATGGTAGTGTGAAAATGTGATTGAACCTTAGTTTATCAGTTGGAACAACAAGATCTGTGTCCTTGTTACGATGATACATTCCATCCGAGATCTTGTGTGGCAATCGAAGTTTCCTGTTCTTATAGGCTACAACAATCACGCGTGCAAAGCCAGTGAGCAAGCTGTTGTGTGTTTTATTCTTTACATAAAGTGGAGAAGCTAAAAGGAAAAATAAAGTGGACAAGAACATAAGTGCTGCCGGAACTCCAAAACCCAACTTCCATCCAAGATGATCTTGGATATACACAATGCCGGTGAAGGCAATTATGACTGATATCGCAGACAAAGCATAGTACCAGCTGAAGAATATCTCCATGGCCCTTTGATTATTGGGGTTATCATTTCTATTCACCTGGTCTGCACCAAAGGCCAAGGAGCATGAAAGGCCACCATTTCCAATAGACATGAGAGCAAGGGAAGAAATTAACATTGTCATTTGGCCAGATGTTGCTGATTTACATATTTCAGTTTCAGAATTGCAAGAAGGAGGTCGTGCCTGCGGGATCATGGCAGTTAGCCACAACAGTGTCATTCCCTGTTTCCAAAAAGTTGACCTTTTTTAAGTACAGAATTACTCTAAGGATATCAAATCAATTACTAAGTACGTGTTTGGATGAGCATTTACAAAACTGATTTTGAAGTGAACAGATTAATGTTTGGATATTTTTATCTTAAAACAAGTTATACATAAAATTTAGTGTAAACATTTTAACCTGACACAAAAGCTACTCCGTATCTCTTCAAATCAAACCAGGTTTAGAGTTGAAATTGATTCTACACAACAACAACCAAACATTTGTGTTTTCACTAAAATCACATTTAATAAATCAATTATTATATCTTGTAACCCAATGGACTGACTATTTTCCCCTCAAAAGACAGGGACATTAAAATGTTAATATGTTGAAATAGTCTATGCACTAGCATCCAAAATGACTTGTAGGATAAAAAGTAACCAGAAAAAATTGAAATTTACTATCTATAACTTAAAACTAATTTTTCATTAGCTAATTTGTAAAAAGTCTTGCATCTTTTATAATAGTTAAGAGAGACCTTCTACAGATTAGCTAATGAAGTAATTTTAACTTTTGAAGAAATACATTCTATTTTTTCTTCTTATTTTCTTTTCTTAGAAGTCCTTTGAGATAAATTAACCCAAACATAACTTTGTTAATTTTTCAATAACTAGTTTCATTGATTGGTTCATTTGTTACAAGGATAGAAATTAAAAAGTTGAATTTAGAGAATAACATGAGATGGATGTGGTGGTGAGGGAAAAGGAGTACCTTATTACACCTACCAGGAAAGTGATGAAGGAACCTAAACCAACAGCAAGGAAGCGACCCAGATAAGAATCAGCAATGAAAGCACCAGGGAGAGGCATGAAATTGGTGGTTGCAACTGATAAGAGGAGTATTTGAGTGGCTTTGTTTAAATGAAGATGATAACTTCCCATCAAATACAATATCATATTGGGAAGAAGCCCCAACGTTGCTACCCTAGCAAGTGCTTCATTTGCTGCATTCATTCATTCATTCATTCACATAAATTCAACATCCAAAATCAAAATATATGAAATGAAACAACAGAGTGTGTATAAGTTTGAGGAACACAAAGAAACCTATGATGAAAGGCACTGTAACTAGGCCACCCTTAGAACACCTTTGTGGTTGAGAATTGCGTTGTGAAGCTACTTTGGGTTGAGTTGATGAACTAAGCTCGATCTCCTTCTCCATTGATGACTCTGTTACAGGAACTTCTGCTACTTTTCCTTAATGAAACAACAAACTGAACAAAAACATAGTACAAATGATACACACTTCCTTCTACCAGATCCTCAAATTCAACGAATACTGTTCAACAGAGCCTTTCTCTGTTTCCCATGTTATGTATGTCTAAGTGTTGCCTCAAATGGTTTAATATGTTTTTAATACACACGAGCTTTCAACGAGTGTTAGAAATTTATTTAAGAGATTCATCTACACTCAATTACATTACACATTGAATCTTAAATTAAATCTTAAACACGTGTTTAGCACGCATAAATGTTAACCGATGTTAACCTTCATTCAATTATATTATTAATTTGATATTCAACTCGAACATAAGTAGGATGAATTGGTAATAGTGTGATTTTACATGTGATAGATGTAAAAATTTTAAAAAAAATAAAACTTTTAATTAGCTTACATACAATAACAATATGTCATGAATACATAAACTTTAAAATATACTATTGTATACATTATAAAATTTTTATGGATATTAACCGTGCCAATAATATTTTACTGTATTCCAAAGTTTGAACTAGGTTATTTTAGTGCATTGAATACAATGGATAACATTTCTGGTTGTAGCTAATATAGTTGGGATTAATTATGCTACTGTGCTCCAATTTAATCCTTTCGAGTTTTCTATAGAAAATATATATTAATTTTCACTCACCTTAAATACTCATTAAATGAATTAACGAAATTTTAGTCAAAAATACTAAATGATGTCAAATTTGTTTGGCTTTTTATAATTTGGACTAATAAGAATCTTTTCTTTCGATTCAAACAACATCAATCGCAAAAACTTCATATTAAGTTAGTAACAGACACATAGTCCACAAATCATATATTCCCCTTTGACAGAGAATAGGTCAAAAGAAGGTAACATTGGGGAAAGAATGTTAAAAGGTTTTATTGACAATGGCTAACATATGAGATCAGGGCCAAATTCACGTTTTCATCACACACGCTAACTCATCTTGAAACTGAAGTTTCTTTACGTTAAAACAAAAATTTCTCATCATCAACATAATTCTGAGAAAGAAAATGCCTCCTGCATATCCAATCCAATGAAATATACAATTTTTAGACAAGAAAAGAGAAGAAAAGAAAGAAGGGTATGCAAATTGAAACGGGCATATATGATGATGCACATCAAAGTTTTGAACAGCTGAGAGGACATAAATAGGAACAAAACAACAATGTCAGCAACGTGATTTAGAGGGAAGGAAACTAGTCTTCTATGTAGATTAAAAAGAAAACTATTTTCTATCTTTGTCCAAGTAAATCGACATTTCAAAATTTTAAAATTTTCAAGGTTTTTAGTACAATCCAAACCAATCATTAATCAAAATGTGGATAAGAAATGAAATGTTCAGTGTTTCTTTTTAGCTAAATTAGACTTCCCCTTTTGAAATCACACAAATGTAACTTCTAAATTTTTGCAACAAAATCATCAAGAAATCACTTTTCATAATTGATTTATATAGTTCTTGAAATACATTTATTCTTAAAAAATCAAAACTTCAAATTTTTTAATAACAGTTCAGAAATTGTTTTGTTTCTTGCACTATTTTTTTTTTGTACACCTTATCAATGATGCACCGTCATCACTCTTTGAGTTTTTGTCTATTATGGGAACACCGTGTGGTGTACAACAACTGAGCTAAAGCAGTGTGAACAAAGGAACACACATAACAAACGTAAAAGGACCACCAAGTTCTTGTTCCAAAACTTCATATACAAATTTATTAGTATTTTTAACTTTTATTATGATAACTCAGTCATAAAATAAATGTTAACATCAATTAATAACATAATTTTTTTATTTAAAATTCTAATATTACATTATATATCTCTTCTCAAAACAAATTTTAATAATGAAAATTGACTAGCACAATAATAATCACTCACGTGTCAATAATGGTGTGGTTTTTCTTGTATATGTCTGGCTCGTACGTCATTTTGTCGACGAATACCAAAGTAGTGTGTAACCAACTAAGTTCATACATCTGATTTTCAAATGGAAACAAGATAACAAAAAAGTAATAATGATCAAAATATGACAAAACTAGTGATGTGTAAAATTGGCTGACAATTACTTCTCACGTGGATGAAATAATAAAATATAGTCTTTATTATTATTTAAAAATTTAACTTTAAATATCTTTTATTATTTTATAAATTTAATTATTTTTTTATTTTTAATATTTTAAATTAAAGATTAAATAATAATAAATAATTCACTTTAAGAACTGAAATAATAATAAATATTCTTTTAAAATTAAAAATAATAAATATTTTATATTTTCAAAAATTATTTTATTATATTTATCTGAAGTAAACTATTTTGTCCGCTAGGAAAGAAAATATGAATGGTGGGCAAGAAAACATTGGCAAATTGAAATTGGATTTAATAAAAAATTAAATCACATAAAAGATTAAAATATCGTTTGGTTTGAGAAATTATTTTTTTTAGTTTAATTTATATTTTGAAAATTGTGAAAAAGGAGCTAGATTTTTTTTTTTGAATTTTCACTCAATTTTAAATATATTTTTATAAAAATATTTTTAAAAATATTAACTAAACATATTTTAATTTTCAATAAAAACAAAAATATAAAATATTCAAACCAAACAGCACTGATATTAGGGCTGTTGAAAGTGTAATTGAAGAAGATAATAATCCAAAATGAAAAAGGAGCTTTTTCATGTGCCTTCCAAGTCTGAAACCAAAAACATAAGCCGAAAACTTAGAATAGGCGTATCTGAGTCCCAATAATTGTGGCCATTATCAGTGTCTACTAGAACAACACTTTTTAATATAGATGCTTTTTTTTTTTTAAGTCTAAAATTTGAGAACATAAATCAATATTTATTCCATTTAATACTTTTAATTCTTCATTCAATATTTAATTATATACTCAAATTCAAAATTACTATTAAATTAAAATAATTTTTTGTGGTTAACTCACACATTCAATATTGTTTGTTTGTACTTTGTACCATATACATTTTTTTCTTGAACTTATAGATTTATAATCAGATAATCAAATCTTAATTAATTTTGTTTTGGTTAATTTCAATCTTAACTACTAGTTGCTATATTAATTGCTCAATGAACTCAGTTTGGATTACCTCATATTTAAGATTGATTATCTAATATTTAATGTTAGTTACTATAAAAATAATTTTTAATTTATGAATAAATTTATTTTAGTTTACATGAAAAAAATATTATTTTTTATTTTCTTTTCCTGTAAGTGAAATAGCCCAAACATTCATGTAAAATATGATATTTAAGAAAAGATGAGATATATTAAAATAAAAATAATTTTGAGGAGATAATGTTAATTTATGTATTGAAAAGACATCACCAAAAGCTTCAAAAGTTATATATTATAATTAGATATGGAAGCTCTACATCTCTCTTTGTTGCATGAAGAGTGGTGAAGGAGTTCCCAAGCTCTATATTTAAATCTTAAGAGTTCCAAAGCTCTGTGTTTTCTTTGTTTGCATTAAATTTGCATCATGAAGGAGGCACCAATGGAGAAAAAGGAAGTGGAGCTTTGTTCAAATGAAGTAGAAATGGCTTCTCAATACACACCACAACCACAAAGGAAAAAGGGTGGTATTGTTACCATGCCATTCATCATAGGTAAACTTTGTTCCTCATCATAAATAAAATTAACATGAATTTTGTCTATGTTTGAAAATCCTCAAAAATGTTATGTACACAAAATCTAAATCTATCATGTTGAAATAAAACAAATATAAAAATAAAGATTCTAATCTAATGGTTTTGCAAACATAACAATTTCTTTTTTCTCAAGTATCTACTCTTTTGGTGATGGATTATGTAATGTTATTCTTAGAGGTTTAATGTTTTTGTTGTGTTGACATGATTTTCAGCAAATGAAGCACTTGCAAGTGTAGCAAAAATTGGTCTTCTGCCAAACATGATCCTATATTTGATGGGGAGTTACAAATATCATTTAGCCAAAGCAACACAAGTGCTACTTTTATCCTCAGCAATAGGCCATTTCACACCACTCATAGGTGCTTTCATTGCTGATTCTTATCTGGGTCGATTCCTTGCCATTGGATTTGGTTGCATCATCACTTTCTTTGTATTCCTTCTACTTCCTTCCTTCTTTTTATCTATAAGAATTCTTCTTTGTAAATATTTGTAGAAGAAAAAATAAAAATACAATATTTTTTCAAAATTAAAATTAATATGTACAAATTTTATTATGTTAATTTATCTTTTCAAATTAATTTTTAACTTATGTATAAATCAATTTTAATTGTTGAAAATATTTTTTCTTTTAGTAAAGAGTCTATGTATTTGTCATCCAGTTACAAAAAATTTCATTTTAACAAATATTACCTAAAATGTTATACTTATCATGATTTCTGATTCAGTGACAGACAGTGTAAAATTATTGTTTTTCATAGAAATTAAACTCTGATTATTATGTTAACAGGGAATGGCACTGTTGTGGTTAACAGCCATGATCCCACAGGCAAGACCACCTTCTTGCAACCCTGCAACTGAAAGATGTAAATCAGCAACATCTGGCCAAACTGCAATGTTAATCTCTTCCCTTGCTCTCATGTCCATTGGAAATGGTGGCCTTTCATGCTCCATGCCATTTGGTGCAGACCAAGTGAACAAAAAGGATAACCCCAACAATCAGAGGGCCCTGGAAATATTCTTCAGCTGGTATTATGCTTCAGCAGCTGTTTCTATCATAATTGCCCTCACAGTCATAGTATATATCCAAGACCATCTTGGATGGAAACTAGGATTTGGAGTTCCAGCAGCACTTATGTTCTTGTCTACTCTCTTCTTCTTTCTTGCTTCTCCACTTTATGTAAAGAATAAAGTACAAGGCAGTTTGATCACTGGTTTTGCAAGAGTAATTGCTGCAGCCTATAAAAACAGGAAACTCACTTTACCACCTAGGAACTCAGCTGGAATGTACCATCATAACAAGGACTCTGATCATGTTGTTCCAACTGATAAATTAAGGTTAATTGAATCATATTTTCATTTTCATCATGTCTTGCTCATTCAATAAATGAGAAAAATGAGTAAAGCACATTAATTTGGTCCCTGAAAGAATAAGGATGAAACAATTTAGTCTACCGGAAATGAATATAAAATAAATCTATTTTATTTAGCAGTTAACTGCAATACGCAGTAAACCAACCAATTCACATTTTATATTTGGTTGTCTTGTCTGTGTAATGCAGTTGTCTACTAGATATTTTTCTAAACTAAATATCTTCATACTATTTTAGTATTGTTAATCTTTCAAAGACTAAATTACTGGATCCTTCAACTTTCAAAGTCTAAAATGGTGCCACTTCTGAAAAAATTGTTAAACTTTGGCAATGCTTTCTTATGTAGGTTTCTGAATAAAGCTTGCATCATTAAAGATGCAGAAAAGGATATAGACTATGATGGATCAGCTTCAAATCCTTGGAGTCTCTGCACAGTAGATCAAGTTGAGGAACTAAAAGCTATTATCAAAGTTATTCCTCTGTGGTCTACAGGGATCATGATGTCACTTAACATTGGAGGCTCTTTTGGAGTGCTACAAGCTAAATCTCTCAACAGACACATCACTCCACACTTTGAATTTCCTGCAGGTTCTTTTGCTGTTGTTATGGTAATTACAGTGTTTATATGGATAGCTCTTTATGATCGTGTCATTATTCCTTTTGCATCAAAGCTTAGAGGCAAACCGGTTAGGATCAGTGCCAAGAGAAGAATGGGAATTGGGTTGGTTTTCTCTTTTCTCCATTTTGTAACTGCAGCAATTGTTGAGACTAAAAGGCGGAACAAAGCAATTAGTGAGGGACATGGCAATGACACACATGCAGTGTTGAATATGTCTGCAATGTGGCTTGTTCCTCAACTTTGCTTAGGTGGCATGGCTGAAGCATTCAATGCAATAGGCCAGAATGAGTTCTATTACACTGAGTTTCCTAGAACTATGTCAAGTATTGCTTCTTCACTTTTTGGACTTGGAATGGCTGCAGGAAACGTGGTATCTAGTTTGGTATTTAGTATTGTGGAAAATGTTACTTCAAGAGGAGGAAAAGAAGGGTGGGTTTTAGATAATATTAACAAGGGTCGTTATGATAAGTACTATTGGGTTCTTGCTTCACTTAGTGCTGTTAATATACTCTATTATATAGTATGTAGTTGGGTTTATGGACCCATGACTGATCAAATTTCTAAGGTATCTGATGAGAATGGTTCAAATGAGGAAGCATTAACTCAATTGGGCAATATGTGTCAGGTTGACAAGGCATCCCATGTTGGTGAAGAAAATGACCAAAATGAGAATAGAGCTAACTAGATTTTGCAAGTAAAATTGTCTGATGTATTTATAGACAAGAATGTTACATGCAGGTTCCAATTAATATTATTCATTATTCTCTTATCAATGAATGTTTTCTTGAAAAACTTTACTATGCGGTTAAACCCATTAAATCTCAACACTTCTCTCAATTCAATTATTAATTAAACATATAAATATTAATACATGTTATTACATCGATTAAATCTCAATACATAATCAATTAATCACATTACTATAACATGTACATGTGTATTGTTTATCGAATATTTTTCTTTCGATATATCATTTGGTCATGAATAGAGTACATTAATAATTAGTATAAATGAATGTTTTATAGGATAACTGTTTAATTAAGAAATCTTATTTTATTTTAAATTTAAATATTTTTAATTCTGATCATTTAACATGTTTTATTCTTAATAATTTATTTTATTAACGTGAGATTTTTTTTAAGATGAAATTAATCATTAGTTGATTGTAATATTTTATCTTCCTAATAACGTAGGATTTGATGTGATTGTGAGTAACATTAATTATAGTTAATAATAATGCTTTAAGATGGTTTTCAATTTTTATAGAGAGAAAATAAGTAATAATTAAATTTATATTTTAATATTATTAAAATATATTAAACAATTATTGACATTAAATTATAATAAGTTAAATTAAGTCAAACTTTACACTAATACAGAATATCACATTAATTATATTCTTCTAATATTTTTTTGACCAGATATGTCTTCTAATATAAAATTTAATAATGAAATTTAGTAATAAAAATCAGTTAATAAAAGTTCTAATAATAATAATAAGTCAAACTTTAGACTTTAGGAATATCATGTGCATTTGGAAGATGAATATATATGCCAATGTGTTATGCACAACCAATTTGTTTTTCAAATAGAAACAAGACAAAGGGTGTAACGAGAATCACAACTCACAAGATCCCAAAACACTAGCTAAATTACAAAGGTGCATCCATGTCCTTTTCATAAAGTTCTAGCCAAAACTAATAGACTTCTTCTCTTTTACAATAATTTAATATTGATAAATGATATTTTTTTTTGTAGCATTCAAATTTTTAATTAAATTATAATGCATTCACTATCAATTCATTTATAACAAATGTAAATTTGCTATAGAAGTTTTCATTTATAACAAGCTGTGATCATTTCATTTATCTCATTGTTTATGCCTGCAGTCTGCAATCAAAAGGATAAGCTGAAAACTTGGAGTATGAGTATTAATTTAATCCTCAATTATTGAAAGCCACTAGCATGGTTTGGTTCCAAGTGTTACTGAGTAAATGGCTATTCGGCTGGCATATAATGCAGCATCATGCAACAAACAAACTTGTGAAGACACAGTAAAATAAAGCTTTAGAAATTCTATTATTAAATTCAATAAATACACAATAAACAGTAGAATGTGATTTTACACAACATTGTAAATATCGTTGGCAATGAGAATATAGAACATCTTTCCTTCCTATAATTAATATTTTATTTATGTTGTAACAGACACACAGGAATATGATGCACTTGAGTTCTATACTAATATTAAATATCATGTGTTTATAAGACTGGTATCTAAGGGGTCCCCTCTCTAGTAGTTATCTGTGTTTCCTTTGTTTGTATTTGTCAGCATTATGAAGAATGCAACAATGGAGAAGAAGGGAGTAGAACTTTGTTCAAGTGAAGTGGAAATGGCTTCTCAACACATCATTCCTCAACCACAAAGGAAAAAGGGTGGCATTGTTACCATGCCTTTCATTATAGGTAAACTTTGTTTTGTTCTACATCACAGAGAAAATTAAAATTCACATGGATTTTGTTCCCTTCAGATTCTGATTCTTTGATCTTGCATTTCATTGCAGCAAATGAAGCACTTGCAAGGGTGGCTACTATTGGTCTTTTGCCAAACATGATATTGTATTTGATGGGGAGTTACAGGTTTCATTTGGCCAAAGCAACTCAAGTGATTCTGTTATCTTCTGCAACGAGCAATCTAACACCACTCATTGGTGCTTTCATAGCTGATTCTTGCCTCGGTAGATTCCTAGTTGTTGGCTTCGGTTCCTTCATCACTTTCTTGGTACTCCTTTTCCTACCTTCTTTCTGCATTTTCTCTTTTCAATTCACAATTCTAATCTTCAATTTTAGGATGAGATAATTGCTCTATGTTTGTAGTTTTCTTAATTGTAAAATTTGCTTTCCTGGAAAAGATTTCTCATTTTTGTCTAACAATGATGGCATGTAATTTATTGATGGGAATAACTCGTTTTTCCTATTCTTTCTGTTGATGAAGGGAGGATTTCTGGGATAATTAACAAATTTGAAGTTGCTCACTTTTTTTGTTGTTAAATGTTAAATCCTGTAAGAACAGAATTTATCTAATGAATATATAAAAGACTTTAAATTGTAGAGCATTTTTGTGGCAATGTTAGGCACTAATGAAAATTGTGATACATACCGATGTTGTACCACAAGTTTGGTTACAGATTCCAAAAACCTTCTTTGTAGCTAATATCAAACTGTTTTTTCAAACAATATGCATATGTTGAAGAAAACTAATTAAGGAGTACTGACTGTGTTGGCAGGGAATGGCAGTGTTGTGGCTAACAGCCATGATTCCACAGGCTCAGCCTCCTGCTTGCAACCAAATAACTGAAACATGTAAATCAGCAACATTCGGGCAAATGACAATGTTAATCTCTTCGTTTGCTCTCATGTCCATTGGAAGTGGTGGTCTTTCATGCTCCATTGCATTTGGTGCAGACCAGGTGAACAAAAAAGATAACCCCAACAATCAAAGAGCGCTGGAAACATTTTTCAGCTGGTACTATGCTTCAACAGCTTTTTCTGTCATAATAGCCTTCACAGTGATAGTATATATCCAAGACCGTTTTGGATGGAAAGTGGGTTTTGGAGTTCCAGCAGCACTTATGTTCTTATCCACTCTCTTCTTCTTTCTTGCTTCTTCACTTTATATAAAGAATAAAGTACATGGCAGCTTGATCACTGGCTTTGCACAAGTAATCGTCGCAGCCTATAAGAACAGGAAACTTCCTTTACCACCAAGGAACTCAGTTGGAATGTACCATTCTAAGAAGGACTCTGATCTTGTTCTAACTGATAAACTAAGGTTTGGTCACAATTCACATCACATTATCATCATTATCATGTTTTGCTTATTCACTGACAATGCTTTGTTTTGTAGGTTTCTGAATAAAGCTTGCATCATTAAAGATCCAGAAAAGGATATAGCCTCTGATGGATCAGCCTCAAATATGTGGAGTCTCTGCACAATAGATCAAGTTGAAGAACTAAAAGCTATTATTAAAGTTATTCCTCTGTGGTCTACAGGGATCATGGTGTCAGTTAGCATTGGGGGATCTTTTGGAGTGCTACAAGCTAAATCCCTCAAAAGACATATCACTCCACACTTTGAAATTCCTGCAGGTTCTTTTCCTGTAATTGTTGTACTTATAATATTCATATGGGTGGCTCTCTATGATCGTGTCATTATACCTCTAGCATCAAAGCTTAGAGGCAAACCGGTTAGGATCAGTGCCAAGAGAAGAATGGGAATTGGGTTGGTTTTCTCTCTTCTCCACTTTGTAACTGCAGCAATTGTTGAGACTATAAGGCGAAGGAGAGCAATTAGTGAGGGACACGGTAATGACGCACATGCAGTATTGAATATGTCTGCAATGTGGCTTGTTCCTCAACTTTGCTTTGTTGGCTTGGCTGAAGCATTCAATGCAATAGGCCAAAATGAGTTCTATTACACTGAGTTTCCTAGAACTATGTCAGGTATTGCTTCTTCCCTTTTTGGACTTGGAATGGCTGCAGGAAGCATTATATCTAGTTTGGTATTCAGCATTGTGGAAAAGGTTACTTCTAGAGGAGGAAAGGAAGGATGGGTTTTAGATAATATTAACAAGGGTCGTTATGACAAGTACTACTGGCTTCTTGCTTCACTTAATGCTGTTAATATACTCTATTATCTAGCCTGCAGTTGGAGTTATGGACCCACCAGTGATCAAATTTCTAAAGTGTCTGATGAAAATGGTTCAACTGAGCAAGCATCTCATGTTGGTAAAGCAAATGGCCAAAATGAGAAAAGAGTTAACTAGATTTTGCAAGTAAATTGTCCGATATATCAATAGACATAAAGTTTAATTGCAGTCATATTACGTACACGTTTCCAAGGAATATTATTCATATTTCTCTTGTCCTAAAGTCTACCTTTTCGCTCTCACGCTTTAGCTTTTCTCTCTTTAGGATCTTTGTCATGTCAGAAGTCTAGTAGATGAAAGCTTTCTTAAATAATTTTACTTCTCAGTCAACTGCAATATATAATTAATCAGTCAATTCATATACACATGTTTCTCTCTCTTGACATTTTATATTTATAACTGATAATTGTCTGTGTATTACAATTGTCTATTAAATATTTTTTCTTTATAGAAGATATACATCACGTCATGGTTAGTGTACATCAATTTCTGGTATCAAGAGAGTGCATTTGCCTTTTTAAGAAGTTTCATTCTCTTCCTGTTTTAACAAAGCAATGTAAAGTTTCATTCACCATTATAAGAGATGAGAAAACTTTTTGGCTAACCCATCTTATTTTATTTTTTTAAGCAGTAAATGTTAATCTTCAATTATTAATTCTTTAATTACAAAGAATTCAAATTCACAATTTATTTCTTTCTCTTTTCTTCTCACCCTAAATCTTCCATTCTTTTCTCTCTTCACACTGAATCGCTCAAATAAATAGAAATAGAAACAAAATGTCCTCGTGTTATTATTATTATTATTATTATTATTATTATTATTATTATTATTATTTTCCCAAATAGAAACAAATCTTTCAAACCATATGCATGTATTTTCCCAGATTCTGTTCAAGTCTTTAGGAAAGTATATATAATCCTTTGAAAACATGGTATAACGGGAAAGAGCCACCTTAGATCCTTGTCTCCTGAGTGTAAGATCTCTATAAAGAAGAAAATACTTTTACAGAAAGAAATTAAGAAATATTTAGTTCTGTTGCACATTAGTTTTGAACAAATTTCACGGCATTTACTAGTCCTCTGAAAATTCATTGGTTATTGGAATCACTTGTAAGTTGCTAGTCCTTTGAACAAACCTCACGGCATTTGCTAGTTCTATCTGTGAAGTAATCACTTGCACGTAGCTCCGGTCTAAGAGTACGGAATGGCCTTGTAAGTTGTACATGATTTGAGATTTGTTAACTTTCACTCATAAAACAATAATGAATATTGCAACTTCATCTGCAACTAGAAATTACTTTCTTTATATTATATTGAAGCGTCTAATAGATGATTATTCCACTGGACTTTCATTGAGTTAACTTTGTTATTTTAATTTATTTTGTTAACAGGGAATGGCACTGTTGTGGCTAACAGCCATGATCCCACAGGCTCGGCCTCCTACTTGCAACCCTGCAACTGAAACATGTAAATCAGCAACATCCCGGCAAGTGACAATGTTAATCTCTTCGTTTTCTCTCATGTCCATTGGGAGTGGTGGCATTTCATGCTCCATCGCATTTGGTGCAGACCAGGTGAACAAAACAGATAACCAAATCAAAGAGCACTGGAAATATTTTTCAGCTGGTACTATGCTTCAACAAAATTTTCTATCATAATTGCCCTCACAGTAATATATCCAAGACCATCTTGGATGAAAAGTTGGTTTTGCAGTTCTATCAGCACTTATGTTCTTGTCCACTCTCTTCTTCTTTCTTGCTTCTTCACTTTATGTAAAGAATAAAGTACATGGCAGCTTGATCACTGGTTTTGCACGAATAATCTATGCCGCCTATAAGAACAGGAAACTTCCTTTACCACCTAGGAACTCGGTTGGAATGTACCATTCTAAAAAGAACTCTGATTTTGTTCTTCCTACTGATAAACTAAGGTTGGATCACATCACATCATCATCATTATTAATGTTTTGTTTATTTATTGAATGACAAAATTCTGAACTTTTGACAATGCTTTTTTTTTGTAGGTTTCTGAATAAAGATTGCATCATTAAAGATTCAGAAAAAAGATATAGCCTCTGATGATTCAGCCTCAAATTCGTGGAGTCTCTGCACAGTAGATCAGGTTGAAGAACTAAAAGCTATTATTAAAGTTATTCCTCTGTGGTCTACAGGGATCATGGTGTCAGTTAGCATTGGAGGATCATTTGGAGTGCTACAAGCCAAATCCCTCAACAGACATATCACTTCATACTTTGAATTTCCTGTAATCATTGTACTAATAATATTCATATGGGTGGCTCTCTATGATCGTGTCATTATTCCTCTAGCATCAAAGGTGAGAGGCAAACAGGTTGGAATCAGTTCCAACAGAAGAATTGGAATTGGGTTGGTTTTCTCTTTTCTCAACTTTCTAACTTCGGCTATTGAGGAAACTATAAGGCAAAGGAGAGCAATCAAGGAGGGACATATTAATGACACAAATGCAGTTTTGAATATGTCTGCAATGTGGCTTGTTCCTCAACTTTGATTTGCTGGCATGGCTAAAGCATTCAATGCAATTGGCCAAAAGGAGTTCTATTACACTGAGTTTCCTAGAACTATGCCAAGTATTGCTGCTACCCTTTTTTGGACCTGGAATGGCTGCAGGAAACGTATCATCTAGTTTGGTATTTAGCATTGTGAAAAAGGCCACTTCAAGAGGAGGAAAGGAGAGATGGGTTTTAGATAATATTAACAAGGGTCTTTATGACAAGTACTACCGGCTTATTGCTTCACTTAGTGTTGTTAATATACTCTATTATCTAGTTGCAGTTGGGCTTATGGACTCAAGGTCTTTAGACTCCTTTCCTATGTGAAGTAAAGCTTAAAGATGTAAAGTCCATTTGTCTCACTTATTTAAGTGGAGAGGGATTATATTATGGTAGGAACAGAGAGAGCTCATAAGTGAGTGAACACAATAGCAAATTGAGAGATAAGAGGAGAGGAAAAACTATTTTGTTTTTCATATATTCACCAGGGAGTGTTTTTCATATCGCAACTGTGGATTCGTTCACCATTGGATCGGGCATGTCCACGTGATACTTCATTCTAAATGGTCAGGTCTATATAGGAAGATAAGTGCTTCGCATTTTTTGCCCTGTTTTTGGGTTTATCATCCTCATGTTCTCTGCAGTAAGCATTAGTGCTTTTTATTGAGTTTGACTGAATGTAACACGCTTTGTTGCATTTGTTTGAGACTCTCTTGTATCTTTATTGATCATAGTAGAGTTACTTCTTTGGTCTAGAGGACCCCTAGTTTTTACCCTTTCATTGGGGGTTTTCATTTAAAATTTCTTGTGTCTCTTGTGTGCTTTTGATCATTGTTTTGTTCTATATATAATTGGTGCTCTTCACAGGTTTTTTCAAGTAAGGGAAATTTATTTCCATTGTTTATTATTGAGATTATTGTGTTGGCCTATTTTTTCGCATCACACAGTCAATCAAGTGTCCAAGGGAACTGACAATTGACGACGCATCAACTCAATTTGGCAATATGTGTCATGTTGACAAGGCATCCATTATTCATGAAGAAAGCATCTCAAATGAGAAAAGAGTGAACTAGATTTTGCAATAGGGGATTCTGTTGAAAAGGCATTTAAGATTAGTTTAAAAAAAAAAATGACTCAACCGAAGAAGAGTTAACTGAACCAAAGGTCTGTGATGACAAGGAAAAGGGAGGTTTCATGAATGATGACCCAATGATTTCCCATACACTACTTAAGTGGTCACAACAATATTTTCGTGTTTTGATTAGTAGTGTGTGTGTGTAAACGGTGTTGGTATGTCAAGATGCATATTTACTCAATAATAAAATCATTATAAAATGTTGCAAACATCATAATTTGTTCCAAGATACTCTCTCAGTGATATTGAAATAATATACAGATCAATAAAACCACAGATGAAACAATGATTGATCTGAGGGGTCATAAATAAGGAATTGATTGATCTGATCACTAAAGTAACCACTACATGTAAATTTAAATGAAATTGATTAAATTTGAAAGGGTTTCTTTTCACACAGTAAGAGCAAAGCAGAGTCTCCATGAACAAAAAAAATGTAAAGTAAGCACTGAATTTACGCGTCTGGGATCATGTACTAAAACACCAAAGTAGTTAGAGTTTACTGGCTTGGGGTCTTTGATTCTTTGTAGGTATTGCCATCCACAGCTTTCCCAGAGCAATCAATTCTTCATTCTGCTTTCTCCTAACTTCCACAATCACAGAACTCAACTCTTCCTTCTGTCCTACGACCTTTGCCTCCACTTCAACCTCTTCCTATCATTGAAATGTAAATTATACATGTCAAAAAAAACAAACTAAATTTTGGTAGAACTAATGACCACATTTGACTCAAGGCTATAAATTTCTTCACAAACACCAAAGGTATTGAGATGTCGACAGTGAGATGAATTGTATCATATCCATAATTAGCCTATCTTTAAGTAACACATCTGACATAATTGTACATAACCATTTTGTACAAATTTCTAAGCATATTTTCTCTATCACTCATGTATATATTCAATTATCAGCAAAGAGATCAATGACAGAAGAAGATTGTTCTTTTCTATCAGAGTTCTTTACTGAAGATAAAGAGAAGACTACCTGAACCTTAGCCGTTGAGTAGTATGAGATACTGAAATCAAGAGTGACATAGTAACATGAGGTAGAGCTGTAGGCGGCACCACTTGCAATTATGTCAACTAATGTAGCTATTGCACTCACATGCCAGTTTCCATTTTCATCCTACACACACAAAAAGCAAGAATTTTCATGAACATAACAAAAAAAAGGCTAAAGTGAAAGGAAAAAATAAATGCTTCAAGCCAAGAGATGAATCAAACTAACACTAAATTATTACCAACAATCCATTGTGTATGATGAAATCACAAAGAATGAAACCTTTGAGTGCCTTAACTAACTTCATACCCCTTGTTGTGGAAGTCTCTACTTCATTACCATAAGTCCCTTCTGCCAGGCCTTCTATCCATTTCGTGACAACTTCATGACAGGAATCTTCCAACACTTTCTCAGCCATGCTTAGAAACCAGACTCAAACAGATTTCAGTTCATCTCTCTTTCTTCAGGTTTTATTGCAAAATAGAACACTGGTTGTTGTAGAATTGATGAAGAAAATTATTAAATAGAAAAGAGAAGGCACACACATACAAAAAATCTAACAAAAGTAACTAACCAGACCAACAATCAACAAGGTACAACTAAGAAGCAAAAATGGACAACCTTAAATGTCCAAGATGAAACTGTGTCAATACGGAAATTAACATAGATTTGGCAGGTCCAAGGTCATCTCTCTTGGAACACGTGTCCTACTTTTTATTGGATGAACTTAAAATTAGGGTGCCTCACATAAATTTTAATTAGTAAAAGAATATATAAGGGTAAAAAAAAAAAAAAAAAAAAACTATCTTGTTGTTAATTCTCTCTCATTCATATATTATTGTATTTGTTTTTTTTTTTTTTTGGAGAATTAGAAAGAATGAGATGAAATATATAATCTGGACTTCTATTAAGCTGAGTGTATTTGTCATTGTTATGCAGATTTAATATATATTTGGATTCATGTAATTTGGTATTTTTTTTACTCTTAATTTTTATAATTTTATGTAATATTTATTTTTAGAATTTTATTTTTATTTTTTGTTTTTTTATTGTAATTTTTTATATTTAATCATAGTAAATTGTTTTACAAAAATTTAACATGAAATGAAAATCAAATTACAAAGACTAAATATGAAAAATAAATAACATACGGCAACGAAAATGAAAAAAAAAATAAATTTAAGATTAAAAATGAAATATTTGAAAAAAATAGGAATTAAAAAATATTTATATACCAAAATATATATTGATGAAGTGTTTGCCCAAATTCTTTTATAACTTTCCTTCTTTTTTAGAAGGAGGAACTGGTCAAACAACATTTATATATAAGTCTTTAAGATTTTAAGTAACTTATTTAGACGAAGAAATTATTAAAAACTAATGAAAGTAATTTAAAGCTTAAGGTGGAGCTTTATGCTAAATGGGTCTTCAAATCCTTATGGTGCCCATCAAAGGCTCATTTTCTCATTTATTATTTTGAATAATATTTTTATTTTATGAATATATTTTATTTTTTATTATCACAATTAGTTTTATTAAAGTAGATTAATTTTACATAATATTTTTATTTTATAAATACATTTTATTTAATTTTTATCACTAAAATAATTTTTTCAATGAAATTAATTCTACATAATATTTTAATTTTATAAATATATATTTTTTAATTTTTTATCATTAAAATAATTTTATCAAATTAAATTAAATTTATATAATATTTATATTTTCTAAACAAATTTTTATTAAATAAAAAGAGTACTTTCTAAACAAATAAACTTCTAAAACTTTTTATCAATCAACTTCTAAGCTAAAAAAAATAAAACTATCAAACAAGTTCTACTTATATTTTTAAGCTCTTATTTTCAACTTTAATTTATAAGTGACTTTTAAATGAAGAAAGCATCTCAAATGAGAAAAGAGTCATTATTAATGTTTCAGTAATTATAATGACCTTAAATTAAGGGCAAGAAAAAATCGAGTCCGTTTAATTTTGTTTATATCCCATCTAAATTGGTCCAATTTAAATCCACCTCGAGGGATTAAGATTTTTATTTCAATTCATTTCTTTACATTTAAATTAAGATTTAGATATCCAATTTTAAGAATAAGTAGTTTCTAGATTAAAAATTGGATATTTAAATTTAAATTTTTTTCTTGCCTTTGTATTTTTACATCTTTATTTACTTTTTTCTGTTTTATATTTAAAAGAACATAAAATATATCTCTTTTCAATTAAAAAAAATCTATTTTGTTATTGAAATTAAAAGATCAAATTAGATTTTCTATTATTAAAGAGATAAGTTGGAATCAAACAAATAAATAGAAGGATTATATTATGAATTGAGGTAATATTTTTATTTTTTTAAATAATACTTTTACTTATTTTTTACTTATAAATGAAAAATAATATTTTAATATATAGTCTCAATATTAAATTAGTAAAAATAAATAAAAAAATTATAAGAAAATCAACAATTTTTTTAAAAAATAAATCATGAATCAATTTTAAAATTTATTCTCAGAAATATGAAAGTTAAAAAATTAATTCTAAAATCAATTTTTTTTTAAAAAAAATAAGTTATCTTTTTATTTAAAATTAATCTAAAAATAATTATAAAATTAGTTCTAAATTAAAAAATTATTTTAAACCAAAAATTATTTTTAATTTAAAATTGATTTTTAACCAAAAATTAATTTTAAACATATTCTAAACCAGTTTTTAAAATATCTAAATTAATTTTTTTATCTTAAATAGATTTAGATCTAAAATCTAATCTATTTAACTGGATTTAGATAGGATTTTTAAAAATTTAATCTAAGTTCACTCTTAATTCCTTCCAAATTTTGACAACTTGATTATTTTCTTCTTCACTTTTGTTGCAATATTCTATTTGAAATTCCTTGTAAAACTTTCAATTAACATAAACCTGTTTTTTCAACTTTCAACTTTCATTCTCTTTCAAGAATAAAACATATTGCATCTTTCAACTTTCATTCCCTTCTAAGAATAGAGCATATTGCATATTCCCAACCCCATATTGATTCTTAAATATAGTTAATAGCTTTATATTAAAATTGATTTTAAAATAAATTTAATTTAAAATTGGTTTTTGTTTTAAAATTGGATTTAAACCAAGATCCATATTTAAAATTGATTTTAAAAAATTCTAAATTAATTTTAAAAAAAATATATGAATTTAGATTTTAAATCCAATCCATTCATTTGGATTTAAATAGGATATGGATTGAATTTTTAAGGTACTATTAAAGCACTAACTAATTGGTTTAACAAACTTAGCAAACTGTATCAGCTCATTATACAATACTGAGTAGTTTATATTTCAACAGCAAGACTGTTATGATATAAAATATGGGAACTAGACTCTAACTAGTTGGTATTATTATTTTTATCACTCTGGCCTTATAGTTTCTTCACACAGTAAGAGCAAAGCAGAGTCTTCATGAACAAAAAAAAATGCAAAGTAAGCACTGAATTTACGCGTGTGGGATCATGTACTAAAACACCGAAGTAAGTTTACTGGCTCGGTGTCTTTGACTCTTTGCAGGTATTGCCATCCACAGCTTTCCCAGAGCAAACAATTCTTTATTCTGCTTTTCCCTAACTTCCACAATCACAGAACTCAACTCTTCCTTCTGTCCTATAACCTTTGCCTCCACTTCAACCTCTTCCTATACATGTCAAAAAAAACAAACTAAATTTTGGTAGAACTAATGAACACATTTGACTCAAGGCATAAAAATTTCTTCACAAACACCAAAGGTATTGAGATGTCGACAGTGAGATGAATTGTATCATATCCATAAGAAAAATATTTGGTAGACAACTGCAATAAATAAACAACCAGATAACTACTTATTAAAAGAGAAATATGTATATATTTATATATATGTATATATGTATTTTAGTGAGTAAGTTGTCTGATTGACTTCGAAGTAAAGTTGTATCCATAGTTAGCCTATCTTTATCTTTATGTAACATATCTGGCATAATTGTACATAACCATTTTGTACAAATTTCTAAGCATATTTTCACTATCACTCATGTATACATTCAATTATGGGCAAAGAGATCAATGACAGAAGAAGATTGTTCTTTTCCATTAGAGTTCTTTAGTTAAGATAAAGAGAAGACTACCTGAACCTTAGCCGTTGAGTAGTATGAGATACTGAAATCAAGAGTAACATAGTGACATGAGGTAGAGCTGTAGGCGGCACCACTTGCAATTGTGTCAACTAATGTTGCTATTGCACTCACATGCCAGTTTCCATTTTCATCCTACACACACAAAAAGCAAGAATTTTCATGAACATAACCAAAAAAAAGGCTTAAGTGAAAGGAAAAAATAAATGCTTCAAGCCAAGAGATGAATCAAACTATTATCAAATTATTACCAACACGCCATTGTGTATGATGAAATCACAAAGAATGAAACCTTTGAGTGCCTTAACTAACTTGATACCCCTTGTTGTGGAAGTCTCTACTTCATTACCATAAGTCCCTTCTGCCAGGCCTTCTATCCATTTCGTGGCAACTTCATGACAGGAATCTTCCAACACTTTCTCAACCATGCTTAGAAACCAGACTCAAATAGATTTCAGTTCATCTCTCTTTCTTCAGGTTTTATTGCAAAATAGAACACTAGTTGTTGTAGAATTGATGAAGAAATTTATTAAAGAGAAAAGAGAAGGCGTAAAGCGTAACCAATTAAATTAAAGCAAAGGTAAATGAGAAAACAATAAAGATAGTCAGATATGGACACGTCGCTGCTAATTCCTTACCGCTGGAAAGGAAAAAAATTCAAGGTCCAAACTAGCTAATACTAAGCTGAGTAAATAAGATTGGTATAGCAAATAGTATAAAAACTTTTGTTAGAAGAAAGAGAGGATATAGAAAGATTGATTCTATATTCTCCTCATTCTCTTTGTAATTATTCTTTGCTTTAGAAATTTGTCTTTGATTCCTTTTTTCATTTTCCTTATAGTTGTTTGTTGTACTATGTCAAATAACAGCAGTATTTTCTTTCCTTGTAAGGAAATATCCAGGTTCAGTTCAGCTTATTATTGTTTATTTTTTTTTCACACAGACAACTGAAATAAACCGACAATTAACTATAAAGCGATGAAGAAAAAGAAATTTATATATATATAAAATGTAAATAAATTAATTGATCAACTACTATTGTACGACAAAATAAAATTTATACAGGTGTGGACAGAATCTAACAAAAGTAACTTATCATACCAACAATCAACAAGAATAAGAAGCAAAAATGGACAACCTTAAATGTCCGAGATGAAACTATGTCAGATACGGAAATTAACATAGATTTGGCAGGTCCGAGGTCATCTCTCTTGGAACATGTGCCGTACTTTTTATTGGATGAACTTACAAGGGTGCCTAGCGTAAATTTTAATCAGTAAAACAATATATAAGAAAAAAAAAACTATCTTGTTAAAACTTCTCTCTCATTCATATTTATTGTATTATTTTTTTATTTTTTGAGAATTAGAAAGAATGAGATGGAATAAATAATCTGGACTTCTATTAACCTGAGTGTATTTGTCATTGTTTTGGAGGCTTAATTTATATTTGGTATTTTTTTTACTTTTAATTTTTATAATTTTTTTGTTTTGTAATATTTATATTTATATTTAGAATTTGTATTTTGTTTTTTGTTTTTCGTTATTGTAATTTTTATATTAAATCATTGTAAATTGTTTAACAAAAATTTGACTCGAAATGAAAAACAAATTATAAAGACTAAATATGAAAAATAAATAACACACGGCAACGAAAATGAAAAAAATAAATTTAAGACTACATATGAAATATTAGAAAAAAAAATAGGAATTAAAAGTTAAAAAAAATTTATATACCAAAATATATATTGATGTAGTGTTGCCCAACTTGTTTTTATAACTTTTCTTCTTTTTAGGAGGAACTGGGTCAAACAACATTTATATGAGGCAAACCCTGCCTGCCTAGTTTATATGTCAAACTGCAGCTAGAGCACGAAATTGATTGTCCAACAAATTCAAACGGATATTTTAAGTCAAATTTACAAACAATGCTATATATATTGACAAAGCTAGGCTTCAAAATTAATCTGTATGATGAGTTAAGTCCGGGTGAGTTAACCGCGAAAATTTGAGGGTACATCAGACAGAACACAAAGGAAATTTGAGGAATTTTCATAGAAGTTAAGCACATCCAAAAACATTGCAAAGGCCATCAGAAAGTTGTAGAATATAAGGGTTAGATGGAAAGGCAATTAAGTTCATTATCAACAGAATTAAAATTAGAAAAGCTAATGAAAAAAAAAATAGAAATGAAAACATGGTAAACAAACTGCCTCAATACATTTCCAAGTTGCCTTTTCGTTTTCAGTCGTCAAAAAGTCATGAAAAATAATTCCTAAAATGAATACAGCAACAAATTACAGCATACTTTAACCATGTCATCATTACCCAACGAGCTGGGTTCCATATCTCAGGTTCCTGCACCATCGATAATATCAGATATATTCTTTGAACCAATGCAGGAGACAGTAGAGAAGTAACAAGCAAACTGGTTTAACTCAAACTCTACAACCAGCCATCGCAACAGTTTGAGAATAATATCATGAAATGTATTTCTCCTGCTGCTCTTGAAGTAACTTGGCTGATGACTTGGCATCCAAATATAGCGAACAAACTTCCTCAAGATCGGCCTATAAATTTCACAAAATAATAGCACATTGAGTTGAAGATATGTAGTGAACAACATTATTTCAAGTGGCTAACATCAAATGGTTCAATTTCATAATTACCTTGCAGATGCTGTCTCGACCATTCATTTTTGCAACAACGCTGGCAGGTGATAACAGCTGAACTGCGTGTCTGATAAGCAGCAACAAGCATAAGTAACACAGGAAACAAGAGCATAGAAGAATAACCAATCTAGTATGCAGACCTTAAAGATGTTTGTTGTCCAATCTCTCCAAGGAAAGCCAAACTATCCTCATCCACAACCAATTCCTCTACTTGAGCTCGGATAGCTAGAATCTGTCTCACAGACAAGAAGCATGCATGATTGTATATCCAAGTCCAAATACACAACAAGTCACATCTTGAAAACCCATTCAAAAGAAAGATGACGGGAATACTACCTGTATCATTTCAGCAGGGCCATAGGTTTGTGTCCGAATGATCACTAGGCGATCCAACAGGTCAACAGGTATGCCATGAGGACTGGTCATATCAGTCCCTCTGTTTAAAAAAAGACAAATCCTCAAATTATACATGGTGAATTATGAAAATTTAACCATTTCAATCTAACAACTAATCAATATGAACATTTTCTTAAAGTTTATATTTATGAATGTCAATTAGTAATGAACTATAAACCCTAAACATCAACAAGGATTCAAAGCCACAGAGGTTTATCTTTCAACTTTTACTAATCACAAGCACTCAAGTCATGTGACCTAGAGTTAAACTCAATACCTAGGAGATAATCATGAACATTAACTAACAAATAAGAACCATGGTGATAACTGCTATAACACCAAGAATTACTAGCTATCAATTACCACAGTGCATTCATTTGGTACAACACTAGTTCAATCATACCTTACATTGCATATTCCTCTATTAGTAGCAAAGATTACTATTGGAGATAGGGAGCTCTCTAAAGCACGATTCAAATATGAAAAGCACTCCATATCTAGCATATGAACCTGCAAAGAAGCATTAAAATTTGAAAAAATAGAAGCAATAGTAATGCAGACATTAGTTGACTAGGAAGTTAATAAAAGGGTCACCTCATCAATAAATAGAACTCCAGGGACAAGCTCAGCCACACCTTCATCAATATACCGGTTGACAACCTGTCACGAACAAAAACAGTTACCATTTAATATTATACCTCCTTTTCTTTTTCCTTTGGTTTTTTCTGGACACAAGTCACAAGTATGACTTTATTTATCATCAATTTCAACTTTTTTATTTATTAAACAAATCAGAAAAATTAAGTAATATCCCCAAGGACAATAGAAAACAATTGAAGAAATTGCCAAGAGAAAAGCTCATTTTTAGACCATTCTTTTTCTGATAACTAATTTAAAAAGAAATTACAAACAAGTATCAAAAGTTATAACAATACCTTGTTAATTTCTTGTCTCAACTTGTCAGTGATTTCTGTTTTCCTGGGTTTCATCATCTGACCCATAAGAGACAGAATATCTTGTCCCCCTTGAGGTCGTGCATTGGCAGCATCCAGATCATGTAGGGTTACATCCTTTAAGAACAACAATTCAAATCACAATAAAAAATCAGTAATATATAATATAGGCAATGTTGAAAATCACATTCTTACAGAGTCACTAGCACAGGCTTCTGCCTAATTTTACTCAAAACTGTTAGTGAAGAATTTTTTAGTATTCTGAAAAAAAAAAATAAGTTAAATAGATTTATCTCCTCTAAACTAAAATTTAGTATAAAAAATTCTGACGTCCACAGAAATATTGCTTACGGTTTTGCCTGCCCCCTTATTGACAAGGCTTCAGTTTAATAATTGCAACAAAATTTGAAAATTAAAACCATGGTTTAAAAGCAGACTAGAGTGCCAGTTCAACAGGTTGGACTGAGAACTGGCTTGGTGACTAGGCTGTACCAACCACTCACAGATCAACTCAAAGTAGAACTACAGAATTGACGTTATTGACAAAAACAATTAAATTCACAAATGAAACTAGACATCAATAATAAAAGTTTCAATTTACTCAATTAGAGGATTCAAATATACTAAAATAAAATAGGTCTTCAATTTGAATACCTGAACAATCTCCTTCTTTTTGTGAACCTCTCCCTTAGGAAGAGGAACATATTCCTCTGCTTCAAGGTCAAACTCGGTAGCAAAAGCATCACTTCGACCCACCCTTTTTACAGCCCCACTATTTGCTTCAATGTATATAACATCCCCAACAGCTACCTGCATGTTGGAAGAAATCCCAAACCAAAACATCAGCTTTGTTGACACAACTATTACATAGCTTTAAAACTAAAACAACTTCTTACACACATAGCAAGAGGAAATTAGAGAGCTCACCTTCTCCTTTATCAAGGCATCATATATGGTAGGATCCAACTTTAGTTGCTTGGTTCCTTTCACCGTCTTCAATCCAATGATCACATGGCTAATACTTTTCCCATAACCAGCCGTTACACTATCAGTTTCTTCAGGAGACAGCTCAGTGACCTAACACAACACCAGCAAAACATCAACAACAATCAGCACAAAGCACAATCCCATCCCAACTTCAACAATGGAGCAACTACAAACTCACCTCTCCTTCATACACTTCCTTATTTTCCTTGATACGCAAACCAATAGCCCGTCTAAAATTTTCCATGAGAACCTCAGTCTTCTTTACTTCAGAGGAGTAAACCTCAGAACCAACCATGGGGCAAAATGGAACCTATAGAGTGGCATAAACTCTATTAGCAGTAGCAACAAGCATCACAAACAACCACAACACAGAAATTGAAAAAAACTTTTCACCTTGGTGCCAAGTTCCTGGCTTATCCCTAGTGCTAGTGCCGTCTTGCCGGTGCCCGGAGGTCCGGCGAGAAGAAGTGCCCGGCCGGCCATCTTCTTCTGACGAATCATGTCAACCACAAGACCAGAAGCTTCTCTTGCTTCAACTTGTCCCACAAATCCAGCAGCAAAAGGCAATGCATTTCCACTCGCCTGAACAAACAAACAATCATCAAACATCAAACCAAAACCAAAACCTAAAACAAATGCAACTGTTAACTTGAAATTGAAGCATGAAAATTCAAAAGCGTTTCAGAAAATCATGACTACACAATAGGGTTCTTTCCACCTACTACTGTAACAATGAACTATGAGGTTCAAAATTTAACAATTATTTTCTTTACGTAGCAACAACGAAGATTAAAATAAAATAAAAAAAAAAATAATGTCGGAAGAGGAAGAGAACGAACATCGAGTCCAAGGCCTTTAATGTGAGTGTGAGTTGCAACACGCTGTTTCTTGGTGGTTGATTGAACTTCTTCTATTTTCATTTTCTCCATCTTTTTCTCTCTCTCTCTCTCTTTCTCTTTCTCTCTTAGGTTTTCACTTCGCAGGGAAATGGAGACTGAGGAAGACGAAGAACAACAACAACAATAGAGAACGCGCGACACGGTTGAAACATAAGGGAACGAGATCAAACACGAATTCATTGGGCCGTGGGCTGGCCCAGGCCCATGACCTTTTTATAGAAATGTGTTTTTTAAATTTATCTATTGAAAAAATATTTTATTTTTTAGAAGTAACTTGAAACTATTTTCTACAAAATTATTTTTTAAAAATTATTTTTGAAATTTTAAATGAACAAACCCTAAATATGTTTCAGAATTTAAATATTTATAACAAGTTTTGGAATTAATTTTCATAAAGTATAATTTTTTTAAGAAAATATAATTAGAGAAAAGGTGTAAAAAGAAAATTTTCTATTAATGACATCATCCTTTATTTTTTGTTTTCTGTCGTTTCAAAGAGACGGGTTATTTTTGGGGGCTCACAGAGCTATTGCAGTGAGCCCAAGCGCTGGATACGATACGATAACAAAATCAGCCCAAAACCATAACAATTATAGCTTAACATGAAAGATTAATTATAAAATATTAAATAATAATAATTTATTAAATTTCAAGAAATGGGAGAGAAAGAAATTAAAAATAAAAGAGATGAGAGAATAAAAAATAGAGGAGAGAAATAGTAGATAAGAAGAATTTAGAATATCGGATACATAGGTGAAAATTATAATTATTAGTTTTAATTATCTTGAATTTTCTTAATTAAAATTCTCAAATTTTGAATTCGTTTTAGTAGATTATCTAAATAACACATTTAATTACTAAAAATTTTAAGTTATTTTACAAATTACTTCTCAACACATTTGATTACTTTCATATTAACCTTTTTTCTATTCGAATAAAATCTTTTCAATAAATCTCACCTAAATTTCATTTGAAAATAAAGAACAACAAATTAAGATTGCTAGTAAATTCATGTCATTGGTATTATATTCCCAAACTTTAATAAACCACAGAACTTATCAACCCCCCAAAAAATGTTGACTAAATGAAATACTTTATATCAAATATTCATTCCATTTTTATCAATATAATAAAAAATTATTACATACATTTCAATCACCTTCATGAAGCTAAAATGCTAAACTTATGCTATACTTACTCCTTTTTCACCCCCTAACAATAAGCTAAATCTTATTGAACTTGATTAATGTCAGAAAATAAAGATTTCTACTTTCATTGAATAATTGGTGCAATTTAATTTTTTGATTGCCACCATCTTAGAACTGGTTTCAGAAAAGTAATGCCCGGGGAATATCTCTCAGATAGTGTTTCATTGTTCTGATGCAAGCAGCTTCTTCAGCTCTTTTTTATTTACCTGAAATCATAACAAAAAGAATTAACTTTCATTCCTAAAGTGATTCAGTGTCAAAAAGGAAATGATGTCAATTAGAACATTATGGAAGAAAAAGTAATTACCTTCCCCATGGCATTGCGAGGGAGTTTGTCCCACACGATTAGTTTAGTAGGAATCTAACAAGATATAAACGAATTGTCAAACCCAAGAAAGTAGCAAGAAAGAAAAAACCAAGAGAGAAAACAAAGAGAAATGGTGTTTTTCAATTGTTTTGTTAGTATATGAAATAGCCAAGAAAGAAATAAAATGCATTGGATTTTGTCCATAATTTGCCACCTCATGAGCTAAGAAAATGGAAGAGTGAAAGAAAGATAATAATTTATATTTCCTAATCAAATGAATTTGTTGTGGAAACATGAAAATAAAAGGTATACATGTCCTTGAACATATTGAAACTTTCTTTTCACTTTTCTATCCAATCAAACGTGCAATGAGAAAACTCAACTTTTTTTTTTTTCTTTTTTTCTCTCCTAATACAAATAGCTTGAAAATCTACTCTTTTTCTCATCATTTTTCTTATCTTCTACTTCTTTCCACCTAATTTAATTATCTCTATAACTATGACTATCATGACTGATTGAGATAAAGGATTAAGATTTGGTTTTTTCATCTCTCACTATTACCTGATATATCTTGTACACATGCAGAGAACAGATATAAACAACATAGTCATGATGCCATACCTTGTAAGGTGCAATTTTGTCTTCGGCCCAGACAGATAGTTCTTCTAGGGTTAGAACAGGCTTTGATTCTTGATCTCGCTTCCGTTTAACATCAGCATGTGGCACAATGATTGCACCAACAATCTCTCCATAGTCTTTGTCTGGTAATCCTAAAACACAACATTCTGAGACAGCTGGATGCTGCAAAAATGTTCAGATTGTGAATATTCATATATCATTCCTTATATTCAGCTCATTCCATGGGGAGAGAAAAAAAGAAGCAATAATCAAAGTGGTTGGTAACAACAAACAACCATAATGAGAAAATGGTAGCCACTTGCCTGTAGTACAACTGATTCAATTTCTAATGCAGATAGCTTATAGCCACCAGCCTTGATTATATCAGCATTAGTACCTGACAAACACGTAGAAAATGTGCACTGTTATGATTAGTTTTATCGCCATCATAATCTAACATTTAATCTGATGATAAGCTCAGTTGTAGGGCTCTTTATATTTATACTTAGCCAACCAAAATGAAATATTTGACCAAGTCCAAATAAAAATACTAGGCAAAAAAACCATATGACCTAGCTATTAGCAATTTAGGATAAACATGTCTGACAAATATCTGTAAAAATTTTAGCATTTTTTCTCTTACTTTTGTTGTGAGTTTCATTTTGGAAAAGTGGAAGACTCTGGCTCAAGGTTAATTCCTAGAAATTTCAAATTGTATATGTAATAATTATTTAAGGCATGAGAACCATGCTAAAGGCTGCACTCAATGTTCTGTCTCTTATGAGCAATGTTCTGTCTATTATGAGCAAGCATATGAAAGCATACATAGAGAAATATAAATTTCCTTACGTCCTAGAATGATGTAATATCCATCTTCATCTATAGTAACTGCATCTCCAGTCTTAAAGAATCCGTCATTAGTAAATGATTCCTTTGTTGTCTGCATGGAAATAGTAAAATTTCTCAGAAGTAGATATTATATTTCTTTTACCATTCTCTATATTTGAATCTTGAACTTTCAGTACTGAAATATTCTATTGATCTATTCGTTTTAATGTGGTCAATCTTTAGCCTCTTAGAACTGCTGTTGCTCAAATAACTGCTGATCAGATAACAAGATTAAGAACAGCCTTTGGATAGGTGGTGGGGCATAACAGATAAATAGGGTATTGTATCATGATGTACATATATCAGGTAATGCATTACACATCAATAAGTAAGGGTTTGTAGCATAGAAAATAAAATCAAGGTAATAATTATTACTAAATGATGAATCGCTGAATGAAAGTACCTCAGGAAGTTTCCAATATTCTTTAAACAGCGAAGGGCTTTTAATGCAAAGCTCACCAATTCTAGTATTTCCGTTCTCACTCTCTTCATCCGCAATAATCTTGACCTGTCAAGCAGACAGAAATGTGAACCTTAAAATTCCATATGATATTATTTTTCACTTTCAATGTCCTGGAGGCATTGTTCATAGTAAAACAACCAAATCATAGTATGTCAAAGTAAACTTCTTTCCCATGGATCCTTCAACTTTCAGTCATATATCAATTTATTGAGTGTTGTTAGAACAATTAATTTGGTTTCCTTAACCTGAAATTGAAATTGTGCCTAGGCCCTTTGTTACTAAAATCTCCAACAATATTGTTTAGGCCATCTGATCATGTACACAGATTATGCAATTGTGGAATGAGAGATAAAAAAGACCCCATATTATATGGCAAGCAGCAGTGAAAAAGTGCAAGCTCAACTAACCTGTATACCAGGAAATGGTTTGCCAACAGTTCCTGGCTTGCGCTCGCCTTTCAATGGATTTGACAATGCCATAACAAACTAGAAATTAACATTATAACATCAGATTCATCTAAAGAATAATTATAAATTTAATAAGATAACTAGTAAAATACATATATGATTCACTGCAAAATTGAAGGACTTAAACAAAAGTTTACTTACTTCGGTCATGCCATATCGTTCCAATAAGCGATGCCCAGTGATGGCTTCCCATTCTTGCATAACAGGTTGAGGAAGTGCAGAGGACCCACACATCTGAATGATAACATGATAATATATCAGATTTCTCATATTAAACTAGCAGTCTGCACTAAGCACTACAGCAGGAGAATATGCAACATAAATTACAAGTGTCCATACATGGTAAATTACCACACCACTAAGTTACACACTTGAAGAATAATCTTCTATTTTAAAATTTAAACAACTCTCCATTTATCTTCTTTTACAACATAAAATTGTTTGACACATGTCACAGTGCCTCTTTCACTTCTCTTACCATAAGACGCAAGTTCTTCGCAGCAGATGCTGAAGCAGCCTGTAGCTCAGGATCCATTGCATGATAACCTTGTATCAATCGAACATAGATAGTTGGAACCTTCATTAACAAAAGGATTTAATCATAATCTGATCACCCAAGACAAGTTTTATAATCATAGCAAATATTGTTAATAGCAAATAGTAAACAAACGAATTTTAAATGAACAATCTATGCAACTCAATGCCTTTTTATGCCTAAGTGCATAATAAAAAACGTCATCATATGGCCTATAATTTATAAATGCTGTCTTTGTAAGATTATAGCAGTAAACATAGCTATTTTCTGTCAATCTTAGGTTATATACACAAAGCAAGGTACCATGAAAATGAACCATATCATATACATGAATAACACTAATAAGAATTATACTTACTCCAGTGAACACAGTTATAGCATCGTCAGCCTTAGAACCATCAGTTGGATATGACTCACGCCATCTTTGCCAAACTCCCCTCACACTAAATTTTGGCAAAAACTCAACCTTCAACAAGACAATTAGATTGTTAGCCAGAAAAAATTATTTTAAATAGATACTATCTATTTAGAGGCCACTTGAATATAAGTAGACATTTTTTATAGGGTCTTTTTTTTGGAAAGAATAAGTGAGAAGAGTATATTACCGAGGAACCAGCATAGAGAGGGGCCATTAAACCATTGAAAAGCCCATGGACATGTATATCGTAATGTTAAGGATTATCATAATAAAGATATCCCAAATCAAATTTTCAGCAAACATACTAAAGATGGTAATGTCTTAAATAATTAGAAAAATATTGAACAATGTGTACACACAAAAACTTTCATGGATATGATGTAGTGGTAGACAATGCAGAAACTTGTCAGCAGATGTGTACTCCCATGCTTTTGTCAGAGTTTGGACCTAAAATCAAGACAAAATTGACAAAAAATAATTACAAAGTTAATAACAAAATAGGAATGGACTGACACAATCTAGTCAAAAGGGACTAATTTGCATTGATATTAAAATTAAATCATAATCAGTAGTTTGGGCATGATTTGATAATCGTAGAGCCAGTGTTCAGGAAGAGGATTTATTTTAGTAGATGAAACTATCAATTCAATGTATTAAATGTAACTAGATATAATCATAGAGCATACCTGGGATATGATGCTTCTGTGTGTATGAACAACTCCCTTAGGTTTCCCTGTAGTTCCACTAGTGTATAAAATCAGTGCTGGATCTTCACCTATGCCAACGGGTACAAAAAACAAAGAGAATTGTCAACAAGCTGCTACTTATACTCTATCCATTCATATAAGCTGAAGCTGTGATTTTCTTACTTGATCTTCTAATAATATCTGAGAAAAGTTTCTCTGAATCAATTTCCCCATTCTGTGAATGTTCATCTCTGCTCCTCTCTGAAGACTTGTTGTGAACAGTTGGGAGATGAAAAAACTGAGAAGAGCTCTTGTTGGCTACGGTTTGCATTAATTCACTATAATCTTCAGTACTCAATATTGCAGATACATCCTACAACCAAATAATCATAAAAAAAATCTATTAAGATTTAATCCACAAAGCAGAAGTAGAACACAAAAGTAATGTAGAATAGTTAAAATGTTCAATTAATTTGTTAGTTAACATGTAAACATCTTTTCCCTTAGATACATGAGACTCAATCTATATCACAATAATCATATTCAAATCTAAATGTTAAACAAACACTAGAAAAGGGATTCCAAAACATACCGAATTATCCATCACATACAAGAGCTCAACTTCTGGATAGCTGGTTGCAAGTGGAACAGCAACACCTCCACTAAGCCAAATCCCAAGTAATCCAGCAACAAATTCAGCAGAGGGTTTGGCTACAATTCCTATTCGAGCTCCACCAAGATTTCCCTGGATTTTGATACCACTAAGAAATTACTCAAATGATTATTTTGAGCAAATTCATGAATGTACTACTACTATGAATGCCAAACAACAGATTAAGAATTTTGTTGATCTCCAATTCTTAGATGATCAGAATAGAATAAAAAAAAATGGGTTTTCTAAACGAGAATATAGTGTGCCCTGGTTTCAAGCTGTTTTCTTTGGTTCTGCATATGATTTGGTTAGAAAAAAACACAAGAAGGCCCTAAAATTCTGCAGTGTTTAGTATATGCTATTTCATCTTGCATTTCGTTAAACAAGAATGCATCTTTTAGAGTGCCTATTTGCTCTAAGTATGCAATTGAATATGATTGGAATTCTAGATTCTTTTTATGCTCTCAGGCTTCTGTCCCTGTTTGCTATCTTTTACATTCACACAAAATGGACATGATGCTTCACTAAGTTATCTTCTTGTTCTGCACCCCATACTGTGTTGCATTCTCCTTGATATTTATATTTTTATATTTGAAAAACAATAGCAAAATTGTTTTTACAGGTTAAGATTTTAGGAACTTCCAATCATCATATTGGTAAAATGCTAACGAATAGTAATAGTTATGCACTATTTCATCTAGCAATTGCAATAGTAAGGGGCTTGTAAGGTGTAACTCACTCTTTTCGCATCACCACCACACAAGAGATTAGATATCTTCTGTGCTGATGAGATGAGTTGCTTGTAGCTATAACTCTTTTCATCAGCTCTGATAGCAACACTTTCTTGAGTTATAGGTTCTTGCTTAGCAATTGCTCTCACCACCTCCATCAATGTAGTAGGCGCAGATGCTATACAAAAAGAAGATACAGTCAAATACTCTATAAATCGATTTATTAGATATTTATCATAAGATCACCACGACAAGTCAATTACAACCTCATTTTTTCAGAGTACATGTCTTAAAACTTGTTAACAATAAGTTATTGTAATTGATGCTAATTTATCATACAGAAAGATATCATTGTAGGTCCATTTAGTCCACGGTCCCCCCTTTTTTTTTACTGAATGCCCGAGTAACCCTTTACCCTCTAAATCTCCATGGACACTGAAATGCTTAAACCAAGCTCCATAAAGCGGTAATCAGATTTGCATGATAGGCAACGTTACAACTTGATCAGCAATTAGGAGCTATAACAACCAAAAAACCACTTAACACTAAAATCAGATGCTTCAATAATCTTCATCCTTAGCTATTCTGTTTTTTTTATTAAAAAAAAAATCAATTTTTTTATGATGTATATATGCTAGTGCATGAAAAAAAAAAAAAAACAGTTTCAGGCAAAAAATCACTTCACACCTAGAAATCAACTCAACTCAATTAAAAGAGAATGGGAAAGCACAGCCTTTACTTCTGCATGCAGAAGTGGGACACCCCAATAGTATATTCCATCAAATCCACCCTAAAGGGAGAATTTTTCACAACCCAATAATAACCCAATTGAAATAAAAAATAAAAAAAAGGAGTGAGAAAGAAATCCAAAAAAACAAGTCCAAAACAAAAGAAAAAAGCTTGATTTGAGTGTGAAGAATGACAGAGAGAGAGAGAGAAACTCACACGAGAGTGGACGACAGTGAAAGGGAGAGAATTTGGGGTAGGAAACAGCAGCAAGGTGCGGAAAAAGAGGGAAGGAGTTGGAAGCTACGAATGCATGAGAAGCAGGGTGATGAAGATGAAGAGGGAGAGGAATGAGTGTGAGGTGTTTGTTGAAAGCTTTGAATGAGCGACTCATTTAGGTGGCAGATATATGGCAGGCTAACTAATTAAGCGGTGGTGTTAGGTGGCAACTGCGTGCTTCTAATTCCCACGTTCCCTCTCTGTTTTTGTCCACTTCTCAGTCAATGTGGTGTGCCTATTTCTATTATCTTTTTCAATTGCAATTTAAGCTCTGAGTTGGGAAGTTGGGACCCTTCTTTTCCTATTACAGTTGCCTTATTCAATTCAGATTCCAACACTACAGCACACAATATTTATATATATATAGAGAGATATATTGTTTTTTTTCTTCTGGGTTTCTTCTCATAATAATAAGGACGGTTCTGGAAAACTGATGGGTACTATGATGTGTTGTTGTTGTTAGTTGTGATTGTGATTACGTGTGACAACTTGCCACTTACTGTTATAGCTTTTAATAGATAGCTGCTTTTGTGGTAGCAATTATTTAGTTCATAACCACATCTAAAGTGGATTTCATTTTATATGGTCAAGATTTGTCACATTATTTAGAATGATATAGAATATATATATATAAGTATATAACTAGACATATATATATATATACGTATTATTTTATATGAATGCGTATAATCGGAGACGAGCAATAATGAATATAATAGAGTGGGTCACACCTATGGTTTGTTTGACCCGTAAGATTTGGTCATGTGTTTTTAATTTCGGTAGAACTTTAAATAGACTTTTCCTGATTTTGACAACTTCTATCTATTTATTATTGTTGTTTGTTTGTTTCATAAGATTTATTTATTTATTTTTTATCTGGAAAAGAAAGAGTTAGATAGGATAATTCGATGTCCCAAACATTATAAGAAGTTTCGTATTGGCCAGCTAAAGAGCCAGATTAGGTTTTTGATCGTTCAACTGTTCAGGGTCATGTATTCTTATGGGGGGGAAAAAAAAAAAAAAAAAAGGAAAGAAGCGTGTGTAAAATTGACAACAATTTTTTAACAGTGGCCAGTTTGATATTCTAACTTTTCGATTTATCGAAGGGTCTGAGATGTCTGACCCCAGAACAATGGCGGCGTAGATGTTGTTTGTTTCAATGCATATCCACCACGTCATGAAGGAGTCACAGTACTATGATTTTTCTGAGAAAATCAGGTGATATTATAGGGGTTATTTTATAGCTCCCATTCAGTGTGAAACTGTATTCTTAAGAAATCGTGTGAAAAAAGAAATGAGATGACCAAAATTGATAGCTTTGCTGTAATTAATTTAATTTAGAATGTTTAATTATTTGTTAAGTCTCTAAAATTTTATAAATTTAAAAATATATTTTAGTTTCTTTAGCTTCAAAAATGATCTTTTTAACTTTTATATTTTATATTTAATATTTTATTCCCCTACTCTAAAGTATCACGATTAAAAAAATTAAAAGTCACTTTTTAAATTATAGTAATAAAAAAATATTTCTAAACTATAGATATTAAAATATAAAAATTATAAAATTACAAGAAATGCAATTAAACCTAAAAAAATTAGAGAGTGGGTACGTTTTCTTCACTTGATACTGAACTAATATTTGTTGATGTGAATGTTCTTGTGATTCTACAACCAATCTAACTTTAGAAAGGAAAATCTTTTGAAAAGTCATCCTATATTTAAACTTAAAAATATATCATATTGCCAGAAATTGTGGATGCGAAGACTCGAATGTGGAAGACTTTATGGATTTGCATGAAAATAAAGAGATGAAATCCAACTCATTCTTTGCATGTATATCTATCTGTACCAAGGTCGGGCGTTGAGTCATTGACAAATGAAACTAGAACAATATCACTTTGACGTATAATTTTAAAAGAAAAAAATAATGAATAAGTCCTCAATTTTTATTTTTATTAATATCTGTGATTGAAATTAATTTAGGTATCAATTCCAATCATGTTCATGAATTTAAGATCAATTCTATCCATCTTTAAAACATATTAACTTAGATACACATTCTAATTATGTTCATCAATTCAACATCAATTCTATCTAAAGAGGTACTAAAATACGAAAAATATTTGGTAGAGACAACTGCAATACAATCAGACAACTAGTTATAAAATATTAAGAGAAAAAAATATGTATATAATCTGTGAGTGAGTTGGTTGACTGACTACGTAATGCAGTTAGCTCTAAAGTAAATTAGCTAAAGTACCAGGCTTGAGAATTAGTGAAACCTACTTATAGTCACAAACATGAACCACATAGAAGGTTCTCTTCAAGTTGACTATCTTTGTAGTTTATTTAAGCCACACCTCAGTTGCCCACAAGTTTAAAGCTGTAGTAGTAGATAGTCAACGTGATCATTGACCTCGCCATCTCCTCCACCAGAAGTCAGTCTTAGCTCCCTGTGAAGGTGGTGGTGTAAGAAGATCAAGCATTGTTTCCTTCTCTTTTGGGGTCAATGGAACACCTCTAACAAGGTTCAAAGCCATGATATGGACATTAGTCTTTTGTCTATGCTTTGTGTAAGCCCATACTCCAGCACCTGCAGCTGCAACTAGGACCTATTTGAAAGAACATATTTCTGGAATCAGCAAAAATTTAAATTGCACAAAAGAAAAATACAAACTCAAGTGTTTTCAATCTTCCAGAGAAAAATTTACCGGTGATAACCACAAAGCTGCTGTCTGCATATCAAACTTCGGCATATACAGTACAGTCTCTCCAAAATCATCCTCAAGCTTTTTGTAGATCTCCTTGTCTGTCTTTCCAGCACGAATTTCATCACGAATTAACTGGAAAGCAGTACAAGTGTTCAGGCTTTACATGATAGAACCAAGACTAACTTTCAAAAATTGCCAGCATACATGGTTAATATTTTTATTGTAAAGAAATTCTGAGCAGAAATGGTTGGAAAACAGACACAAAACGGGGCAAGAAACTTCAGTATCTTAAAATGATATGATTTACAAAAAAATTGGTTATTCGTACACCCAGAATTTCCCTACAAACCTGTCATATTCTGTTTAATCTTTCCTAGCTTCACCAGGACAGAAATTCAAATGAATGACAATGAAGGATGCAAAAAACAAAACGCTTTAATTTTACTCCATAAAGGTTGAATTATCACAGCAGCGGTAAACGGTTTAAAGGTAATATATCCAAATGATGCATTGATATTTGATAACTCATACCAGAAAACAATAATCTGAATATTTAGAATCCCCCTTATACACAAATTCATCAAAGTCCAGAAATTCCAGTTTCCCTTTTCCTAATCATTTCAAGTTTAGAAGAAATTTGAAGTTCCAAACAAGTAGCTTGAAAGAAAGCCAATACATAAACTAACAAAATCATGTTTTTGTTAGCAGTGAGGGAATAAGTAATAACTCCCATAACAAAGAGTAAAAGTGCAGGTAGGTAGGTAGGTACCTTCCTGAGCAAAATGGCAATGTCTGCTTGAGAATCCTCAATGGATTGACTCCCACACTCCGTGCATCTCACATTGTGACTAATGTTTCTTGCCCGAGCATCCACTATCAGTGCTTTCTTCACTGCATCATCCTCACTCGCCATTCAAACCTACCCAAAACAACTACCATTATCAAACATTCAAAAAAAAAAATGGTATGCTGAGTTAAAGAGAAAATAATGAAACTTCTGTTTCAGCCACACATTTCATCAAACAGCTGAAAGGCAAAAGCAGGACAAAAACAGAACAGACCCAAACATGAAAAGAATCATGATTCTTTAATTTTAACACCCAATGATTATGAAAGTGAAAGAACACCAGCAATTAACACACCAATAATCTAAACCTTAACTAATGCGAAAATTCTTCATTCGTCATTTTATCGAACAATTGCAATACACATATTTCAGCAGAGAAAACATGTCCTCCAAAATTAAAAAACAAAAAACAAAAAGTAATTTAGACTGTGAATTTTAAATACATGAATTGATTAGATATGGGTATTGCGTAGAAACTCACAGAAAAAAAAAATTGATGAAAAAGTAAAGGTAGAGTATGTGATACTTTTTGGATTTCAATTCAAAGCTTGGTTAGATTGTGGTGTGGCGTGGCGTTTTTAGTTTCATACAAAACAAAGACACTAACTGAATCAAACCATAGAAAATCAACAACTTTTAACAGTTTTGTAGTTAAATTATTTTTTTGAAGCAATAAGTTATTTTTATAAATTACAAGAAAAAATTGTAATTTTTGAAAATAAGTTAAAAATAGTTAAATTATTTATATTATAAGTTATTTTTAGTCACTTTTTCAAATACTTATAAATATTTTTTAGTTTGACAGCAAATTTTGCTATATTACTTTTATAACTTCATGTCAATTATTTTATTTGTAATTTTTGTCAATCCTTTTTGCAATTTTATAAATTTTATGACTCAACTATTTTGTTTAGAATTATTCTCTCCTAAATCTCAAAATTTCACTAATTTTGCCATTTTGTTAGTTGCAAAATTTATAGAATTTTGAAGAATTGGTGACAAAAATTTGAAAATTAAGTAACAAAAATTTTAAATAAAGTAGTTAAATAACAAAATGCGTAAATATAAAATTTTGTTGATATAATTCAAAAAATATTAAAGTTAGGGCGATAGAAAGTATAATTATGCTTACTTTTTAAAACTACTATTTTAAAATAATCATATATATAAATATATAAATATAATTTTTTTAAAAAAATTAAAAATATTAGCATTATAATTTTTGTAGTAAACCATCATTTTAACATTGTTCCATTAGTTCATAAAAGTGAAGAATTTTTAAACAAGTCTCTTGAGAGTTTATAATGCTGTCACATTTATCCTTACAACTAAAGAAATTCTAGATAACCTTAAACTAAAAGGGCACAAAATGGCATGAAACAGGAGAATAAGGAAATTGGTTGTAGAATCATAAGCATCAGCAATCATATCTTTGTTAGATGATTCTTAATGACAAAAGCATTGTAACAAGTTTACTAGGAGAATCTTGAACAGAGGGACCAAGCGATTTTCATTGTAATTAAAAATCATTTAGCTTGATCAAATTTTTATCATTTCATATTCATATGAAGTCAAGAACTGTAACATCAATTGTGTAATTAGCAAATACATTACCCAAAAGTATCAATAGCAATAATGTGTGTACCAATTTTGAGTAAAAAAAGAAAAAGAAAACTCTAAAATTTACAAAAGCCTTTTAGTGAGCACTGGAAGGAAGAATCAATTTAGCATGAGATGATCAAAGGCTCTCAAAACTTGATCATATGCGACCAAAGCACAAATTTTCCTGAAATCAGTAAGATAAAGATACACAGGTTGATTAATACAGCCATAGTAACAATATAAAGTATTTGAAATTACATATTCTGTTAAGCTACTATTTCTAGAATTCAATGGCTCAAGATGAAGTATATGATTAATGATAAGATTAGACCAAAAATGATGGATGCTAGAAATTTCATTTATTCGGTTATTTTATGAATTGTAGCATTCAGCACAATGACTTGATCACTTTATATACTTTTAATTTATGTGCTAATGCAAATAAAATGTGAAAGAAAATTTTTCTTTTTACTTTTCAGCAAAAATGTTTCCACAACTCATTCAACAAAAGAAAATATGCCTATACCTTGCCATGTGATCACTTCAGTTCATTTAGGCAGATTCTTGTGCTAGAAGTGCAATTTCAATTTCCTGAAGTGACTTCCCTTTTGTTTCCAGAATATATTTCTTTACAAAGATCACAGCTATCAAACAAAATGCACCAAAAGTACTATACACGAGTTGTGAACCAAATAGCTCCAGCAAGCGCAAAAAGAATAGACCAACAAAGAAGTTTATCACCTGTAGAACAAAAGTTTGAAATCTCAGAGAACATGATAACATTGGAGGAGCCAAACTAAATGACACTGATATAATCTGAAAAGCAAAAAGTCCCTTAAAACATGCATATTGTATTTGATGTAGAGCCTGCTATTGAACTTATATAAAGAGAACTAGGGAAAAAACCTAAGTAATTCCAATTAGTATATAATATTCAGAGCTCAAGATTTTAATCCCATACTTTGTTATCAACATGTGCAATATAGTATGTGGGAACATCCCAAAAATATTATAAACCACGAATCTACAAATACTTTAGAAAGATTAGAAGAAATAGAATCAGATAAGGAAGCGTTGAAATGAATATATGAAAGCTTGAAAAGCAAATTACCCAGTGCACAGCCAGGCACATTGCCATTGCCTTTGCTCTGATATTGCCAGGTAGTATCTCAGACATGATAAGACAGGGAACTGGACCGGCACCTATAGCAAATGACAGCACAAACCTGTGTTGTCCATTTTATATTTAGCAACATAGATCATGAAACATGAACTCTCAAAGTTCGTAGAGATTTGTAATTTGTTGAGTAATTTGGCAGTCAAATAGAGGAATGAAGGTATTTCAGATTAGAAAGTGTTGTTTGCAACACTGTATGCAACAGTCCATTTCAAAATAAATAATGCAAAGGTTTTCAAATTATAGTTAATATTTGGAAAGCTATATTGGCTTCATTGTCCTCACAAACTCGGGACAAAATGTATGGTTTTCACAACAAAAAAAAAAAACATTCAATGAATAACATTACTAGAAGGGTGCACAGCCCCCAAATACTCATCTCAACAAAAGCAAGTTAAAGCTTTCTAACCACTTACAATAATATGCCACCAACCGATAGATACATTGATCCAAATCCTGATGTATAAGAACTTGTAGCAATAACTTGTAGACCCATTGCAAATGCCTAAACAAGAAAATAGGTAAAGATCAGATGATATAATTCTCAACACGTAACTTATGAAAATTGGTATAAAATGTAATAATTTATAAGAAATCCAACTCTTAAACAGCATCATTGACAAGTTCCTTCGATCAAATGGCTTAGATTTCTTCGCTGACCATTGTAAGAAAACCCAAGATAGAAAAGTGCTAAAGTGAAGTCTACTCTTGGTGAGCTTGCCAAAAGGGAAAACAAGCAAGCAACAAATGAATTGGCAGAAAATGGCTACATATTAATTTTGGGTGGATTGTCAATTTTCACTGGTTAAACAATCAAATGCCAATCTGGTTCATTGTCATTGGTTTGAATTTTATGGCTGTATTTTTCCTGATTAGTCTAACTAAGCTAGGATTTTTGGTCTTTCTTTTATTAGCCATGTTAAATGTAACTATAGAATCAATCCTAACTTCTTCGTACCACATTTCAGTCCCGAAATCATGATGGAGATACTCTCATCTTGCATATATTTGTCATTATATTCCAATGGAGTAAAGAATTTCATTCTTTGAACCTTTTACCTTCCCATTAATTGGCTACAAAAGGACTATCAGGAAAACTATTCCATTTCCCATAATGAGTAGCTTTTATTCAATAAATTGTTAAATTCCAGGATCACCATTCCAGTATGCTGTCTATCCATTTTTACAGGCCTTGTCAAATGGAAGGTATGTTGAGGAGGGAGGTTCAGAATGTAGTAATTTTGGTGTCCAAAATCAATGTTTGGCAGCTAAATGATTATGGTGGTTTCCTAAATCTAGTGGAAGTTAATTTTAATAACGGTACCCAGTAAATGAATAGTTAAAGCAATTGTGGAATAAAGAATAGTTAAAGCAAATGCAGTTCTGTTTTGAATTTTTCTAACATGTTTTGTTCAAGAAATATTCAAGTTTAAAAGAGGCTAATTCAGTTAGAATTTTCATCTTGCTTTCCTACCATGCCCAAAAAGCTGCCCACTAGAAGCACTTTCCTTCCAAGTTTATCCATCAGAATCATTGCAACAACTGACCCTGAAGAGGCATACACAACAAGGTTGAGAGAAATGAACAGCAAATACAATTCAAAAAATTAACAAAATAAAAGAACTAAGTCAGCATTTACCCAATAAATTGCAAATTCCTACACATGTGTTTGCCAAATCAGATGGTACACCAAAACTTTCAAATACAGTTGAAGAGAAATAGAAAACAGCATTTATGCCAGATAGCTGCTGAAATGCGAAAAGCGCAGATCCTATGAATATCACTGCAAAATACGTTAAGTGATTTAGCAACTATAAATAAGATACAACTATATACTAATGCAAAAACAATTTATTTTAGAAATTATAATATGATTAGGCAATCATATAAAAGATACAATGCTGTTCCAAAGAATAAAAAATTATTATAGGGAGTTGTATACCTTTGAAATGGCAGCCAAATACTTCGGAAAATTTTAATGTATCGGATCCATCACCTCTGTCAGACTTTGACAGTTCAGTCATTGCAGCTTTCACATGTACTCCTCCCAAGAGCTTCTCAAGTGCAGCTTCAGCTTCAATGGTTCTTCCTCTCTGAACAAAATCAAAGAAATATAAGTGCCTTTGTAGAAAAATAACCTTAACCAATAACAAAAAAGGATCCAAAACAGTTGAAAGCAAATGCATTAAATTATGCTAACTACTTTTACTTAGTAATTGAAAGTTCTTATTAGTTTTGACACATGGAGATTAGATAACCTTGAAAAGCCAGTGAGGACTCTCTGCACACATCTGCATAAAAATGGCAAGCATTGTAGTAGGAATGACAGATACCCAGAAACAAATCCGCCACCTGTGCACATAATTTGGACAAATTATGTTCATGGAAAAGAGAGGTCACTGAAAATTGAATTTGCCTATAATGCTGCCGTATACATATGTTCATGAACTTCATCAAGCCTATTATAAAATTCCATACCAACCCACTATGTCTTTGGCTGGGATTCCAATAAAGAAAGAACCCATGAGTCCTAGACATGTTGCAATTTGAGTTAAGCCCCCATAAGCACCCCGTACAGCTGGAGGTGAGACCTAAAAATGCACATGGATTTGGATTAACTAAAAAAGCCTCTATTGAAAATTATAATGATTTCAAACTATAGTGAAACAACATTGATGGTATCATCTAACATACCTCGGCCACATAAAGAGCTACAACAGGTGGGCCAAGTCCCATTCCAGTACCAACAAATAACCTTCCCAAAAGCATGCCCCACAGGGATTTTGCTGTTGCACTGCAAAAGTTGTATACAATAAGGTTATAGCTTTATCTGCTGTTTAATTATGATGATTTTACCCTCTCTTTCTCATTCTCCCTTTTTTAAGTACAAAAAAGAAAGCATGAGAAAGAGTCTTATATGTTTTATAATAACGATTATTAAAGTTGTTAAGTGATTTCTCAATTTTGTCTACTTTTCCTGATTCATTCAGATTTGTTTAAAATTTGTCTATCAACATGAACTTGAAAAAGAAAATTCAAACAACCAAATTAGAGAAAAAACAACAGAAACGATAGAAAACTTGGTCGCACAGAATTAGAGAAAAACAACAGAAATACTGCAGAATTTTAAGGGTCTACATTGCATTCTCCATGTCCTGATCCCTATGGTTCTGATTCCTACTGATTGATTGCCAATGCAAAGGATGTATAATAAACAGCATAGCTTTTTTACATCCTTGCAGCAATAAAATGCAAATTTCATTTCATAAGAATGCAAGGTGATACTAATAATGAAAGATAAATCAATTTACAACTAGAGCATCTGATACCTCATTCCAGCCCCTATGATCATAGGAAAAGCACACAACTGGAAACTTCTTCTACGCCCAACACCATCTGCAATCCATCCACTGAACAGAGATCCAACAAAAGCACCTCCTAAACATATACTTACTACGAGACCTTCATCAAAATAAAAATAAAAGTAGACAAATATTTAGATGTAAAACATGATAAAGGCATATTTGTCCAAAAATTAAGATGAAGTACCTTCAGCCATTGTATTCCCACTAAAGCCAAGATCTATAGAAATGCTCTCTAAAGTTTCATTGACTACTCTGCATGGGCAATAGCAGTAAGAAAATTAGATAATTTCATCCAGACACAAGAATGAATGTGGATCTAACTTCAGTGTTGAAGAACATACCCAATATGGTATCCATACAAAAATGAAGAAATGCAAGCCACTACTACATGCCCAAAAGAGCGCCGCCAACAAGGTTTGGCATTCGGTATACGCACTGAAGCTATGGGGAATGAAATTCTTCTGTTAGTAATATCATCACAAACCAACTTCTCCAATTGGAATATCAAAAACTTGAAAAACTTCTGTCATTTTTCTCTCACTGTCTTTAGAAAGAAAGAAAAATAAGAATTTGAAATTACATACATATGATCATTATTGGTTGACTTTTTAACTGTCTCATTTACATGAGCCATGATTGATCAAGTTTCGTGACACATATCAGTGTATACATGCAAGCACAATTTTTCTGTGAATGCCAAGCAAATTTCGCAACCTCAAATGAAATGCATCTTCAAAATGTGTACTTGGTCTTTAAGCATATGCTACAGAAAATCAATAATCAATACCCATAACAATGCATACCCTCAATGCACTTTCCAAAAAACAAAGAAAGCCATATTCATCAGCAAGACTCATGAATGAAACACATGAAAACATGTATGATTATGTAATGGAGATACTACAGCTGAATTGTTATGAGGCATAAATCCATTTAAAGAAGCCATTTCCATATTTTCCCTGCAGAGTTAACTACAGTCTCAACTGCTACATCCAATTCCTATAGTATATTATCTTAGAGAACTCAAGATCGTGGAATCACTCAAATCCAAAATCGATAAACCTAAATTTTCAAATAATACTAAAAGGCATGAAGAAGATAACAAAAACAAAGTACCTAAACTTTCATCTTTATCATGCACAAGTATGTGTTCTCTAGATGCTACTCGCTGCCGTCCCCGCATGGCGAAACGGTAGAAAACTTCTCCAAAGTTTGCCAGTTAGTAGTACTTTTCCACACACACTACTGCATCATCAATCACAACAAAATAAAAATACCAATCAAATAACTCATCACTTACATCTGAATCACATAGCATTAGTAACAACAACAATACATCAAGTACAACACCACCCCAATCTCAAGTCTCAACACAAAATCATAACATTTATTCTCAGATCTGACACACCCTCAAAACTTCATTTTTTTATCACATGATTGCACTTTCACCATTATTTTCCTATGCACATCCTCGTTCATACATTCATTCATTCATTCCCATGAACTGGGGGTGACCGAAATCTCACCGTTATCAGTTATGCTAAAAATGGCTTTTTTTTAACAGAATCACAAAAACCAAGAAGCATCAAACGAAAAAACTGGAAACCCAAAAAGCAATCAATCATACACAACACAAAAAATAAATAAACAAATAAAAGACTGATAATTGGAATGTGGGGGGTACCAAGCTTCTTGTTGTGGATGAAGAATTTTGAAATGCAGTGTTTGAAAGAAAGAGAGAGATGATGCAAATATGGAACTGAATGAGAAGTGTTGTGATGACAGTTGAAGACGAAGACACGTGTCAATAAAGTGAGTGACGCAGTTTTGGTCAATACAAAACACAAAACTAGTTCCACAGATTACGCATGTGTATACGCACTGTGATAAATGCACAAGTTAAGTATGTTGTTGTTTATGTGTATTTGGACACGTGTCAAAGCATGAAGCTTCTACACCTATGTACTTTCGAGAAAATTGAGGAATGCTGAGATTTACATTTGCTTGCATGTTAATCTTCAACGAGAGTTGTTGTACAATAGAAGCATGTTGATTCTTTTGCTGATTTTTCTGAAAAGTATGGAAGCTTTTTCTTTTTCTACTTCAAGAGTGTATGGCTAATTAATGCTGTATGATATGATCAAACTTTGTCTATTAAAGACATTATTATATTGCTATATGAAGCAGTAAAAAAATATGTAATATGTTTATTATGCTTTCTTTGATTTGATTTCTGAGTGTAATTATTTATTATCATTTTTGTTTTTGAATTTAACCCATCACTTTTATTTTAACATTGTATATTTTTTAGCTAAATTATCTGGAATTTTTTTTTTTATCTTTTAGAAACTAAATTCTATGGGGAATTAGGAAGTATTACTACTCGTTTAAACAAAATAAGAATTGATTTTTAGAATAAATAAACAAAATAAGAATTAACAACTTCATATGCTTTTTGAAAAAAGGAAGAAAAAAAACTTCATATGCTAAAAAACTGGCTGAACAATAATGAGTTTACTAATGGTCCAAGGTGTGTTTCTATCTCAGGAATAAACCTCTTGAAGTGCTTAGTAGGAATTCTTGAAGTAGTATTTATAAACAAAACAAAAGTAGAAAGAATTCTTTCTAAGTATTTATCAGACTCAACGGTTTTAATTTGAGTGCTTGACTGCACCTAGACCCCTTGTATTTATTATTAGTTCCTAAAGAAAATTACATAAGCATTTATGAGACAACTGGCTTATATCAGAAATAACTTCGTTGTTAATAATTGGTTTACCCAACTAACATCTTGGAAAAGATGCATCTAATCTTAATAAATAAGAAATGAAAGACAGAGAAAGAAGAAAATGACACAATTTAAATAAATAAAAAAAGAATAAATTACATTCAAATTCTATATTTTTTGCATTTATTACACTTTGATATTCTTCTAATTTTCTGACATTGGTTTTACTCCTTTTAAATGTGAATACATTTGAATATTTTTTAAAACTGAGGAGATTGGAGCAACATATTACATATAACAAACTATCAGCTTAATATTTTTAAACAATCAGAAGATTAGAGTGAGAGTTTAAAAAGCAAATAAATATTTATATAATTTACCAAATATCTGAATGAACATCAATCTAATTTACTCTTGGAAAAACCAAATAGCAACGGGTTTGAGGTGATGAAAGTGAGTACTGAGAATTGTTTTTGTTAGGCAAAAAAGCATACCTCCTTAACCACCCCACCTCGGTGGATGATGACATTATATGAATAAAGAAGACCGATTTTATTTTATTTTTGGCTGAAATCATGAACATATGGTGGAGGTTGGTATTTTAGCAATAGCCTTTGAATGGCCGACAAGCACTTCTATCTGTGATTGTGAAATTCATTGAATGACTAGTACTTCGTGCTTTTATATCTATATTACGTGCACTCAAGATTTTGGACTAAGTTTATTTAGAGTTTTTGGCTTTGAATAGAATACTATAGTTCCGAAAGAACATTTTATTGATTTACTGGACCTAAATATTAAGAAAAAATATTTGGTAGATAATTGAAATATAAAGATAACCTGTTATAAAATATGATGAGAGAAATACGTATATGTATAAAATGTGATGAGAGAGAAATATGGATATATTCTGTGAGTGAGTTAGTTGGTTGATTGCATATTACAGTTGTCTACGAAGTAAAGTTGAAATGTTAAAAGGAACTTCATTAATATTTTAATACAAAGAAGCCAACACAGAAGAAGTGACCATTTTAATTCATTGATGTAATATATTGGTCTTAAACCAAATAAACAAATCTTTGCACTGACATTTACTTAAGGAGTGAAAGACAAGCAAAGCCCCTTTAGCCTCCCCTTTCTTTCACACACTCCTCACAGTACAAAAAAACTTCTGCCTCTCAGAATCTCTACTTCAAATCACAATCTAGCATTATAGCATTTTGATGGCACACCTTATTGGCCAAAGACATCTGATGCTGCCTTGTTCAAGATTTGAAAAAGCTCTTCCCTGTATTAAGAAAACTCAAGTGAAGTTGCTTGCAAACTCAGTGCACTAGAAGCTAATTGAATGGGATTTCTCTTGAAAGAATCAGTGAGTGATATTTATGAACAAAAAAATGAGAAGTTTCATTAGTTACATGAGGTTAATCTACTTGTTAAGTAGTTAATCATTACCCATTTTACAACAGGATTAATCAAACAAGTGATTAATAGGTATTTCCTCACTTCAATTATGTAATCATATTAAACAAACTAATGGAAATCAGACTAAAAAAGGGCCAAAATGCATACCTGTCAGGCTTGAATACGAGATAGCGATAAGTAAACCACTGAAATAGAAAGAGAAGATTAGATTATTTGTCATTTCTAAATTAATAGAAACATGCATTCATTTGTGTGGAGTTGTCACACAATCTGCAGTCACATCAAAAATTAAAAAATTAAAAATTAAAATTAATGAAGTTCCAAAATTTAAGCTGAACCAAACATAGTTGATATCACAAGTTTTCAGCAATGTCAATTATGCAGCACAGCACTTACCACAGAGTAAATTATTCCAATTAATTCCAGTGCTGTTGGGATAAGTGGCAATTTGTCAATGGCCTGCATATAAAAATGACAAACAAAATCAGAAGGGTGAAAGCATTGGGATGATATTACAGACTCTTGTTTTTCATGGTAAAAGAATGTACAGACTCAACAGCCAAATCAAGAAGTAAGAATGTCATTATAGACCAGTCTTAACATAAAAGAGATTTCCAAATCCTTAATAACTAACCATTATTTATGTACCATACTGATAGCCCGAATGGATTTGTTCTTCTACCTTCAAATCGGAATTTTTCTAGCAGTGACCATATTAGCCCATATGCTATGAAGCACTAATACTTCCATTTGCTTCACATATCCATATTGGTTAATTTGAAACTGATCATACTTTTAGATATTTCACCAATACATATCTATGAAGTATCCTTTAGAAAAGGTAATGAAAAATCTAATACAACAAGACATGAGACATAAAAGCATATATAAGATATAAGTATAGAAACATTTCCTCTTGATGAATCAAAGATGAAAGTTGTTCTTTTTTTGGATAATGCTCAAGAAGAAAATGAGATTGACACTATTCTTACTTGTAGGCAGTAAGCAAGTGATTTATAATGACAATGATCTATAATTTTTATTTTGATTTTAGTAATGTTGACAATTATACATTTATTATGCTCTATGAAACTTTAAATGTTTCCTGTACCCACAACTATATCCTGTACATTTCAAGAAAAGTTGTATTGTTGCCTCAGATATGTATCATATCAACTACAATGTTTCGAATTTGTGCATCATCGCCCATATATCAAATGTTCAGCTAAAATTATACAACAATGTATTCATTTCTATCATAGTGAAAGTGGAAAAGATTACCGCAATGAAATTTGTCGCTGCCCAAAATGCTGCTACAGCTGCAAATCCCAAACCAATAAGTCCCAGTCGATCTTCAGGTGCATCCCACTGTTTTAAAAATCAACACACAGCAACTTAGATTTATAGTACCTTAGGTGTCTCTCTGAAAGAAAGACAAGAAGGTAGGAAATATGAGGAGAAACTCACAACATTCTGAACAGACTTAAAAACAGTAAGGGTAGTTGAAGATTCAGAACTTTCTCCAGAAGCATTCACAGCAAAAGAAACATGAGTCCGTCTCCCTGTGAAGTGAGCAAAATGAAAATCAAGAACCAGAGATATAAAGAGATAGAAGCATTTCTAACACATATCATCAAAAGTTATATGCAATTTACTTATCTAAATATTAAAATTAGCTTTTTATTAGCTAATTTGTAAAATATCTCGCATCTTCTAGAAAAGTTACAAGAGAAAACTTCTTCAAATTAGTTAATGAAAAACTAATTTTAACTCTTAAAGCGGTATATTTCACTTTTTTCTTCTTATTTCCTTCTCCTAAAAGTCCTTCGGGATATGTTCATCCAAACAGGCACAGTCACAATTGCTCCACATAACAGTAAACCAATGTAGTTCAAATTGAGCTTTTTGAGCATGAAAAAAGTACACGAATCACATACATGATACAACAATGATTTTCTTAACTGGATCCAATCTATTGCAAAAAATCTCATGAAATTTGCGTAGTGCTAGAGTGCATAATCATGCCAAAAAACCATCAAAAATCAGTTAAACTAAGATCTTCCGTTAAATTTTAGTTTCTAGAGACAAACAATTGCTAACTTCCAATTCAATGCTGGTGATTCTACAGTTCAACCTTTCCAACTATATCAATTGACCACAAGAACAATGCAGAGAATAACCTAACTATTATTTTCTTGTGATTACCTTCAACATAATCAAAATTTTCACTTTGAAACTGAACTGACACTTCAGTCCCTCCAAGATTACTCACTTTGACTTAAACCAACTACACTTGAAAAATTAACAAACACTACAAATATCAAAATCATTGTTTCATGCCATAGTCTCATTTCTTCCCTCTGAACTATATAGATTGAAGAATTTACACAACTAATACAGAATATAACAAGTCTCATATAATGTCTATGGAAACAAAAATCTCAACTTTGGAAAGAAAACCAAAATTAAAGAAAAGGGTTACCTGAAAGAAGAGAAACAGTGGGACTTGTTAGGTTGGCTGGATGTGATTTTCTAGCAGGGAGCAACAACGGTGAAGGCAAGCTTGCAACAATGGAAGCCATTTGCAACCCTAAAGTTTGAGCCACCAATATTAATTAAAATAATAACTATAAAGAAGAATGAGTTTGAGTTTGAGATTTTCTCAAATGATAGTCAGATGACAGAAATCTAATGTAAGATTCTGAGAAAGTTGTACTACTGTACTGCTACATAGGATGAGTGACACACAGCCACAGAATATTATAATTAAATTTTGTGTTTCTTTTGAATTGTATTTTTGATAATTTTTGTTTTTTGACATTAAATAATTAGGGAATTGTGTATAAATATAAAATAGTAAACAATATTTATGAAATTTTTGTCAAATCTAAGGGGTATATGTATAATTTATACTAAATATTATATTAATGTTAAAATTAACTATACATATTTGTTAAGATGAATGTTGTAAATATTCTAGATATGCATTATGTTTATATTTTATTTAACAGTGATATTATGAATCAGTGTTATTGTGCAATGTTACATAAATAAATAAAGTAAGAAATTAACTTGTCAAAAGAAAAAATCAAGAAACGACAAAATCAGGCATTTGGTAAATGAAAATGCTTAGTTTATTATGCTTTAATATTTTCTATTGATTTTCTTTTCCTTCTTTTTCAGTCACAATCTCACAAGAAAGTGGCGACAGCATGGGATAGAGAAAACAATAACTAAATAAAAATAAGTACAACCAATATATAATTTAAGGAAATACGTATAAAACTGGACTATGTGGTCTTGTACTGATGAGTAACATTATTTGGATACTTTAATAAAAGAAGTATTAGTGAAAATATATTACTGTCATTAATTATCTTACAAGTGATGACTGAGAATTATTCTTTCATTGCTTTGTTCATCATTTTGTTTTTGAATGAGCTCTAAATATTTCTTGATATTAAAATTCATTTGATGGATTGGCTTATTAATACATCTTTTTTTATATTTATGAAACAAGAATTAAACTTCAAACTAAATATTAAAAAATAAAACTATTTACCTTCTAACAAAGACTTTTCTCTTTTACGAGCCATTGGAAAATATATGAAGTATTTTTAGTAATAATAAGTGAATGAGAAATTAGATTATATATTAAATATAAAGTGATTTATATTTTTATTTAATAATCATAACCTATTATAATAAATTTATTTATTTTTATAATAATTATCTTAGATTGTGCATCATGCCTTAATATTAGGAAAATCTCTACTTTTATAATAAACCTAGTTATATAAATATGAAAATAGCTGAATCTTATAATTGTTAACAAGCCATGTGTGGCACTAAACTTTTAATAATACCTTTTTGATAAAATTTTATATAAATCAAATTTAAATGTTTAATATTCTTATTATTAATGAGATTATATAAATATAATTTGATTATTTAATGATTTATAAAACTATTTTAATGTAATACATATAAATAAATAAATGTGAAACTCCCCATCAAATATAAATGCACCTTTTTTCATCATTTAATGAGTTAGGCATGTGCTTTTAATATAATGTAGACTCAATAATGTAAGATAATGGACCTAATGCTATAAAAGTTTTTCTACAAAATGTTAGTTGAGATATCGTGCTTGATGCTTCTAAAAGTCTTCAACTCAATTTTATCAATTAAGTTGATGTTTAAAAGAAAAATGTTATTGAAAACGTTTTCTAAAGACAATTAAGTTCATAACTCAATTTAATCCTTATATTAACTGTTGATATTAATTACCTTTTTATGTAAATACAAAATAATTATCCAAATCAAAATATACTTAGTTTTGTTATAACATTACAGGAATGCTATTGTATATATAGGCAAGTTTCGAAGATTTCATAGATTCTTTCTATTTTCTTATTTATGCATTATTTTTTTAATTATTCAGAAAACATAGTATATAATCTCTTATACATTATATTAATCTCCTCAATATTATATCTGATTTCTATAAGAGATCATGGTAAACAGTAAAAGAACAGAAAAAAAAATTGTATAATCTTGCAAGTATTCATATAATTTCATAAAACATAAAAAAAAAAATTCAATATAATTCACTATTAATTTATTAGTGTATAGATTAAAGTGAAACCTTAAAATCTCAAAATAAAAACGTTTAAATAAAAATAGGAAGTAAAAATACTCTTTAATCATTCTCAAAAATAATATATATATATATATATATATATATATATATATATATATATATATATAATGATAGTAACAAGATTTGAACATAAGATCATGTGCATTTTATCTCTATCCCAAAGAATAATACTGGTAATAATGTTAATTATTATCATTGGTTGGAGATTGGTCAGGATTCCTGGTTGAAGATATCATTGGTTCACACCAAAATTTAGTATAAAATTATTTAAATTTAATTAAAAAATTTAATTTTAAAGCCAAAATTTGAATATACACAGCTGTATTAAATAACAAGAGAGTGACATTTATGGTTGATAAAATCTTACATGACTTGAACAAAGATCATCATAAATAAAAAAAAGTACCTATAAATAAATAAAGTCATTACACTAACATTAACCACTGTTTCCACCTGATAGCTATGTCAACTGCTGCAGTGACCATGTGACTACAACGTATCCATTGTAAGTCACGACATCAAATATGACTAACAACATCATGGGTGAGGGACCAATTTTAATGTTTTTCGATAAATGCAAACACTATATTTATTAATTTTAAAATAGAAAGACTATGATCAAATTTAACTGAAACTAATTAAAGTAACATAATAGGTATTTCATCCAAATAACAATATCAAGAAAGAATTCTTACTCAAACAGTATATATAATTTACGAATTTATAGTTTATAGAAACCCTGAACTCCTGTGTCATTGAGCAGCAATGGTCCCCCAATGTTTTTTCCTAAAGCATATATATATTGAGATAGATCTATATTTTTTTAAAGAGATTAAGCAAAATTTGCTATACTCTTCATTAGATCAACTTTGACACTACTCTTTTTATACTGGTTGAATTGTCAATGATGTAATTTTTTATTGTATGTTGTGGAAATTAGTTGAAGTATATTTTTTATTAGTTAATTGAAATACTTTTTGTCTGCTGCATTAATTAGTTAAGTGTGTTAATATTTTTTTTATTAAGTTATATAAGAAATTCATATAAATTTATAAATAATATTTGTTTTCTAAAATACAATGATCAAACATTTAAAACAAAATGCATTTTTCATGAGAAAAGTTCTATATGATAATTAACATAATATAAATTTAGCAACTTCACCTCATTTATCAATTAGTTCAAGTATTTCAAAAAAAAAAAAATACTTTGTACAATTTAATATAATGAATTACATGTAACTTCAAATTTTGAATATGATTTGTTACTATTGCCCCCTTAAGAAAAGTTGGTCAAGCATGACCCACAGCCTTTAAGATACCCTAAGAAAATGGTTGAGGGGCCATGAATTGAATGAAAGTGCTTAAGCAATTAGGTTAGATGGGTGTTTGTGAAAGTCACGTAAACATGTATCTAATCGTCAATTCTACCAGCCCCTTATTTGTCTTACTAACTAACAAAAAAGACAAAAAGGAAAAAAGAAATAATTAAAAAATCCTTGGCGAGTTCCTCTCTTTTGTTTTTATATTCTTAAAATCACTTGTGATCCTTTGTCCTTATCTTCCCTTTTTACTCTCTTTCTCTTACTACACATTAATGGAAGAGAGATCCCAATGTTCTTATAAATAAAAGAGAGAGTAAAAAAAAATAGACATAATGATTAGTGTAATGAAAAAAATTATATAGATTATTTTTAATTTTATACTATTAACATTCTTTTTAATTTTTTTTTGTTCAAGTCATCAAATTACATTATTTAAGAAACATTTTTAAAGTTTTAAGCATTTAAAAAATTAATAATTCATATTTTTATAGAACATTTTAACTAGCTATTTAAAACTTTAGTGCGTCCATATTTTAAGAAAAAAAAAAGAAATATCATAAATTTGTAATTAAATAATAATGTATTTTTTATAATAATATTATTCTAATCAGATTCAAATTTTATGTTATCATATTTATTGAGTGTTTAATATTTTTATGATCTATAAGATCATAAATTATTATATATATGATACATTTTTAAATTTTTATTTTATAACTAATTAATTTAAAATTTTAAAAATTATTTTTTAATTAATTTACCATAAATAATGCATGTTTATTTTTATTTTTTTAGGTATAATACATGTTTACTCAACTCTTAAAAAATATTTCATTATTTTAAGATTTAATTATTCATTTAATTCTTATTATTTTGCAATCTTTACTAGTCTTTATTATTTTAAAATAACATATTTACATTATCTATCATCCTTTAATAAAGATTATATGGAACTATGTACATTAAATCAAATCACACAAGTAATTAAACCTAAATTTAACATTTCAATGCAACAAATACATATCACATTAAAAGTTTTTCTAATTTCCCTAATAAATATTGTTGGCATTTACCACTTTACATTTACCTCTATACTTTCATAGACTGCGGTGTGATATACTGTCTTTATTTATTTGTTTGTTTGTTCTTCAAAAAATATTCAGTGCGTGCAACATGAGAAAAGGGTCCTTAAAACCAACGTCACTTTCACTCTTTTTTTCTTTTCTTTTTAATTAATAATAATAAAACTAGGTTCGCCATTTTTGCTAGCTCCTTAAAAAAAACATCATCGAGAACAGCAAACTTGGTTGCCAATGGGTGTCAACATGTCCAACAAACAACCTCATCACACCAACAAAGACTTGTTTTCCTCTCCTACTCTCTCTCTCAGCCTTGTAACTATTCACTAATATTCAACTCTTGTTCTTATTCTTCTTTACTACTACTGCCACCACTCTTTTCTTCTTATCCATATATGTATATAAGTAGCATATATAATATAATACTATAGACTATATTATAGTATAGTATATATATATAAATTAACTTGGTAGCTTCTTTTGTTTCTTTTTGTTTTTGTTGTGATTAAATTCTATGTTGGCTTTTTCTTCTTCTGTTTGTTTGATAATTGGGTGCTCAAGGCTGGAATTTTTCGGCATGCCGAGGAGGCGGCGGCGGAGAAGTCCGGTGGAGATGGGGTCCGGCGAGAGGACACTGTTGAGTTCAGTAGTGACAACTCAGCACCTGTGAGATCAAGGTCCGAGGATGATTTTGATGGAGAAGATGGTCGTGAAGGCGGGGATGATAACGATAACAATAGTGATGATGACAGTGATAACAAGAGAAAGAAGAAGAAGATGAAGTATCGTAGGCACACTGCTGAACAGATTAGAGTAATGGAAGCGTATGTAAATTCTCTTACCTTGTGTATATCTATGTGTTAATTTGGTATATAGCAAATCTTATGTGATGGTGAGAAAATAATAACTTTCTTTTTGAAGAATGCTACTTTTCTTGTTGATTATGGATCACTTTTTTATAATCAGAACGACAAGATAAGGGTTGAATCTATTATATTTGTGCCTGTCGTGAGATGATTTTATGTATATGCACACCATCACAAAGTGTTAATTAACTAATTATTAGTACTAATTTATGGGGTGATATGATTCCAATGAAATTGTTTCAATTTGCATGCCGATATTACAAGTGGGGTTTAAAGCATAGTTTATATAACTTGTATGTGTGTGTGGTATTACACTATTACTGGAAAAGATTAAGGGAAAAGTTTATCATATGGTAAGTAATTAAATGGAAGATTATTAAAGCTAAAGCTTGCTTAAAATTTTTAACTCTTTTTTTGCTTTGTCGGTTAGTATGTTATGTACTGTTGTGTTATGCCAATGTAAAGCACTTTGCTCCTCTCTTTCCGCTTGATTACTTTTGTGTTATATAAGGATGTTGCATATTGCATTATTAATCAAACTTGTGGTTGGATCACTGAATTAAGATGAAGTTTGTAGTGAAAGATAACTCAGCAAAAAAGCTGACAACTGACATGAATAATAATGTACTGTGGTAGGCTTTTCAAGGAATCACCACATCCTGATGAAAAGCAGAGGCAACAACTCAGCAATCAACTTGGCCTTGCTCCAAGGCAAGTCAAGTTTTGGTTCCAAAATCGTCGAACCCAAATCAAGGTATCTAGATTTGATTATTTATCTCATTAGAAATTACAAATGCAATAAAACTATTGCATGCCTTTTTTTTTTTCAGGCAATACAAGAGCGTCATGAAAATTCATTGTTGAAGACAGAATTAGAGAAACTAAGGGAAGAAAATAAGGCCATTAGAGAGAGCATAAACAAATCTTGTTGCCCCAATTGTGGCACTGTATCCTCTACCATAGATGTCTCCATATCCACTGAAGAAAAACAACTTCTTATCGAAAATGCCAAACTCAAAGCTGAGGTAAATTTGTATAAATACATACTCTATATGTGAGCAAGACAGTAATAATAATAATTCAAAAAAAGACAAAACTTATCCATAGTTCCTCTTCATTTTATGCTAGAATTTATCCTATTTTCTAATCAGAATTTAAGTTTCACTTCAAAATGACAAAATTTTGATAATTGTATCATAAAATTTGCTTTAGAAAATTATGTTGATTATAAGTTGGAATTTCAATTCTGATCAGAGATCAATACAAATAACAGAAAGAGAAAAATAATGATTCATGGTCAGTGTAAAGTTTTATAAACTCTATGAACAAATAGTACTTAAGAAAGTGCATCAAAGTTTTCTCTACAAAAAACATGTATTAAGTAGAATTGTGTGTGGACACATTCCTTACTGAAGATTATTTTCTAATAATTAATGTTTAGGTAGAGAAGCTGCGAGGAGCTATAGGGAAAAGCTCAGCAAGGACAAGTATGTCTCCTTCATCTTCTTCTGCTTGCCACGACGAGGAAGTGAATATCAGAAGCTCTTTGGATTTTTACAATGGAGTTTTCGGGCTCGACAAAGCAAGGATAATGGACATAGTAAACCGAGCAACGGAGGAACTCATAAAGATGGCAAATATGGGGGAACCATTATGGATTCGTAGCGTTGAGACTGGTCGTGAAATACTTAACTACGATGAATATGTGAAACAGTTCTCACTTGAAAATTCATGCAATGAAAGACCAAAGACAACATTCATCGAAGCCTCAAGAGAAACTGAGGTTGTTTTCATGGATCTCCCACACCTTGTCCAAAGTTTTCTAGACGTGGTAAGAGTAAGACACTGACATGTATATAAATATATAAACTTTATTTCCCAACCAAATCTATTTACATGTATATATATACACACGTATTTCTATCTGATTGTTACCGTATTTGTCAATTAAATATTTTTTTAAATATATACACAGAGAACAATGTATCATAGGTTCAATAGTGTGAAAACACATAGACTGAGTATAATTTATTCTTTAAATATTCACATAAAAGTCAACACAATATTGTACATGCTAATTACATCGAATTTTTATTTTCTTATAGTTATATAACTAAGCAATTGTAAGAAATAATAATTTTTAACATGGTTGTTGCAGAATGAATGGAAGGAAATGTTTCAGTGCTTAATATCAAAGGCAGCAACTGTTGATGTTATTTGCAATGGAGAAGGTTGTAACAGAAATGGTGCAGTTCAATTGGTAAGGGAAAGATGATTTCGCTTTGTTAGGTAGTCATTACTACAACTATGCATATACGTACAAAAGAAATGTATCGTTTATCTTTAGCCATTCGTTTCGTCCTCGTGTGAGAGCATGCATCTATCTTATTTATTCAAGTGGTCCAACATTGAAAAGCTCGAGAAAATTATTGTACTTTCTCTTTTAAACTGATTTCATCCAACTGTTACAAAAGTATAAGATAAAACGAAAAACTTGGACTGTTGCATGTGGATTACTATGATTATAATTTTGCTTAACAAAAAAGAAACTAAGGTTTTATTGTAAGTTATTATAATATGACCCATGCATTACTTTTCTGTGGGGAAATGTGGAAATGTAAGTGCTGAATCTGATGCAATTTTTCTGTGCCTTTAAACATAGCCTTTTATTTGTATCTCATAAAGTATTGATAAGGACACAAGAAGCTTTAAAGGAACACATAGAAAAGATCGAACATCATTTACTGACTCTTGGCTCTCTCCTCACACTTCCCAATATCGAATCTAACATACCAAGTTTGTAATCTCTCTCTTTATCTCTAGAAAAAAAATCACTCTTGCGTATTCTGCCAGCTACAGGTTACTTAGGATTCTGCTTTATTCCCTATTGAATAAATTAAAATAGCAAGACAAATATGACACTGTTCATGCTCTTAATTAGGAGAAATTATTAGATGCATGTGGACAAGGACACTCTCCATCAAAGTGTACAGAACTTGTAAGATGCAATAATTTAATGTAATACTGACAAAATTTAGTAACAAAAGTTTCAGTGACAAATTTATAAAGTTACATGTAAATTGTGTAGTCATGCCACAAATGTTATTTTTTTTTTTAAGTGGGACAAAGATTTTGTTTTGTATGACATGAAAGGTCTTACAAATGTTAGTCATGCCACAAATGTTATTTTTTTTTTTAAGTGGGACAAAGGTTTTGTTTTGTATGACATGAAAGGTCTTAAGTGATAACTATTAGTTGTAATTGCTGCAGATGTTTGCCGAGTTGCAAATGCTCACTCCAATGGTGTCTAGTAGAGAAGTGTATTTTGTGAGGTGTTGCAAACAGTTGAGTGCTGAAAAGTGTGCAATAATTGATGTTTCCATAGACAAAGTAGAAGACAACATTGGTGTATCCCTTGTGAAATGCAGAAAACGTCCATCTGGTTGTATTATTGAGGATAAGTCAAATGGCCATTGCAAGGTATATGAACGAAAGTTTTTAATATTTTGAGTGAAATTTTGGGGGTATAAAATTACTTTGGTTTTAGGTGATATGGGTGGAGCACTTGGAGTGTCAAAAGAGCACAATTCACACATTGTATAGAGCCACAGTGAATAGTGGTCTAGCTTTTGGAGCAAGGCATTGGATATCAACACTACAAGTTCAATGTGAACGTCTAGTTTTTTACAAGGCAACCAATGTTCCCATGAAGGATTCAACTGGTGAGCAATGAATTGAATTACAATTAATAAGGTACTTGTTGGAGGTTTTACTTGATAAGTTTAAGTCCTCTTAAATAACATATTGATGATGAAATGCTAGGTGTTGCCACATTGGCTGGGAGGAAAAGCATTTTGAAATTGGCACAAAGAGTGACATGGAGTTTCTGCCATGCAATTGGTGCATCAAGTTTTCATACATGGACCAAGGTCACAAGTAAAACAGGAGAAGACATTAGGATTAGCTCTAGGAAGAACTTGAATGACCCTGGTGAACCTCTTGGGGTTATCTTGTCAGCTGTTTCTTCTGTATGGCTTCCTGTCTCTGCTACTGTTCTGTTTGATTTCTTGAGGGATGAAACTCATCGGAGTGAGGTACATATATATTTTTCTGAGAAATTATTACATGATCATGGACAATCATGCTTTCAACCAAATTTCACATGAGACATTATTGAGCTTATTTATTCATTTTCATAAATTGAAAAGTTCAACTAGTGAAATTGATTGAGACTATAAACATGTGATGATTTAGAACTAGATAATCATTCCCTCTGGACTCAATATAAAACAAATCTAATTAATTTCATCACATTTAATAATACAATTCCTAAACAACTTTACTTCAAAGTCAACTATCATACACAACCAAACTGGTTATTTACATTCTTCATTTAATTGTAACTATAGCATCTCTCTAGCCAATTTGGCGAGAAATTATGGCAAATGGGGTCATTATGTTGACAAATTATCTTTGTCACAGTGGGATATCATGTCTAGTGGTGGGTCAGTGCAGTGCATTGCAAATTTAGCTAAAGGAAAAAAACAAGGCAATGTTGTAAACATCCAAGTAAGTTGAATAGTCAATACACAATGAATTGAACTTATGTGCAAAATGCATTTAGCACATGGTTACTAATTAAGTATCTGATTCTTCTCACTTGGCAGAAAATACAATCAAAAGATAAGTGTGTGTGGATATTGCAAGATAGCTGCACAAGTGCTTATGAGTCAATGGTAGTGTATGCTCCTGTGGACTTTGCTAGTATCCAATCTGTGCTGAAAGGATGTGATTCAAGTAATGTTGCTGTGTTGCCATCAGGATTCTCAATTCTTCCTGATGGAATTGAAGCAAGGCCAATGGTGATTACATCAAGGCAAGAAGAAAAGTACACAGAAGGAGGGTCTTTACTTACAATGGCATTTCAGATCCTTGCCAATGCTACTCCAACAGCCAAGTTAACAGTGGATTCTGTGGAATCTGTCAAGAATGCTGTGTCTTGTACTCTAAGAAATATTAGAACAAGTTTACAGTGTGAAGAATGAAGATGGTTAGTCAAGAAAAAAGATACTTAGGTGCAAGAGTCCTAGGAGGCAAAATTCAAGGAGTTTAAACAACATACACTTATAATATTAAATTGTTTTACACTGTCAACAAATAAAAATAAGATTTCTTATCATTTAAAGATTTAACAAATTTATCTATAAGTTTTGATTCAATAATACTGTTAAAACATTTACACTTGCACGTACTTTTTTTCTTATTTTATATTCAAAACTCATTCATGAATTTTTGACCTCTAGTTAATTTAAGGAATAACAAATTGAAGCCTAGAATTCATCAGTTCAACAGTAAAATATAGAATTTTCTTCTAGCCCTTAAATTATTCTGCTAGTATGTAACATTTATTTATACCTGGAAATAAAATTTGCATAAAGAAAATGTATAACACATAAAAAATAAAAATAACTTTACTTGATAATCAATTATAATATATAATCAAAATAAATATATATATATATATATATATATATATATTTTATAGTTATATGTCTAGTTATCTTTATATTACACTTGTTTATATTTAAATAAAATGATTCTAGAAACAAGAATTCAAATATTTTCCTATTGGCTAGTTTGGTGACTTTCCTGTAAAGAATTAAAATATCATATCTTTTTATAAACAAATATTAATTCGTGCGTACAATGTTTTAATTGCACATGGATTATATTTCTAAAATTTAATATATGAATTACATTCACTTCCCAACGCTAAATCAAACACAAATCAAACACAAAACGAGTTATATTTTATGTTTGACACATGTTTTAAAAATTAAATAAAATAAGACAAATGATTACAAAGTGTATGATAATTTAATTGCACTAAAAAAATGAAATTACATAAGAAAAATAAATGAAAAAACATGTTCTGACCAACCATAATTTCCTAAAGAAAATAATATTTATACATCTCAATCTCTAACAATTTCCTTCCACTTCATTTTTTTCTCTCTCTCTATATATATTTTTTCTTTAAAATTCCTTACATATTACATCTATAATTTTCTTGTTTTAATTTTATTTTTTTTCTCTGTCTCTTTATTCTTCAATCTCAATCCACCCAAAAATGAGGTGGACATTGATTATTATCAAAAGAAAATACTTGTTAATGATTCCATCATGTATAGAATTAATTAACTCCAGAAAAAAATTACTCAGTTTTCCTAATGTTGATTCTTTTATAAATGAGCACCACCACCCTTAATTTTAGTTTCTTATTAAATGATGATTAAAATTTCTTCTCTTTCTTCAATAAACTTTCTTCTCTTAATTTTAATTTTGTCGCAATTCATATCATACTAGTTTACTTCTTTTCATACACGGATCCCTAATTTTAGTTTCATCTAAATTAATCTTTAAAACTTACCTATTTCATAATAGTCCCTTATATTAGAGTATAGAAAATATAAGAACACACTTTATTACTACAATACTGTACAGCAAAAAACTATAAAGAAAATAAATACTTAGGAACGTGTAAGTGGTTATAACAGGTCATGGTATTTTCTTATTTTATAAATAAAAGATAGTAAATTTATATTTCACATTAATCTTTTATGTGAAAGGGTATGTTTAAAAAGAATAAAAATCAATCATAAGGTAGAAAGTTAGTTTAACTGAAACTGATATTTTAAAGTAGTATTGCATTAGATATATACCATATCTATGTTTGTATTATTTGTTAGTGTTATTGGTCAAATGGATAAGCTTATCTATCTTGAAATCACGTGTGACCTCACGAATGAATTTCCAAATCTGCTGAAGTGAATGTAGCTAGCCACGTGGACACATGAGCTCCAAGTAACAGATCAAAAACAGAAACACACCTATTGGATACTGAAGTACTGATACAGCAACAGCAGAGAAACAAAGTTAGAAGTGAAAGAACATGGCTTCTTTGGCAACCTTAGCTGCTGTTCAACCTGCTGCAATCAATGGCCTTGCTGGAAGTTCCCTCACTGGAACTAAGCTCTCTTTCAAGTCCTCTCGCCACAGTTTCAAATCCAAGAACTTCAGGTTCCATTCCCATTTTTCAAAATTGCAATTTCACTTCACAGAAATTCATTCCATTTCCATCAACTTAGCTTATTAGTTATTATCTTTACTTTTACAATAAAAAAAATGAGAAATTCTTACATGGTCTTAGTGATCAATCTTTGTTTAACATGTATGATTTAGATTTTCCACTTAGGAGAAAAGTTAACAGCACTCAATTATGTCACATGGAAATTAAGACTATGGTGACCCTTAACTATGGAAGAATTTGGAAAAATATTTGGCATACAACTACAATTAGCTAAAACGTGAAGAAAGAGAAATACCTAAATGTATAAGTATATATTCTGTGAGGGAGTTGGGAGTTGGCTGTGATTGACTGCTTATTTGACTGTGAAGTAAAATTAAAGAATTTGTCATATATGGTTCACATGTGTTCTAGTTGTATGCTAAAACAGTTTAACTAAACATTGCAGGAGTGGTGCCGTGGTAGCAAAGTATGGTGACAAGAGTGTGTACTTTGATTTGGAGGACCTGGGTAACACTACAGGGCAATGGGACTTGTATGGTTCAGATGCACCTTCACCCTATAACCCTCTTCAGGTTCGATGCTTGTGCATCTTCTTCATTGAAAATCAAACTTGGAAAATTGAAAATTCATTTAATAATGTATATACTTTGATAACTTAATGTATATTTCGTATACATAGTTTAATTTCTATGCACGGTCTATAACACCACTATAAGTCAATTGGAAATCATAGTACATAGTAAATTTTTAAGTAATCATGGTAATTATAGTTTTGATTTTTAAGATAGTTAATGTAAAAATGAATAAATTAATCATGTGACAATTTAAAGTGTATACACTATTTGGCTATTTGCTCTTCACATATAGAAAAATATTTAATAGACGACTGCAATATGCATGTAACCAGACAACTAGTTATAAAACGTGAAGAAAGAGAATTACATATATGTATATGTATATACTATGAGTGAGTTGGCTGTGTATTGCAATTGGTAAACAAATATTGTTTACATATGCAAAATAATACTTGTTTCATTGGTATGAATTTGCAGAGCAAGTTCTTTGAGACATTTGCTGCTCCATTCACAAAGAGGGGATTATTGCTCAAGTTTCTGATATTAGGAGGTGGTTCCACCCTTGCATACTTCAGTGCAACTGCCTCAGAGGATATTCTACCAATCAAGAAGGGGCCACAACTTCCACCACAGCTTGGTCCTCGTGGCAAAATCTAATTTGATTTGTATCAGAACTCTCTATCTATTGAGTTCCTTTTAGTTTTATTTTTTTACTTTTCTGGTTTGTATGATGTGTAAGTATGCTTACAAACTACTATTCAAAAATGCTTCTTAATTCCAGTCTAATTGAGTTGCAATGCTTTGGTTTTCAGTTCAAGCAAAGATATATTTGATTGGGATGTTGATTTTAACGAATTGCTATTATTATTGCGTCTTAACTCCTAGTCCAACATAGGATAAAACACTTACTCATTGAAAAATAAAATGGCGCCTTCAAAATGACTTATAATTCAATGAAGAAGATTTGATGATAACTGAATCAACCATGCACCAAGACAATATTATAGTACAATGTTTAATTTCCAAATCATTCACTACGTTTAACCATTTTAATGTCATCTCGGAGGATTAAATCAATGAATAGAAAATGATTGAGTCCCTATGTTGCCAATAAAGCTGGAGTTAGGAATGGTTTATTTTCCTACTATTTGGCCTAATCCTCGTGAGATATTTGAATTCATAAAAAACAACACATTCTGTGGCTGCCAGACTTCAAATTCACAAGAGACAGAACTTCAAACCACGATGATTGTGTAATTTGTATTATATTCATTCATTCATTCCTATTTACAAAAATAAAGAATAGATGATCAAGAATAAATAAATATGTTTTTGATTGTGCCTTGTTTCTCTCCCTCTTACAAGTGTTACCATTTCATTTTTTGGCTTAATGACGTGATGTTGGACTTCTCTGACCACCCAATGTTTCAAGGTATGACACCTTCTTGTCTGTCACTACGTTTGGAAGCTTTTGAGACTTTCCACCGTCAATGTCTTTCAAGCAGTCATCTGAAACAGGAGAGGGGTCTCTCTTAGAGTCTGAGTCACCTTGATCATTGCTCCAACCCATGAAATCTGATAATGTCATTGTTTCTGCACCATCTCCTTTAGGAGTTGGAGTTGGAGACTTGTCTGGCTTCTGAGTTGTGATTCTTGAAACGCTCTTTCTTCCTCCTGGTGGAGTTTGAGTGAGGTAATCTGCATGGAGTACATCCTCTATTCTTGAGAGCACTGTGAAGGCCAAACTTTCCAAAATTCTTGAATAGCTTTCAAGAACAGCTTGCCCCACATCCTGCAATGGCAAATGATCCTTAGTTATGTTATGAAGAATAAGACCTTTTCAACTTTGCCAAATAGTCATTGAATGCAACATTGCATTGAAAAACATGCAGAATCAAGCTATAAAGCAGAGAAATTATTATATAGTCCATTTATCATGTAGTACTGATCAATTTCCGTGTGACTTAAAATGTGCTTCCAGTCACGTGGAGATTGACAAGACCACATAGCATGTTTATTTAAAAAATATTTGATAGACAACTATAATACACAGACAATCAGACAACTAGTTATAAAATGTGAAGAAGAAAGAAAAATACGAATATGTTTCTGTGAGTGAGTTGGCTGGTTGGCTGCGTATTGCAGTTGGCTGCGAAGTAAAGTTATGTTTATTTTAAGAATTTCTCACATTCCAAAGCTTTGTTGAATGCAAAAGCTATCTCACAAAGTTTTGGCGTTCAATGGAACTCAACCACTATACAAATATAGCCATAGTTTCTTTTCCTTAGAAAAAAAATCCTTTTGCGAATACTTTTATGATCCATTTTGCTTTTTCTTTTAAGATATTTAGAAACAATTTAAGTTTTTCATTTAAAACTTTTAGAACTAGAAAAATGAAAAACTTAAATTCGGATCATGCAATGATTTCTCGTGAAGTGGACAATGGACATGTTCTTACCCGATTGAATTGGATTTTGCTTATATCCAATTGAGATTGGGGAATTCCAGGAAAACGATGTTTTAGGAGAAGTAGGATGGTTTCTGCTCTCTCTTCAAAGAGTTCTCTTTTCTCCATACTCACAGCAGAACCCCAAGCTGATTTACTATCTTTTTGGTTCATCTTCCGCCTCCAAATCACAATGGATGCCTCAATTCTGTCCTTGAGATCTAGAATTTTATGTTCTGATGACATGTCCATAGCTGCTAGGAGCTGATCAGGATCAAAAAATTCATCTGTAATGCTCCTATAGATCAAGTCTCCTAGACTTGATCTTCCATTCTGAAAAGCAAAACAAAAAAAATTATTTTGTGTAAGATATCAAAATGTTAACCATGATGGCTTTTAAGCAAATACTAGTTCCTTTTGACTTACCTTGGGTAGGGATTCAATATAGCTTTCAGGGATCTCCATTTCTGATAGAGTTTGAGCATTTATGGCCATTGCTGCTTTTAGCACTTGCTGCACACAATCTTTCTGATACTGAACAAACCTTCTTGCTGCTTCAGATAAACCTTCTGCGGGAACTTTTGGTGTAGGCAACCACCACTTGTCATCATTTTTGCTATGTGAACTATCTTTATCTGAATCATCTGCATCTTTTGATACATAATAGAACTCATTCTGGTCTTTGAAGTTATCTAGACAATCCTGCTCATCATTTCAATAATTGTATGAGAAATAATAATCAATTCAAGTCTGTGAAAAAGTAATAATCATATTCAACTTTAGAGGGAATAAGGATGCAAGGTTCCTGATCTTACAATAAGCATTGTATCAAGCTTTCTTAAGGCGGGGATATTCATGTGGAGATCGGTTCTTTGTCGTGTTGTCATCACCTATTCAATCAAAAGATTAGGTTCAATCATCTGGCAATTGTGATTGGGAAAATGAGAATCATATAGACATTGAGGAGAAAAGGTTACCTCCATGATTGAGCCATCCTTGTTTTTTTGTTTCACAGGAACCATTTCAACGATGTAATCAGTGACTGATAGAAGCCAATCAATTTCTTTTCTCCATCTTGCTTTCCTTTCTGGAGGCATTGGCTCTAGGCGCCTTTGTTCACCAAAAACAGCAGCTGCATTCTCAGTAAGAAAATAATGTGAGGAACTGTTGACAATGAATAATTTGAAAATTTTCTGCTATCAAGTTCTCCTGAAAATGGAAGGAACAGCACAATGTTTGTACATCATGATTGAATGCCATGTCTTAAAAGCAAGAGGTCAACATGCCTGCAAGGTTTGTGAATGCATTTGACAATGCCAAAGCTGAAGAAACACCAGTTCCTCCACCAGACATGTCCTCTCCTAATAGAAGTTTAGCAAATCTCTCCTTCATCTGTTCCATATCTGAATTAAACCCAACAACAAGTAGATATTATAGATTAATCCAATGCAACACATCCACATCATTAGAAGAAAACAAAGACATTAAATGAAAAAAAATTCAAAATCAATATGTTGTAACTTATAGTTGAAGAACAATATTAATAATTATAAAATATATACCTTTGGCATTTAATCATATAAAGCAAAGTAGTTTCAATAAAATTATAACATGTTAAAGTTGACCTTGCAATAGCTTCTCTTTGGCTTCTTTGGCTGCAATTTCCTCCTTGTTTACCTTTGGCTTAGGAGCATTCTCTGCATTTTCATTTAGAGGTTTTGATCCTACACTTTTTGATGACCCTGGATCTTCTTCTGGAGGAGAAGGATCTAATGAGCTGGCACTTTCAACACTCAAACTTTTTGAATGCTTTGTATTATCAAACATTCCTCTGAAATGAAATAGTTTGGACCTGTAACTTTCCTTCTCTTGTTCAACTGCCTTGACCATTTTTTACTTTTCCTTTCTCTTAACGTACCAATGTATGTTCAAAGGAAAATTGTCAAGAATGAACAAACAAGAACAAAACATGGGGTTTCCAGGTCCTTGTTAGGAGGAGAGAAATAAAAAATAAAATAAAAAAATTATTCTTGTTGCATTATGGCAAGGGAGAAAATAGCAGCCAGAGTTGCAAATGAAATGGTAGATGTTTTTATTTAGAAGAGTGAGAGTTTGACAAAAAGTTGGAGGTGAATATTTGATGTGATTTGTGTTAGTTTTTTATTTTTCTTTTTTGAGTTAGATAGAATGAACGTGGGGTGCATGTTGCTGTGAGTAAGAAATGAGATTGGATTAACAAGTTAGACACAAAATTTTGCATAATTATTATTTAGAGGAATCTGTTTTGGCAATGATGTGGGAAATTGTATGGTTAAGGTTATAATTTGAAGGTCAAAGGTTGCTGAAGACCAGGGAATACAGACATGCATGTCTAGGCAAATTTCAATGTCACAACTCACTGGACGGTTCAGATGCTTCAGTTGAAGAATCAAGGAAGCTATTTCAATCTCAATTTTCATGTTCTGTTTTTTATTTGTGATGTTAAATTCTTCATAGTAATTTCTAAATTCTAGTTTTTTCTGTTTTTCTGATCATGCCACCTGTGCAGACCCTGAGTCTTTTATTAGATTTTATGGCCATTATAGAGTGCCATTAATTTTCCACCCTGTCATTAACAAAGTTTGGAGGAGGACACTCCAAAACATTTTTTCTTTGTTTATATATTAATAATAATATCAAACATTGACTATACCATGATATGTCCATTACCATTAAATGTCCATTAGTTAACTCTTGAACCAGCAAAAAAAATATGGCATTTTATTTCCTTGTCAAATGCTCTGATTTATTTCAACACAAGCAAATTAGTCTAATTTATTTCCTTGATTTGCTTCCTTGATATTAAAGTTTTATGTTAAGCCTGTTGTGTGTATCAATGTGTTGTGTGTATCAATTTGTGAGGTTTATTTCAACAGGGAGGACCGGTTCAAATTCTTACACAATACAATTTTATAAAGGTGTGGAAGTTCTGAGTGTGATTAAATTTTAAAATAAACAAGTAGAAATATCTTAAAGTTTCATCTGATATACTAATCGTAGTAGTTTAAAAAATTATATTTTCTTGTTAAAAATCACAATGAGTAATAAGCATTACAAATTGAGTACCATTGTTTAACAAAAATGTATTTTATAAAACTCAAATTATTATACATTTAAAAAAATGAAATTATAAATTTAAGGTATGTAACTATGTTAGACTGTATTTTCAATTTTTGTTAGTTTTTAAATTATTATATAAACTAATTTCCTAAAACTAATTTTAGAGAGTAGATGGAGATGGAGATGTGAAAGTACAAGAAAGAATAATTGGAAAATAAAAATTAAAGTAATCTAATGTAAGTGGTCTGACCTATCTATTTGTTTGTTTGTTTTATATGACAATGATGAGAACTGAGAAATTTATCTCAGTATTTTTGTGTAGAGACTGCATCTAATATATTTTTAATGATTTTAATAGATTTTTAATTTTTGTGTAAATTTTTAAATTAAATTTAAAGTATTTTTTATTTCAACTTATAAATAGATATCATTTAAACGATAAGAGATAAGTTAAATTTGAATAAACAATAAATTTTATTATAATATGAAATTTTTTTTGTTTAATTCTTGTAAGATTCAAACATGAAGCTCAAATCAAAATCATTCGTCACACCTTTATTATATATATATCATGAATAAAAATTATATTTATATTTAGAAAATTACTCTCATGTGTAAGTATCATATATAATCAATCCAGAGTTCTTCATATCCTGCCAAACTTAAAAAAAAATAATAATAAAAAATAATAATAAATTATTATTATTATATACCAGGAGGCGAAAATATTAAGCATTGTTCTCCCACTATACCTGCCAAGGAGTGAACCAGTGACTTGCAAAACCTTTAAAGTTGAAAATCCGAATCACTTTCGTAGCGAGTCGCGGCTCAGTGTGCGAAACTCCAAACCTTAAGTTGTCGCGAAATGGGATCGATTGGAGTACTCCTCGTGGCGCAGGTGTTGCCGTACCTCGAGCAAGAGCTCTAGAAGCGGTACAAGCTGTTCCGCGCGTGGGATGACGCGCAGAGGGCGCAGGTGGTGAGTCAGCACGCGAACGCAATCCGCGCGGTGGTCCGAGCTTCTGGCGCCGCCGTGGACGCCGCGCTAATCGAGGCGCTGCCGAAGCTGGAAATCGTGTCGAGCTCCAGCGTTGGAGTGGATAAGATCGATTTGGACAAGTGTATGGAGAAAGGAATTCGCGTTACGAACACGCCGGACGTGTTGACTGACGAAGTCGCCGATCTCGCCATTGGTTTGATGCTCGCCCTTCTCCGACGGATCTGCGAGTGCGATCGCTATGTGAGGAGTGGCAAGTGGAAGCATGGTGATTACAAGTTGACCACTAAGGTATAATCCGCTTATACTTTCGTTTCATTCCGGTGAATTCATATTTGATATGATTTGAATTCGATACTGTTACTCCATATTTCACCTTTACCTAAATTTGAAGTATGAGTTTAATTGTTGATATAACTTTTCAAAGTCAACAAATATGTTTAGGTGATTTGACTACATGTATGAGACATAAAAACATGTAAATAGTGGAGAAACTAAAAACATAGAAGCATTGTTTCTTGATGAACCAAAAATGGAAACTCTCCTTGTAATGGATGATGTCAAGGAAGAAATGGGATTGATATTGTTCTTTTTTTAGAGAATAGCAAGTGGTTTGTGTTGAAGATGCTGATTTAGAGTTTTTGTTTTGATTTAAGTAAGGTTCAAGAAATATGTTGTTAATTTGAATTTGTAAAATTATTTATCGTATCTATGCATCTTCGTTGTTTATACTTGAGATTACTTTGTGAGAGTGGGATCTGTCTGGAAGAGAATTGTCTTGCCTGCTTGACGGTGCATATACGAAAAACCATGTTGAGGTGTGAGCATAGCAGTGTTATACTATGCATAGGCGGAGGTACGTGGGAACAAAAAAAATTTATTTATATATATATATATATATATATATATATAGTTTAATTTAAATTTTTTTAAAAATCTGATTTTAAAAAAAAATATATGTTTTAAAGTCAATTTTAAATAAATTATTTAAAATATAATAAAAAGAAATATATATATATATATATATATATATATATATATATATATATATATATATATATATATATAATCAGCTAATTCGCTGTTAGATATAAAATATTAAAAAGCTAGGCAAAAGCTGATATTATTACATAGAAGGCGGTGATGTAATCGAATGGCATAATAGCTCACTTCAAAACACAATTGCAACCACAAGGTTATTATATCATGACTGGAAAACACATCAGAAAAAGGTTAAACATATTTTTTTTTCCAATAGAAACAGTATGTTCTTGTATCTATCACCTGCAATGGGAACAACCTATCTTCAAATTGAACTTCCTTGGTAAGAAAATCTGCACCAATGGTTGCCTTATACTGATTACTAAATTTACGATTCACGTACCTACATGCAAAGGGAGCAAATAATTATAATCAAACGAAAAAAAAGTGTCACCAGACATTTCCCAAAAGTCATAAAAAAGAAGTTTAAAAAGTAAAATCCGAGATTCGGACATACTGATTCACCAGTGATGTTTTGCTCTAACATGAAAACTTTTTATAATTCTGGTCAAATTCAAACATGTATTAAGGGTCTAAATCAAAATCACTCACGCTGCATCCTCCTTTGTTAAAAATATTGTAACTGTACCCAGAAAATCAATCCACCACATTACCTATCATAGAAAATTATATTTATGTATAGATAATCAATCCAGATTCTTCTTCATATCATGCCAAACTTAAAAATAATAATAATTTATTATGTACCACGTGGCGAAAATATTAAGCATTGTTCCCCCACCCATGCCTACAAGGAGGAACCAGTGACGTGCAAAACCTTTAAACTTGAAAATTCACGACAAAAGAAAACATTGCTGGCCAAAAAAAAAAAAATTGGGAAGAACAAAACTCAAAGCTAGCTCGTAGGTCGTAGCTGTCAACAATGGTGGTTACCATACTATAGTCTCGTGCAATTATACACACCACCAATTTAAAATAACATTCGTCGATTCTAGGGGGGCCCACAAAATATTCGCCCAGTGACGCACCGTTCAGCGTTGTTACGTTATCTTCATTATATAAACCACTCCGAGCGAGTGGCTCACACTGCGTTGAATCAGAATCACTCTCGTAGCGAGTCGCGACTCAGTGTGTGAAACTCGAAACCCTAACCTAACCCTAATTTGTCGCGAAATGGGATCGATTGGGGTACTCCTCGTGGCGCAGGTGTTGCCGTACCTCGAGCAAGAGCTCGAGAAGCGGTACAAGCTGTTCCGCGCGTGGGATGGCGCGCAGAGGACGCAGGTGCTGAGTCAGCACGGCTACGCAATTCGCGCGGTGGTCGGAAACGCTGGCGCCGGCGCGGACGCGGCGCTAATTGAGGCGCTGCCGAAGCTGGAAATCGTTTCGACCTTCAGCGTTGGAGTGGATGCGATCGATTTGGATAAGTGTAAGGAGAAAGGAATTCGCGTTACGAACACGCCGGATGTGTTGACTGATGAAGTCGCCGATCTCGCCATTGGTTTGATGCTCGCGCTTCTCCGACGGATTTGCGAGTGCGATCGCTATGTGAGGAGTGGCAAGTGGAAGCATGGTGATTACAAGTTGACTACTAAGGTATAAACCACTTTTACTTTCGTTTCGTTCTGGTGTATTCATATTTGATATGATTTGAATTCGATACTGTTACTCTTGTTTATTTTACCTATACCTAAATTTGAAATATGAATTTAGTTGCTAGGAATTTGAAGTACTGTATTCAGAATTTAATGGCTGATATAACTTTTCAAAGTCAACAAATATGTTTAGGTGATTTGACTACATGTATGAGACATAAAAACATGTAAATAGTGGAGAAACTAAAAACATAGAAGCATTGTTTCTTGATGAGGCTAAAATGGAAACTCTCCTTGTAATGGATGAAGTCAAGGAAGAAATGGGGTTGATATTGTTCTTTTTTGTAGAGAATAGCAAGTGGTTTGTGTTGATGACACTGATTTTGAGTTTTTGTTTTGATTTAAGTAAGGTTCTTAATTTGAATTTGCAAAATTGTGAGTAAATATGTATCGTATCTTATATTGTCATATCAAATTTGTATTGTATATATGCATCGTCATTGTTTATATCTGAGATTACTTTATCCTATCAAGTGAGAGTGGGATCTGTCTCAAAGAGAATTGTCTTAATTTGTAGTCACTACTTAGCTTGGCGGTGCATATATGAAGAACCATCTATCTTAATCTTATTATTGTTATTATCATCTCAGAATTGTATGCAGAAATTCATGCTAGTAGTCGGGTACCTTGATGGACAGTAAATGTTGAGGTGTGAGCATAGCAGTGTTATACTATGATCCCTTTTCTCTGTCTTCATTCTTCATCACCTCTTCAATATATATAAAATTGAGTTTACCTGACAATGTCTTTGACTTTTAGAGTGGTGATGAAAAACCATATTCAAAATTGGACACTGAAGATATGTGAATCTTTTGGAATCACTTGTATCATATGATCCCCCTGTAAAATGAAATTGTTTTACATTGTGTGTTTTCCTTTCAGTTCTCTGGGAAAACTATTGGCATTATTGGGTTAGGGCGGATTGGGCAAGCAATTGCCAAGAGAGCTGAAGGATTTAACTGTCCAATATGCTACTACTCCAGAACTGAAAAACGAGACTCAAATTACAAGTACTATCCAAGTGTTGTAGAATTAGCATCAAACTGCCAGATATTGGTGGTTGCTTGTCCACTAACAGAGGAAACTCATCACATAATCAACAGGGAGGTGATAAATGCACTTGGTCCAAAGGGTTTTCTTATTAACATTGGACGAGGTAAGCATGTTGATGAGCCAGAGCTAGTGTCAGCACTGCTAGAAGGTCGTTTGGGTGGAGCTGGTATTGATGTGTTTGAAAATGAGCCCCATGTTCCCGAAGAGCTATTTGGGCTTGAAAATGTTGTCTTGTTGCCTCATGTTGGAAGTGGCACAGTTGAAACTCGAACTGCCATGGCTGACCTTGTCCTTGGAAACTTGGAAGCTCATTTCCTTGGAAAACCACTGTTAACTCCCCTTGTTTAATCTATGGAACTGCCTGGAAGAATTTGTTAGTCTGCATTATTTACATTACCAACGTTTAATAATCATGGAAAGAGCTCATAGTATCTGTCTGTATTAGTGCTTTATCTATTGTAAACAATGATTTAGTTCATCTTCATCGTGACATGTTGATAAGATTATCAAAATCTTGATCGGCTTACTGAACTTGAGCACATGGGTTTGTCAGATATTAAAACAATAATGTATGAAACAGGTTTATCAAGATATTAAAAATACAAAGCTCTTTTTCTTCACAAACAATAAATAATTATTATTGAAAATATGAAAAATAGGCTCATAAACAGAATAAAACATTTATACATAATCAATCATAATATAACTTATATAGTGAATCAATTATAATCTATTATATATAGTAATTTTGTTAATTTTGATGAAATTTTTTTTACATCATATTTTGTGAGTCTGTTAAATTTGATATTAAAATTTTTACATATCATATGAATGACTATGTGAGAATATTTTATGTTTTCGGGCATGATCTTTAAATCTTAGAAATATCGTAGTTTAATAATTAAATGAATTTAATGCAATTGAAAGAATATGCTATGGGTGAAAACGAATTGAGTAAACGAAAATGTATATTGGAAATGGAATCTCGATTGCTTTCTCCGTACATGTGAATTTATACAGCGAGACGTATATATAGAAGGGCCAAACTTGGATAATAATAAAGAACTATAACTTGGATAATAATAAATAAAGAACTAAAATATAATATAGTTTCATACGTGAGTTTTAGTACGAATTTTGTGTACATGTTTGTAGTTCTGGCACAGGAATTTTTCGACTGCAATTCATCATGAAATGTTCTGAAAGGACAGGTAATTGTAACGAATGCACAATCGAATCGCCAGTATTAACATGTTTATCTACTATCTTTATGTTATAAAAGCTCATAAAAATACTATTACCCAACTCTAGTTAAACGTACTAACTAATACAAAAGCACAATATTTAAAACTAACAATTTTCACAAGTTCCGTTGCAAATGAAGATTCGTTAATAACTAGCAAAATTGATTATGTAAAATGAAGACATTGACTATGAACATTGAACAAACTTAAACTTTCTTCATATATTGAAACAAACAAACCTATAGGACTATTACAGAAGAAACTAGCACAATAATACATACAACAAGTGATTAAATATATAACCCTTTCTCAAGCATAACCTTCAACCAAAGTAGGTTTCTCATTTTCCTCATCATCATCATTTTCCTTTCCAACTTCATCACCTTTCTTCACATCTTTTATATCCAAATCTCGCAACTCATCCACGCACGCTTCCCTATCCTCCCCCAATTTCTCTCCTCCCTCCACCAACACGTCTTCCGAGGCGCCGCCGCCGCCTCCGACCTTGACTTCATCGGCGACCGCCTCGAATCCCCTGTCGACAGTGCAAGATCCCGGCGGTTCATTTTCCGGCTGGATTCCGACGACTTCGTCGGAGGCGTCCTTGGCGGTGGGCCACGGGTCGGTGACGCAACCACCGTCGTCGTCGTCGTCGTCGTGTGTGTCGGCAGCGGCGGAGAAAATGGAGGCGGCGCGTGACTTGACGGCGGCGGCGGCCTTGAGAAAGGCTTCGTGGATTGAATCAGGTGGAAGAGCGGGATCTTCGAGACCGGCGTCTTCTATACGGGGAGGTAGGATCTGGTGCAGCATTCCAGGTTGTTCCTTTGTGGACTCCATCACGTTTTTTGTGATTGAAATGTTTTTGTGTTTTAATCGTAATTTCGTAATCACAAAACTTGATGCATATATCACCGGTTGAGGCGGTGATGATGGTGCAACCCTTTCGGGCCTTCTAGGCATTGGGCTTTTTGTTATTTTTCTGGGCTTTCTGCTGAGAAAAAAATTCCCTTTTCTGTCCACAATAATTGTGGCCCATCAGTGTCGCTCAACCTAACAATTTTTCGATTTGAATAATCTGATGATTGATAAAAAGGCTTAATTATATTTTATTCTCTATACTTTTTTTTAACATTCAGGTTGGTTTATAGATTTGTAAAATTTAAAATTTAATCTTTTTTAAAAAAAAAAAAAACTTAATGTGAATTATTATAACAAATTTCATTAAATATACCTTAATTGAGGTCGAATGTGTCATCTCACGTACGACACAACATTGACTATTTTTTAAAATAGAAACTAAATTGAAAATTTTTAAAATATAAAAATAAAATTGAACATAAAATATATATATATATAGGAATTAAAGATATAATTATGCCTCAATAAAAATAAACTTCACATATGGTGTGTGTGTGAGAGAGAGATGTTATATTCTTCCAAAATTTTCATGCAAATATTTATAATATTTCATCGAGAAAAAATTAAATAAAAAATTAAATAGATTTACTATTTCGAAATCATAAAAACATTTACCATTTAATATTGTATTAGTAGTAATTATGTTAATACACCTTTAAAAAAAAATAATAAGGATTTTGACCAAAGTCAATATTTGAATCAAATTTTCATCCTTCGTCTTGGTATTTTTTAATCTATATTAACTATGATGTGGAAGCTTGATTTTTTATTTTGATGATTCTTTAAATTTGATAACATGGAAGGTGAGAAATGTTTGTTCTCTGTTGTTGCTAGAAGTGAAGAACAGTTACTGATGTATGTCACATAAAAGACACAACGCATCATCCACCATGTGCCAACATCTTTTATTATTATTCATCACTAAAGTGTCCACAAGCAACTTTTCGCAATAATTTTGTTGAGAGATCTTCCACAAATTTTTAAATCTGCATGCCTCCTTTCAACAGTTGAAATCATTTCCCATTTAGTTTTTTTTAACATAAAAATGGTATTGATTCCATTTTCATCATGAAAGTGATTTTCATCAAAATGATACCAAAAAGAAAAACACTGATTTTTGCATGTCTCGTTGTGTGTGATTCAATTCAACATAATTCAATAAATTGGCGCTCAAAAACACTGTTGTCAATCCAAAAATAAAAATTCTAACGTTAACAATGATTGAAAACATCATAGTTTTACTTTAGTCTAAAATTATGCGACACAAAAACGTAACGGACATTAGCTTTGACCCAAAAGATAAGAGTTTCATTTGATCCAAAATAAATAAAGGTTAATATGCAAAGGGGTAAATTATATACCCTAATTTAAAGTCATACTTAAACTAGGAACATCAATGTCATGACTCATAATCAAACACAACAATTTTCAACATACATTTCCTGATTTAGAGAAATATCTGTCACAAACATTAAAGATGGAGAGAAATAAATAGAAAAATAAACATGATGGACACTAATCCACTAGATAGATACAAAATAAAATTTGGAATTTTGTCATTGGTTTTACACAGTTTATAAAGTAATTGCTAGCTGATAATAATTGAGGGGTGCTTGTATTTTGGCATAAAACAAGCAAGCAGAGAACTCTCTCCACTCAACATTCACAGCCAGTAGATCTCTGCTGTCGTCCACCACCACCAACATCAATTGTGTCAGGCAGATACCTGAAACAATGCAACACACTTTAGCTTTGTTGTGATGAGTAAATGTAATACACTTGAACTTGTGGAAATAAGAAGTTGTAAAGTTTGTGAATTATGATACACATAAGAAAACTCAAGAATTCAGGAATGCTCACATTTCATCTTCAGGTTCATTCTTGAGTGCATTTTTGGCTATGCACTGGAAAGCAGCTTCAACATTAAATCCTTCTTTTGCAGAGGTCTCAAAGTATGGTATGTTACCCTTTGAAGCACACCATGCCTTTGCTTTCTTCTCAGAAATCTGCAACAAAAGAGGTCGTGAGCAACACATGCATGTAGAGATAATTGAACACAGAATATTTATGAAGAGGAGTAACTTACAACTCTGCTATTTCCACCATCAACATCTATTTTGTTTCCCAAGACAACAAATGGGAAGTTATCAGGATCAGATGGACTAGCCTGAAAATCAAATATTTGCATTAGTTTATCAGTGATCTTTAATAAAAGTGATATGAAGATACCACAAAGCCAGAGAATGATTAAAATGACTTACCTGAATCAGAAATTCTTCTCGCCAGTGATTAAGGTTGTCAAAGGATTTCATGACGTTTACGTCATAAACAAGGACACAGCAATCTGCACCCCGGTAGAAAGCCACACCAAGACTCTGAAACCGCTCTTGACCAGCAGTATCCCAAATCTGCAAGTATGGTTAGAACATCTCATTCTCAGATGATTAATCTCTTCCATAAACTTCAAACAGATCAAAGAATGCAGAACCATTTAATGAATATCACGGCCCAAAAAAACATAAACTCCAATATTCACAAGTAGAAAGTGTCCACTGCCAAGCATTATGCTCAACCATCATCGGATACCATGCACAACAGCCATCATTTCATACATCATAAAAGAATATTAAGGTTTAAAAAGAACTCCAATACTTGTGAAAATAGAAGACACTATTTATATTCATTTCAACAGCACGATGAACCACTTAGTGAATCTGAGGGAAAAAAAGGTTACATAGAACTAATATAAAATACATTAAAAAGCTGTGCAAAAACTGATATAGATTATATAGAAGGTGATAATGAAATCGAATTGCATAATAGCTCACTTCAAAACACAATGGCAACCACAAGGTTATTGTATCATAACTGGAAAACACATGACAAAAAGGCTACACATATTTTTATCCAAAAAGAAAAAGTATGTTATTGTTTCTCTCACCTGCAATGTGAACAACCTATCTTCAAATTGAACTTCCTTGGTAAGAAAATCTGCACCAATGGTTGCCTTATACTGATTACTAAATTTACGATTCACGTACCTACATGCAAAGGGAGCAAATAATTATAATCAAACGAAAAAAAAGTGTCACCAGACATTTCCCAAAAGTCATAAAAAAGAAGTTTAAAAAGTAAAATCCGAGATTTGGACATACTGATTCATCAGTGATGTTTTACCAACCCTGCCAAAAGAATTAAACAAAAAAAAAAGTCAATTAGCAGAGAGATCTCAGTGAGTAAATCAACAGCAATTGCATCGAACAAGCATCAAAAGCTTTCAAATATAGGTGTGCAACTATGCATGAACATAATATGAACCAAACCCATGTTAGAAAATTGCAAATCTATACAATCCATAACCAATTTTCTCGCTCTAAACCTTCAAAAAAGCTTATTTTGACAATGAACTTTCATCTTTTCACGAATCCAAACACAGTCATTAATCACTTCCATTTCCCACCTAAATTTCAAAGCCTCATATTCCTGGAGGAAAATTTCCAAAATTTTATTTCAAAACAAACAAAAGATCGAAATTTTGAGCAAAAACTATGAACTTTGAAGATAAATGCAACGACCCTTTTCTTCTTCACCCATTTGAAGATTAAATTCAAAAGAAAAATCATGAAATTAAGAGAATAAGAAGAGTGGTACCCGCTATCTCCGAGGATTATGACCTTCAATAACATGCGGCGGCGAGAAGCCATGGATCAGGAACTGTGTTTTACTCGAAAAAAGAAAAAATGAAAAATGAAAAGTTTTGTTTGAAAAATTGTGTTTGGAAAATGCTAAGAGTTATTTGCGCGACAAAGAGTTTGAAAGACAGATGGAGGAAGGAACAGGACCAACTAAACAACGAATGCCAGCCATCACTCACTATCGTATTTCCCAAACTACCCTTGCATGTTCATTTAACTACACTTTCCATTTTCATTTACTAATTTTATTTTACACAATTTTTTTTTTAACCTTAAAATTTTAACTCCATGTTATTTTGGTTCTTAAAAACATGATGCTAGGTGTAAAAAATGAATAAATTAATTTCATTTCTAACTTTTTTTTTCAGTATCACATTTAGTATATTTTTTAATTTTTGGCTTATCTTGTGTCCTTTGTAGAGAGCATTTGTATGATATTTTTAAAATTAAGAAGTTAATATAATACGAAAAGGGATATTAATTTGATTTTTTTTTGGGTAAAAATAAAATAAACCAGAAATATTTATAAAATTTGGTTAAAAGATAATGATGTCAATGTGATTTCTTAATTGAAAAAAAGAAAGATTATGTTAGCTTAGCATGTGAAGTACCCCACTACGGACAATTTATTGATTGGAAAGGTAGCTAGTTTACCCAAAAACTTTTGTCTAAATCTTTGTTATTGTTATTATATACTACCAAAGAAAGTGATTATCTGAAGTATAAAAAACAACATTAAATTATTCCTAAAAGGCTGTTGAATTGTTTTTGAAGTTAATTGAATTAATTGTTAATTCTTTATAAGAGAAAATAGTAATTTAATGTCGTTTTCTGATAAAAGAAAATTAATTTCTTTTTTCAATGTATAGTGTATATAATTGACCCAAATGATTCTGAGTGAGTTTATTTAATTTTTTATATATCAAATAAGAGCATACTACTAAATCTAGAAATGATAATTGTATAATAATATTGACAAATATAAATAAAAAATTAAAGTATGATCCTGTCCACTGCTGACGAGTTCCATGAGTCAAATAGTAAGCACATGACACAAGATAATAGCATAAGTCTTGACAGTAACCACATGGTATAGGCATTTAATTTAGTAAAATATTTATTGTTTCACATGGATACAATTTTGCTTCTGGTTACATGGGATGGTGACAACGTCTTGCAGAATTTCTTTCCCCATCCTCAGAAAAAACTCATCATAAACTTCTATTTTACCTTTTAAAATATTTTGCAAGGTAAAAATAAAAAAAAAAGGCATACGTTGAGTTTCTAGGGTGTTGAAAAAAATTTCTACGTCATCAAACTTAAAACTAGGATTCAGTGGAGAGATCATCTGGTTATCCTTTTAGAAAAAAAAAGTTTATTTATAATTTTTTTTTCCTTTAATGTGTTTAAAAATAGTTTATTAAAACTTAAATAGAACACGATCATTGTGCATATCTATGATTTGCAATGTTTTCCTGCTAATGGATGTTTACTAATCTAATAATCTTTAACAATTTAGATGTAGGTGTACATTTCATCATTTCATCTTCTAAATGTCTATAATATTCAAAAATCACATAAGAAATTAATTTAATAATTTTTTTTGCATATTTACAGCACTTTACGTCTACATTTCACCTTCTAAATGTTTATAATATTCGAAAATCAGATAAATAATTATAAAATGTGAAAAATAAATAAATAAATATTCATGTATGTTAGGAAGTAAAGTTACAATATTAAAGGCAATAAAAAATCAGTTATACCAAAGGAAGGACGATCTTTCTAACATTCAAGCATAAGATTTCTTTTGCGGGTAAAACGGTTAAATTTTTGCACAAACAAATTTGCATGTATCTCAATAGCTTTTTTATGCAAACAAGATGATTTTGTCCTCGTACACGCATGAAAATATGGATTTAAATATTTGAAGCAAAAAATGTAAAATTGTTATCACACAGCTTACCAAATAAATAGTTAAATACAGAATACCCTTATCCACAACACTTCAAAGTCCCAATCTCGGGCTTTCCTAGTTAAAACAAATGTTAGCTTCGAAGAATGAATCAAGCTTACAAAGCTTCAGGTGAATCAAATAATTCATGAATCATACATGTAAAACAAGTTAGACTGTGAAAATCACTGGAGAAAAAAAAGGCACAACTCTAACTACTATTCATCATGTGCAAGCCAATTCGTAGATTGGACATGCAAAATATACATGGAGAGCAATTCTGCAAGATGGGGAATCATCAATCAAGAGCCAATCCCAGAATCATGGTTTCTACCCTTCACATTCCCTGTTTCGGTTTCCGGCGTATTTTGCTGTCCTGAACTAGTGGAGCCAGATGGATGTTGACCAAACTCACTGCTGGGACCACTGTACTGACTAAAGCCTTGCTCTTGGCTTTCCAGTGCCAGCTTCTTGAACTTCTTTAGGTCTTCACTGTATTGGAGACTATCATAACTAGAAGTCTCAAAGGAACCAAAAACTCTGCTGTGCCCAGGTGCACTCCCCTCATTTAGATCTTCTAGAGAAATATTTCCTTCCAGAGCTCGAACAACCTGCTTAATGTCATTCACTTTATCAATTTTACAGGCAAGCACCACATTTCAGTATGCCAATGGTAAGACAGGATCATGAATGAATTTCTAAATTTCAAAACAAACATCAGCAATTGAATCACATATCCTGATAATACTTTGTAGTTTGTAATATGTCATAACAGAACACTGGACTATTTTTTGTCTGAGATGAAACAGATGTCTTCCAGGGAGGCATTTTACTACATACCAAATGGGCAGAGTAATTCACATATAAAACCAAAACATAGTTTATTGTCAAAAATATCTTCATATTCAGTAAACTCACCTGGCTCATTCGAGGCCGGAGCCTGGCTGAATGGCGCACACAAGTTGCAGCACAGGCAGTCATTCGGATCATCTCATTATGATTGTAATTTGACTCCAACCTTGGATCAAGAAGTTCACTGAAGTTGCCATTTTCCAAAGCTTGAGACAGTAAAGGCCTTGCCTGTAATTTATAACAAATGTTTCAGTACAATATTCTTTTCTGGAGGATAATTGTTGGCATAAGACTGTCATTTCAACTATTTATTGCAGAATATCCCAGAAATTTCAACCTAATCTGAACTGTCATCAATCTAAAGATAAGAGGTGATCAGATTTTATTGACTTTAAGCCTACAAATAATTTTAGCTTCAATCAAAACTGATCACCACAGCACCAAGTTACATAGCTTTCCAAATTTTTAAACACGGCCAGGAATAAGGATTTTGAACAAAATTTGCCTATTTGACTAAATAAATAGGTTCAAAGCATTTGAGATTGCAAATTAAAGAAAAGAGTATAAAGGTAAGTACAACAGAAAATGCAAAATAGTGATTAGATGCACTACTCTCAAAATGTTCTCAAGCCAGGGAAAATTCATAAACTGACCCAAAAATGAGATGATGCCTAAGGAGCACATTCTGTCATACTATAAATACCATGTTTTATATCTTAGTTATGCATAAGAATTAAGACAAAAACATCAACGAAGTGCAGTATACTACGTACCCATTCAACCATGCTATCATCTATGAAGGGTCGAGTTTTATCCACAGGTTTCCGTCCAGTAATCAATTCCAAAAGCACAACACCAAAGGAGAAAACATCTGACTTTTCAGTGAGTTTCCCACTGGCAGCATATTCTGGAGCCATGTATCTGCGTTAAATGAATTTGGAGTTTCACTAAGATTCCAAGAAACAATTAATAGAAAAAGGAAAATTAAAGTCAATGAAACATACTGCCCAACAAAAATATTTCATAACTAGAGTCTATAGAAAAGAATACAAATGACGAATCTAACCCAAAAGTTCCCATCACTCGAGTAGAAACATGAGTTTCTGAGTCAGATGAAAATTTTGCAAGTCCAAAATCTGCAACCTAAGCAAAAGATGTGGAAAAATTATTTCATTTCATAGACAATGTAAATATTTATTGGAGTGCTAAATGTGAAGATGAACAATTCCAAAAACATTTTAGTTCATTTGACCAATAACCATTCATGGTACTTGGTCTTATTCCCATATTTTCTATAGGGCTGCCCAGTGCATTCCCACGAGGTCTGGGGAGGCTTACTTCTTTACAAATGCAGAAACTGAATAAAACATAAAAGGTAAAATAGATTATAGTTTATCCAACTGTTCATCTTGTTGATCATTAAAGTTTGAAGCTCTTCAATATGTTGATTATATTTTAATTTGAACAGGAAAAATGAAATTTCTTAGGTTCAATATGTATTTATAAAATTATATATTTGGGATGGCAGGATAAAAGTTATAAAATTACCTTGGCCTCAAAATCATTATCAAGAAGGATGTTAGATGCCTTGATGTCACGGTGAATGATTTTGGGATTACCTTAAAAGAAATTAGATTGAAAAGTGAGAAATTTAAAACTAACATCACAAATTAAAAACACCGCCAGATCTTCAGAGTACATTATTCATTTACAGTAACTCACAGTCCTCATGTAGATATGCCAATCCTTTTCCAGATCCTATTGCAATCTTCATCCTTGTTGTCCAGTCCATGGATGGTCTGTCCTTTCCTGGGATGATATTCATGATTCATTAAGGGGTTCAGTATCATACTTGTGAGACATGAGTAAAGTTATCAAACATTCAAAGAGACAGTGGAGTCCTCGTCACTAATCAGAAATCACTATTCATTCTTGTTAAAAAGTGAGTATATTATAATATGTTCTACACGTAAAACCAATATATGAATCAAAAAGCACACTTTTGCAGATGAAGTGATGAAACCACTAACATTTTAGTGCATGCAAATATTATGCTATATACTACTTTACAACTTTTACAACAAAAAACCATCACATTCTATCGCAGAAAACAATAGTGACATTGTGTTTGTATCCTAAACAAGCTAAAAAATCTTACCGTGCAAATGAAATTCTAGTGTATTATTTGGCACATACTCGTAGACAAGCATCCTCTGGCTGTCTGAGACGGAGTATCCAACTAGTGAAACAAGATGTCTGTGATGCACACGGCTAATGACCTCAACTTCTGCATGGAACTCGCGCTCCCCCTGTCTACTCTCAGATTTCAACTGCTTAACCGCAACAATTTTCCCATTTGGGAGAACTCCTTTGTGGACATAGCCAAAACCACCTTGACCAAGAAGATTTGACGTGGAGAATCCATTTGTTGCCATAGCTAATTCGTCATAAGTAAAAGTGCTTTGAGATAGCCCCAAGGAAATGCCAGGAGATGGTGAAATGTATGGTCTCGTCTTCTCAGACCCCAAACTAGTGCTGGTGCTCAAAGAATTCACAGCAGCTGTTGGGGGAGCAGGAGGAGGCTTGGGTGGCAAGCCTACTTTACCATCTGTTGCTGGAGGAACACTGGTTTGCCAGTGCTGAGGTGCGCCACCAGCCATGTCAACTGGAGACATTGACACCAAAAAATTAGTTCCAGGGTCCAAATTATTGCCAGTTTTGCACACAAATTTGAACAAAACTCAAAACCACACTTTTGTGCAATTTTGAATCATCTGAAGTACAACTAGCAAACAATACCAATGTGCTGCAACCCATCAAACAAAACTCAAATTGAACATCCAAAAATAACAATCCCCAACAGTTAGTTGATTTTTAAAATGAAACCACATCACACAATGTACAAGTACCAGCACATTCAATAGGATTCTCACAATATCAGTTGGTAATTATAAGCACCAAATCAAAGTTAACGCATGTAACAGGAAAAACGGCAAAAGAAGCTGACACTTCTGTTTCTCATTTACCAATCTAAAATCACGCTGAATACCCACTAACTTATTCTAAGTAAATGTTCAAATGTTTCGGCTCCACTATGAATAATTGATTCTGAATTGAAACATACTTAAGTAGCTTTTGCATTACATAAATTTTACACTAAAATTTTACCAGTAACTTGTTTTAGAATAAGATCACCCAAATATAAGTTACTTCCATTTCAAAAATCAATTTCGCAAAATCAATTTCATTCAAAATCAATTTTGCAAACGCTTGTTCAAACAACGTGGAAGTGCCTGAGTCTAACCTTTAGATTGAGGCTCTTGCGATAAGTTGTCGCGGCTTCTCTTCCTTTTCATATTCCTATACAAACAGAAGAAAATGCCTCCAAAAACAAGCATAAATAATGAACCTAACACGGTTCCGATAATTATTCCATTCACCGTGCCCTTCGGCAACCCTCCGCTATCGGGATTAGTCGGAGCCACCGCTTCCGGCGGCGGAGGAGAAACGGTGGCATTGGTGGTGGCAGGAGGCAGAGGAGGGGAGACAGTAGCGTTAGTTGGTGGAGACACCTCCGGCGGCGGAGGAGGAGGAGAGGCAGTTGAGTTGGTGTCCGGAGATATCGCCGGCGACAGTGACGACATGCCGGCGAAGTTTCCGGCGAGACTGCGAGAGCGAGGGTTTTGAAAAAACTAAAAAAAAAAAAAAAAAAAAAAGTGTGTGTGTGAAAAGAGAGAGTGAGAGAAAAAGGGTTTAGATCAACTATGTTGAATCATCACATGGTATTTAGATAGTAATGGAATGTGGTGAGCGTTGTGGACCCTATTATTGTGATTGTGATAGCTACTTCTTCTACTCTCTCACTGCTTTTCATTACGCGCATGGAAAGTGTTAACTACGTATACGATAATATCAAGATTCTGTTCTGTGCTTCCACTCTGTCGTTTCACTTGCTTCCTTCTGCGTTTTACTTCCGGAACCAGTATCTTTCTTTTAGCGGGAAGGTTATAAATAAAAATAATAAATAATTGTCGGAAAAAGAGGGAGAGAGAAAGTGAAAAAGAGGAACAACGGCACGTGCGAATACTGCAATGCATGTGTGAAAATTTATAAAGAATAGTGTTACATATCCACCTCGTTGGGGGTCAATTGAAATTTTTTAAAATAATATTTTAAATTACTTCTATTTTATTATTTTAAATTAAATTAAATAATATAATTATAAATAATATAATTATAAATTTAATTGATATAAATTTATTCTGTAAAATTTTTTATATCTTCCATCCGTCACAAAATATTATATTTTTAAAAGTTTGATTCTTATCATGTTAAACTAGATTGATTAATCAATCAATAGTGATTAAGTTATACATGTGCATTCATCACTCTCTTTATGAAGTGTATATTTAGTCATTATTTTAAGAATTTAATTCTGATTTATTATTAATATGAAAAATTGATACTATCAGTAGATCATAAATTTTAATGGATATGATTTTTAAGAAAAATTATTATATGATTCTGAATCATATGTTTAGTATCGGCCTAATGATAAAAAATTGGATTAACATATTTAAGTTTTAAGTTGCTACACACAAAGGAATTCATATGGCCCTTATTAATATTCATTTATTATTTATGTTCTTGTTAATACAAAAAAAAAAAAAACTTAATGCATATTTATATATTTCATTTGTCTCATTATAAGTGTCAAAAGAAGAAAAACTTAATAAAATTACTTTTTTATTTATTTATATTTCTAATAATAGTATTGGGTTGCATTTTTTAGTTTATGTATTATTTCCAATAAAAAAAATTATTCTATACTTTTAAATAATACTTTATATCTAGCTCATTCTAGTTGACGTTTAAAGTTCTAACAACATTATTAGTTAAAAATAAAATTATTCTGAATTTTATAAAAATTTATTATACAAATTTTTAGTACATAATCGATGGTTTATATTAATTAAATTCCATCTCATTTTATAAGAATATAATTAATAATAAAAATTAATTTTATAAATAACAATCAATTTGAAACAGATTTTGAAACATCACACAAAATGAAAAACGTGTATGAATAATATATGTACATATATATATATATATATTGACATAAATAATAATATATATTTATTCTGTAATTAGGTAATGAAAAAATATATTTATATTCAAAATATTAGTTTACACTTTATGAGAAAAAGAAAAAGAAAGAAAAAAAATATCAAATAGATTAGATTATATCAACTTTATACTAATGTGAAGAAAAAGAAAATTTGAACGACAACTGACGTCAAGGAATGTACGAGTTTCGACACATGACTGGCTAACTAGTAGGATTATAGAGTATTGATTGTTAGCAATAACTTGGAGGTTAATCCAAAATAAGGTGACACGTTGAAATTGCATACACGCTACGTAACACAAAAACGGTTGTTTAGTGTGCATGTTTGGTATTAAATTAAAATACCATAAGTGACTAAGGTGTGAGTTATAGTTTTCCAAAATCAAATTAATATACCATAAGTGACTAAGGTGTGAGTTCATGTAAATGTTCCATAATCAATTTTAACCAAAAATAATCATAAAAACAATTTCATTCAAAACCAATATTTCAAACCTGCTGAAGTAGCAATGGCGTGACTCACCTTTTGGTAGTGTGATGGTTGCATCGAGTTGTTCTAGATCCTTCTACTCCTTTTCCGATTCCTATGGCAGCAGAAGAAAATGGCCACAATTATTATGAGCATGCACACTGAAGTTAACAAGCTCCGTACAATTATTCCGTTCAACGCAATCACGTTGTCATCGGAACTGCTCGGAGTCGCCGGAGAGAAGGATCCGGCGGAGGAGACGACTTCACCGGCGAAGTGACGGTGAGAGCGAGGGTTTTGTGCATCATAAGTTATATACGCGAATGTGATGTGGTTCAGTCACTCGCCAATGGAAATATACCTACTGTGACTCTGTTCTCCGACTCTGTCGTCGTTTCAATTGCGTTCTGCTCCAACTTCCCAAAGCGCCAAGGTTAAAAATGGAAATTAAAAAAAATCAAATGTTGGATAAAAAGGAATGACGGCACGTGCGATTTATAAAAATTATCAAAAGTATTTCTTTCTAGAAAAAGAAAAGAGAGAGAAATTATAAGCCTCTTCCCCGTGGTAGAATATATTTTGATTTTGTTAAGTGTAATTTTTATTTTCTAAAATTTATATTTTACTTTATTTTCTTCTTTCTAGAGCAAAAAAAATTATATATATTTTTTTATGTTTTAAAAATATATTAACATATTTTATCAATTAAAAAATGTTGATTTTGATTTATGTTTTAAAATAATTAATTTAATATGATGGTAGATTTTTAATACATTTGAAAAATAATGAAAGGTCTCACATGTATATAATTTTATTAACATTCTTAATAATAAAACAATTTAAAAAATTAAAGTGATATATTTTGAAAATATAAAATAAAACTTTTTAAATTTAAATAGTCAAAATAGAAAATGTTTAAACTTATAAAAATAAAAAAATGCATTCAACCATTTATTTTTATTCTGGTTAGTAATAATTGATCTTTGCTCTATCAACTGAATTGTACTCTCAATTCATAATAAGGTAAATTCATGTCAATGAACGAGATAGATGAAAAAATAATAAATATTGAATTATTATTTTTAAAATTGAATTACAGAATTGGTAGTAACCTTTCAATATGTTGAGATTTACTAAATTTAAAGAATAACATTGAATAAACACCAGACTAAAATTGTTAGAAGGAACGGTGCATGGAGATAGTAAATGGAGAGAAATAGTAAATACTAAAATTTTGTATATAGAAATTGATGATTAATAAAGTATAAGGCTATGTACTTTTATATAAAATAAATAAATGAAATTCTTATTATCAGTAACTATTTTATTAACTTTTATTTTTTATAAACTAAAATATCCAATTATTACATTTGAAAAAATGTTGATTTACTCGTGCATTTACTCAATCAATTTGGGTGAACCAGACAAAGAAATATATATCAATTTAATAATGGTGGTGGAGTCAGAGAACAACAACTACTATAAGAGGTTAGCAATGAGGTTTCTTCGATTCCAAGAACAATAGTTCTTCTACTCTACCATTGTCATTATCGTAAGGTACCAAAATCCTTCTTATCATTCCCCCTTATTAGGAAACACATTATTATATAGATTCAAACTCTTTTCATTGATACTCACGTTACTCACCATTGATCAATCTTAGTGCCATTTATTTATACAATAATGACACTAAAATTTGAAATCTCAATTAATTTGCCAAATCTCTTAGTAGTATTTTCTATTAACTTAATTTTTAATTTACATAAATTTTTTTTATATACTCCTGAATTCTAAAAGTTTTGTTTATTTTATTTATCGCCTAAATTTATCCTTGCTCGTACAAGAAACAAATTTTATGAGTTAATATATGATCATTGTGATTTTTTTCCGAACATGCTAGTTTTGGATCCATCCTATACTGTGTACTTAAATGCATCTTTCTACAAAGGATTGCAGAAGACAAAAAAGCTGCGACGGGATCGTTGCCATCATTGGAAAATACTACTAAATTTATATGGTATACGGTTTAATACTCAATGCATGGCACCAACTGTGTTTATTTTTTGCACAACTAAGAAGGAAGAAAATAACTTAAAACCACACTTAATTTTATTTTATTGCCTATAATAAATACTTGAGTGAGTAAGAAATATGCGATGGGCCATGGAATGGTGAGTGAAACAGAGAAGAAGGAAAAAAAAAAAAAAAAAAAAGAGAAGAAGAATCTATAGAAATTGTAAAATAATTATTATGTTAATGTATAAAAATAAGAAAGAGAGAAAAAATAGATAGATTTTAGTTTAAAGATCTAACTTTATTTATTTTATCATTAATCTTTCATGTAACCAAATATTTTGTTTTTTATGTTATAAAAACTTATATTTGTTAAACAATTACAAGTCTCTCTATATTTCATTATTATTTTTTTAAAACTTTTCTCCTCTTATCTCGCGCATAGCGCGGGAGGAGATTAAAATCCTTCCACATTAGAAAGATTTAGAGGAGAGAGAATATCTTTATGTTATTTGACTAAATTACATTGTTTCTTTTTATAATTTATTAAAAAAAGTAAATAACAAATAGATTTTAAAATTTATCCTTTGTATTGTCCACTTCTTTATTAAAATTATTCCTCACTACTAAACCAAAACAGAGGCCTAAGCATGTAGAATTTTCAAATTGTATCTATATATCCGAATGTTCATGCAACTATATCATTTTTCAATCAATGATTATTTATTGTTTTCCAAACAAGAAAGAGAGAAAATAATAAAAATATAACTTCGATAATATATATAACACTAGTACCAGAAAATTTACTAGCTAGCTAGGATTGTGACTTGTGAGAGTGTTAATCACATACAACAAATACTTTTATAGATTATAGACTGTGAGAGTGTTAAAATAGAGAAAAATAATTAACTAATCACTCATTATAGATTATACAATTTTACTCTCTACTCTCCAATCAATTTGTATTGAATTTTAATATTCAATCAATACAATTCTCTCGTAAAATATATAAAATTATATGATATATTTATCTCTTTTTACATTATATATATGTATATATTTTATAATTAATTATCTAAATATGTTTTTCAATATCAGAAAATACTGCCACATTATTCTTCACTTCCACGACTGATTTAAGAATGCATTTAGGAGTTACGATTTTTTTTATGTATTTTTCAATTAAAAAAAACTTTGTTATTCAATTAAGATACGATTGTGGTGATTCTTTTAAACTATTGTGGTGCAAATTCATATATTTCTTAGTGTGAATTTTGTTATGGACTTGGATTTGATGGCGTTAAGAATTGTGCATAATGATACGCCAAATACAATTAAAACCTACTACAAATGGGTCACCTTCTAAATCCCAATCTGCATTTCATTGAACCGAGTTAACGTGCGTGGAACTCGAGGTGCATAATATACTATTTTCTCAATCAAAACTACTTTCTCCGGAATTAATTAATTGATTCTTAGCAACAAATTGCTACAAAATTTATCAAATATGTTTTTTTTTTCTTTAGCATAAATATATTTACAATTAATTAATTACTATTAATACATTTAGTAATATTTTATCCTTAATTAGCATGCAAAAGTTTTTTTTCATCTTAAAAAATTGTATTTATCGCTTATAAATCCAAGTAAATTTTATTTGATATCTATTATTGTGCCTCTCATTATTTAGTGGTATTATTCTATTTTAATTTTTAATTATATTTGTAAAAATTATTTTTATTCATTAACTGCCAGTTCATTTATATTATAATATATTGAATTATATGATAATAGCAAAGTGTTGTATTTAAGGAGGACATAGTATAATTTATCATTTTATTTTTATTTATTCTTAAATTAACCTTCTTACAAATCTTTATTTGTATTTCTTTTTATCAAATATAAAAGCTTTTATTTTTAGATTACTTTCTAAAAAAAAATGTTAAATACAATATCTCTCTCATAATGTAATGGTCAACAAATCCAATTATCTTGTCAACTTTATATCGTTATTCTCTACCAACAACTTAGTAAAAAATTAGCTTTATAGAGGTCCAACTTTGTCAACTTTATATATGTTATTTTTAACAATTTCTAAACATGCCAATAAAGGTTCAATTCCTTAATAATGTGTATTAGGAAAAATTTAATAAAAGAGTTAAAACTTATTTTATTGATCATTAGCTTGAAAAAAAGTTAGCAAACATTTGTTTCCTTTTCTAAAACCAAATTTCGAGTTCTCTAAAATTTAAAATTATAAAAATTTGCTTGATACATAAAAATTGTTTTAACACCATTACAAGTTGCAGCAACTAGATTCAAATTCTACCAAATCCTATTTTTTTTAATAACAATTTCTGTTTTTCTAGCTTTTAAAACACTAATAAATATTTTATGAGAAAACAACAATATCAACGGATAACACCACTGAAACTTAATAGTTAACAATATAAAATTATTTTATATAAAAAAAAATTGAAATAAAAAACCGTATAGAGAGAACAAATTGAACCTAATTAGTTTTTCTGTTTTGATTTTTTTTACAGCAATATCTGCAACAACATAACCATAGATTGAATTAAACCACAATAGAAAAGAGAGAAAATCACACGTCAATAGCAGAAGCAGAGAAAGTTAAGACGAAAACTGACACACAAAGTGAGAAAATTAAGCACACACGGCATCACCATCACCATCACTACCACCGCAACCATTGCCTTCAACAGAAAACGCTACCGAAAAACCTAACGGTGTTGATTCAACCGGATTGCGCCATCTTCAACCGAATTTCCCTTTCGATTCCACCGTCTCTGTGACGATGTGGTTGGAATTGATTTGAATCGAGTCTCGCCGCTTTTCCGAATTGCGCAGTGATTTTGAGAATTTCGAGATGAACATGCCGCGGCCGAACCAGGTCACTGTGAGAGACCTCGTTGAGGAAGCTAAGAAACGGATCGTAATTCTCGTTGTATGCGTCATCGGACTCTCGTATATCATGTCCTGTGAGTTTCGCTTTCGTTTTTTTTTTCGTCTCGCTCCATAATCGATTCCTAAATGTGTTTCTATTTTGTTCAATCAATTTCAATTGAGAGCGTTTTGTGTATTCTTATGCTGCGTTTAGTTTTAGTAGTGTTTTTTTTTTTCATTGTTTCGGTAATCGCGTGCTCACTTTATTAAAGGCGTTATATTCATAATTACATTACATAATGGTGGTGACAGATTCATATGGCGTTAAGTATCTATTGCGGCTTAATTTGGAAAAATTAATCTGACAATGCTGTTGAATTTAGGGCGTAGGATTGTTTGTTAATGAGTTTTAAGAGAAGATGTCGTCGTTTGGAGCTGATTTGTTGGAGGAATGGTGGAAAGTTTTCAGTGGAAAAATGTTATGCTTGAATCCACTTATTTCTCTTGTTGCTCTTAGAAAACAAAATATAGATTTCTAGTCAAACTAGGAACGTTGGATGTTCAACCAATAATTTTTAGTACAAAGTGATGCTTTAGTTATTGTAAATGTATTGCGACATTTTTCGCGAACAAAGAGTGCTTGCTTTTTTTTTTTTTTTTTGGTGATGTGATACGGTACTAACCAAAATGATCCATTATGAAAGCAGGAAATTATAAACTGTCAATGTCATCCTTAAAGTATTACCCTCTCGTAAATGGTTCCTAAAGTAAAAAACTATATGAGCAATCATCTAAATATTCGAAATCATGGTAGTCCTCCAAATATCAGAAAACCCTTTAAATTGGTACATGAGTGTTAGTAAAACATATCAATTTAAGGACTAAACTGATGGATGTTCAATACTTAAGACGTTACTTATGTCGTTTTATTACTTTGAAGACTACTAAGGAGAGGGGACTATAGTTTGAGAAGCAAATTGATGGTTGAAAAGGTTTTGGGTTATCTGTCATTCTAGCATAGAACCTGGCATGTACTTGGCAGAAACTCAAGAACTCAGGACAGCTAAAGGGAACTGCTTGTCATAATTTTCAGAAATGCAAGTGCATGTTGTATACATCATAATAGCAGTTGAAGCTTAATAAATGATAATCCTGTGACCATGTTGTGTTTGAATTAGGTATAGATAAAGAAAGTAAAAAGGGGTTGCAGTCAGTATAGGATTTGACAGTTTTGAATTATTTTTTGAAGGGGAGAAGGATGTCTAACGAATTTTGTTTTATCAAAAAGCTTTGACATTTTATCTAAATTAAGAATAAAGTTTAAGGTAAAATTTCTAAAATATTATCTTTTATCAGCTAGGGTTTGTTCCTTGAACAACCCCTACTGTTGTTGTGTTCATTTGGTGATGATAAATTTTGTTGATACTGGTTCATGTCTCTAAACAAATACCTTATTCCTTACTCATTAGTTTCCAGCTTCATGTTGTTTAGTCTTGTTTTTTGGTTTAATTTCGTTTGCTTCCATTTCAGTGACAAGCTCTGCAGTTTGGGTCAACTTACCAGCTGCAGCCTCCATAATTATTATTCTCCGCTATTTATCTCTAGATTTTGAAATGAAGAGAAAAGCTGCAGCATACAACAATAAATCAGGCCCCACCAATGTTCAGTCTTCTAATAAGCCTATTGAAAATCCAAAAGTTATTGCAAAGTTTGAGTGGAGAACAAAAGTGAATTCTCCTGTTGTTGAGGATGCAATTGATCACTTCACCAGACATTTAATTTCTGAGTGGGTAACAGATCTTTGGTATTCTCGTTTAACACCAGACAAAGATGGTCCTGAGGAGTTGGTGCAGATAATTAATGGTGTCCTTGGGGAAATTTCTGGACGCATGAGAAACATAAATTTGATAGATTTTTTAATAAGGTTCTTAGTGTCATTTTTCGACTGAGTGTGTTTTTTTTTTTTTTTCCAGATTGTAATTACTAATTTGATTGACTGGTAGTTAACATTTTTTTGGTTCAGGGATCTTATTAATCTCATTTGCACACACTTGGAGTTGTTTCGTGCTGCCCACACAAAGATTGTAAAACAACATACAGATTCATTAACAATTGAAAGTCGAGATATAGAACTAAAAATTGTTTTGGCTGCTGAGAACAAATTGCATCCTGCTTTATTTTCTGCAGAAGCTGAGCACAAGGTTTTCTCACTTTCTTGTTTTATATGCTTGCATTGAACAATGCTGCATTTTGTTTTCATCCATGGGCCATATTCTTTCCTTGTTTTTTCTAATTTTTTAGTCTTAACTCTCTTATCTTGCAGGTTTTGCAGCATCTGATAACTGGTCTTATGCATGTTACTTTCAAGTCTGAGGATTTGCAGTGTGCTTTCTTTCGATATACTGTCAGGGAACTTCTTGCATGTGCTGTAATACGACCTGTCCTGAACTTAGCAAATCCAAGGTATCTGTTTACTTCCTTTTTGTACCATTCTTCATGTATGTTGTTGTTCTCATTCTCCGCTTTTTTTTTGCTGACAGATTTATTAATGAAAGAATTGAATCTGTGGTAGTTAACAAGACCAAGGTTAACAAGGGGATTGCCGCAGCTCAAGAGGCATCTAACACTAAGGCAGATGAGTTACAGATTCCATCTGACTATTTCTCCAAGAGTTCAGATCCTTCTGTTACTGGTGTTGAGCTTGTGCAGCTAAAAAATGGTCAACCCAGAAAGGCAGCACCGTCTGCAGAAAATAATGCCCGTGATAATATTGCTAAAGATCCGTTGCTTTCAATTGATGCTCGATCTTCCCGTACATGGAACTTGTTGCCTGCAAATGCCCAAACTAATGAGGACCAAGGTATTCAACGGCATCGCTCAGGGGGAGAGTGGGGAGATATTTTGGATGTCATCTCTCGCAGAAAGACCCAAGCTCTTACTCCAGAACATTTTGAGAATGTATGGACTAAAGGGAAAAATTACAAGAAAAAGGATGGAGAGAACCTGTCAAATGAGCATGTTTCGCAGCATTCTGTGGTAGGAAATCTGCCAAAGGTAGATCATACGAAAGCGATATCTGGACCCAAAGCAAGAGATACTAATTCCAAGCTTATTCCCCCTAAGGGAGGCCGCATTAATTCTGGACACAGCAGTCAATTATCTGTTGAAAATCCATCCATTCATGCAGACAAGAATGGATCAACTTCAGCTACCTCTTATAAAGATGACGAACACAGCCTCATTTATGGGCACATGAGTGATTCAGAGAGCAGTACCTCTTATACTTCTGAAGATGAAGATAGTACTGTCACTGGTCTTGATTCCCCTGTCACTAAGGTTTGGGATGGAAGAAGTAACAGAAAGCAGGCTGTTTCTTATGTTCATCACCCACTTGAAAATTTTGACAACCACAGGTCGAAGAAAAGGAATAAGAGCCATTCTCAGTATCCAAGATTATCCAGAGCCCAATCTGGCAGTAAAAGGTCTTGGTCAGGTGGTCATAAAACACAAACGTGGCAGGAAGTTGAGAGAACAAGCTTTTTATCTGGAGATGGTCAAGACATACTTAATTCTTCAAAATTACATATAAATTCTGAGTCGTCCAGTGATGATGCTGATATGGAAAGTTTGGGTAGACTTTATAGTGGAGCAGCTGCTTCCTCTTCTGCATACTCAATTTCTAAATCAGACTCCTGTAGTTTGTCTGTTAATCCCCTGAAAAATTCCTCTGCCGTAGATTCCTTTTACAAGTTGAGATGTGAGGTACTTATGATGGTGATATGTTAGTCAACTGATGATGAACAAGTTCATATACTAATATGTTTTTATATGAAAAAGTATAAGCTAATTTTCTGCTGCAGGTCTTAGGTGCAAATATTGTGAAGAGTGGCTCAAAAACCTTTGCGGTTTACTCTATATCCGTTACAGATGTAAATAATAACAGTTGGTCAATTAAAAGAAGGTGCTAAAGCTTCGCTTCTGCCATGCCTTATACTAATGTTTCTAGTAAATTTTTTCTGTCTGGCAGTGTTTTCTTTCCTTTTATTTATATCCTCACATTATTTTGTGCGTGTTTGTTTAAGGTTTCGTCATTTTGAGGAGCTACATCGACGCCTGAAAGAGTTTCCCGAGTATAATCTTCATTTGCCACCAAAACATTTTCTGTCAACTGGTTTAGATGTACCAGTCATTCAAGAGCGGTGTGAATTACTGGATAAATATTTGAAGGTCAACTTAACAGACTTTTTTTTGTTACTATTTTCATTAAACACCCACATTTCTGTTGTTCCCTCCCACCACCAAATATCTGGCATTAGAACATTATTTTGAATATATTTTGTATGGCATATCCTTTTCTGTTGTGTTTGGTTTAGACATTATTTTCTAGTACCTAATTGTTTCTTTGTCTAATTGGTAGGTTTGCATTATTTACGAATTTTCAACTTCCATTAACTTCTTTGTTTTTACTCTAGAGTAATAAATTATCTGCTTTTGGTACTGTGATAGCATTGGGAACACCAATATTCTGTTACCAGTAGGATAGACGTTGAATATGAGTGTACCTCTATTTTGTATTAATATTTCCTTTTGCTTCTATCATGTAGCATTGTTTTTCTGTCTTTGGTAGCAATTTTCAAAAAATTCATCTAATATTTTATTGACACATGTGTTATTGGCCCTCAGAAACTTATGCAACTACCAACAGTTTCAGAATCAATTGAAGTGTGGGACTTTCTCAGTGTGGACTCTCAGGTCTGATTTATCTTTGAACAGTTTCCTCCCTTTTGTGGTGTCAATATTTTTTCGTTGTCAACAATGATCTGGATTATCTCTTATTATACTATATGTTATCTATTTGCAGACATACATATTCTCAAATTCTTTTTCTATCATGGAAACATTATCAGGTGAGTCATGGTTGATGAAGGATGTTGAACATACATAGTTTTACATTATCTCCCTCTTTCGTCTTTTGACATGTCTTGTATTTTTTTTCTATATTGAAAACTATTCTAGTTGGCCTTGATGCCAAACCATTTGAGAAGACTAAAAACACTTCCAACTTCTCTGCACCTGCAAGTGACCCTGTTGCCTTTCGAAGAGAAAACAGTAGTGCGGAAAGTAAAGAGGCTGTTCTGCGAGCAAGAAATAATGTTGAGGCTGATGGATCGAGGTCAAAAATTAACAGTGTGCCTCTTTCTCTACCAAAAAAGAATACGCATGAACGTAGAAAGTCATTTGACAATTCTGGCAGTAATACAGATGTTCTAGCACGGAAAGGTGAACCTTCTCCCAATAATTTGGAGAAGACAGTGAAAGGAAGAGATAATTCAGATCAGGTTTCTGAAGTGTGCCATGATACTTCTGATGCTTTTCCAACAGAGGTTACAAAGACAATAAATCTTAGTTTTGGAATTTGTTTTCTTCTTTTCAGCAATAGATGAATGATGTAATATTATCATTCATTGCTATTATTTAACAGAGAAATGATTGTATTTTGTTTTTTATATTGTTGTTAGATTATTATATGCATGTTAGCATCTTGGTTCTGATTAATGTAATTATTCAATGCAGTGGGTGTCACCAAATCTTAGTGTACCCATATTGGATCTGGTTGATGTTATCTTCCAGGTTCAAGATGGTGGATGGATTAGGTAATTTGAAAATATAAATTCATTTCACCTTGAACATGAGTTTCTAAATTTTAACTTCCACTAGTAATCATATTTATCTTTTGACAATGTATGGTTTGTGTACAATACAGGCGAAAGGCTTTTTGGGTTGCTAAACAAGTCTTACAATTGGGAATGGGTGATGCCTTTGATGACTGGTTGATAGAGAAAATTCAGCTTCTTCGGAAGGGATCAGTGGTTGCTTCAGGGGTTAAGCGAGTTGAGCAAGTAATCTTCTGACCCTCCTTCCCCTTTTCTAAATTGTGATGTTCTGGAAATTGTCCTCTTCATTTTTGTTTTTTTCTCTGTTGAAATGCTATGTTTTAATTTCTTATATTATAGAACCCTGATAAACATATGTTTTTATAGTGTTGTACTGATGAGGTATTGACTGCAACTTTTATAGATACTCTGGCCTGATGGAATATTCATTACCAAGCATCCAAATAGACGACCACCACCACCAGCCAGTCCAACGCAGAATTCACCTCATGGTCATCAACCTACACAAGTATCTTCTCCAAGGTTGGATGATGAGCAGCAACGGGAGGCAGATCGGCGTGCTAAGTTTGTATATGAGCTAATGATTGGTACTTCCTGTTATTCTGCTCTCATTTATCTCCACTATTATGTCTCCATTGAAAAAACATTGCACTTATCAGCCCATCCTGGTTTGTGTAGATCATGCACCACCAGCTATTGTAGGTCTTGTTGGTCGAAAGGAGTATGAGCAATGTGCAAGGGACCTATATTTTTTCCTTCAGGTAATTTCTGTCCAATACTATAAATGATTTGAAGTTGTCAACAAATTGTCCATCTATTAATTTCTTGGTGTCGGTGGTTGTAAGTTACAACATTATCCAATGATTTTATAATGCTGAACATTGGATTCCAGTTCATAATTCACTTGGCTCATTTGGAGCATGATCATATATTTTATGGTATCGGCACTACTTTGATTAGATCTTTGTACTCTGCTTGTTATATAAGCATTATCCCTTTCTGTCAAATTCTTACCCATATTATACTGGTACCGTTTTCATGAAAATGCTTTTCTTATTGAAAACCTTTCTAGTATAATCAAAGATATTGAAATATTTATTAGTTAAGAAATTAGTCTATTGAGCTATGATTGATTAGAATTCGCAATCTTTAGAATGGTAAGGTGTTATTGGGATGTAGCAATCTTGTAATGACAGGATTGAATTGATTTTCTTTGGGGTTTATAATTCCTTTTGCACCCTGAGATCATTTCTTGAGCAATTTTATATTACAGTAATAACAAAGTCGGTACTCTGTAGTGAAGTCATATTTTTAATAGGGAAAAAAGTATTTAAGTATCTTGAACTTTTACCTTTCTGCAAATAGATACCCTTAACTTTCTTAATTAATACTTAAAATCTTTATTATTATTTTAAGAGAACCTTAATAATTAACAGAATAAATTTAGACCATTGATTAAATCAAATTTTAGTCCTTTATTTTTCGCTTGAAATAATAAAGGCATCCAAAATAAAACCCAACATGCACTACAGAGCATTCGCATCTTACAAATCCTGAACAAAGGGTTTTATTTTGTATGGTTCTATTATTTTAAGCAAAAAATAAAGGGTTAAGATTCAATTTAATGAATGATATAGATTTATTCTATTCTATTTAACATGAAATTACTAGAAGGCTCTATGGAAACAATGATAAAATTTTAAGTATTAATTAAGATAATAAGAGTTAAAGGTATCTTTGTGCAAAGGGTTAAAGTTTAAGGTACTTCGAAGCTTTCTTCCCTTTCAAATATTATGTTTATTTTTCATTTATTTTATATTGTATGCCTATAGCACCATGTTCATGCTAGAATTACTCCCATCTCACTCCCCATAATGTAGTTGTAAATATCCCTTTTGACTTCCTTGCAGTCATCAGTTTGTTTGAAGCACCTCGCCTTTGACATTCTGGAGCTGCTGCTGACCTCAGCATTTCCAGAGCTTGATGATGTGTTCAAGCAGCTGCATGAAGAAAAGCATAAATTTGGTGAATTCAGAAAACAGTAAATATTATAATTTTTCAGATGAGGTACGGAGAAACAATGGCGTAGATGCCCGAGATTATTTTCTGGCTTTCGATTATTCCTGGTTGCCCTTTTTGTCTCGGCAATCAGCATCCTTCTCTTTTTGCCTACTATGGAGCTCAAGGCAATTCAATTTTTCTATCTACCGAGTGAGCCCGTTTGTAAATTTTGAGACCAATGCAATCATTTTAAGATTCTTTATTGGCTAAAATTTTGTCAAGTCTTTAGAGAGCCAAGGGTGTCTAGCTCCTCTTGGATTGTGAGAAAGCTCTTATTAAATGGATCATAGGTGAGGTCATTATTCGGACACAATAGTGCTAAATGCTCTACTGGTTTGGTCTCGCAACAAAACCAAGTTTTAATACCAGAATTCAGATACGGTTGTTTCTTCCTGAGAAGCATTAGTAGCGGATGCCCATGCCTTCTATATTTTTTTTTCCACAAGGTTATCTTTCTGTATCTCTATGAACTATGGACAACATATCTTTGATTCCCAAACCTGCAGGTACACTCTTAACAAATGAGATTCCTACAGACAAATTTGATCGGAGCGAGTAACCAATCGCTATCCAGTGCTTTTGAGAAAAAAATCAGATGAAATTGCATAAAACCAGTAACGCACATCCCTAAATCGAATCGATAAAATGTCAAATGAAGCTTAGCTTAAACACTTTGTAAGAGATCTCACCCGTGGAATCTAATTATTCGCTAGAATTCTTGAAGCTTAAATATTATACCTCTGATAAATTTTCACATTTAATTCTTTACTTTCTTAAACAATAGGTGTGACAAAGCAAATTGTAAAAGTTCATCCAATTGTTTTGACAACAGACCACGTAAGAAAGTAAACCCCCTCCTATCACATTAATTTACATTCAGTTTTAGAACCAGTACATTTTATCGTTTTTGGCCAAGCAGCAAACATTTGTGCATAACTTCCAAGCATCGCAATGTTCTTGAAAAATACTGTGTTAACGACACCGCAACATAGAGCACGATGAAAATTCAATATTCTTTAGTTGAGGAACCAAGACATTCGATATAAAGAACGATGCAACCTATACTGTCTGAGTTCGAAAGCATCTAACCAAAATCTTCATGTCCATAATAAGCTTCTAACTAGTTCATAAAGAGATATTTTACACTAGTCTCCAAACACAATTAAACAAAGGCAAGCAATGAAAAATTTCTCAATCGAGAAGCCCATAAAGACTAACAATAACAAGTACCAGAATTTTCCAACTAGAACCAAACACACTTCACGCGAATCCCCACTGAATACAACCACGACGCGAGAGCTAGTCCACAATTACGATCAAACAAACCACACTTTAAAGACACTTCCTTTACATCAAGAAAGTGATTTGCATCAGAATTACGACCACACACTACAACTAATTACCACCTATGCTAACAAAAACTCCACGGCACGAAAACTTAATCAAGATATCAGCGAACATGTAATAACAAAGCAGATAACGCAAACAACATTCCCATAAACTGAGCTAATTACACTTCATTATGCACCACAACGACAAAACTCGTACTCAAATTGGTAAGCCAAAATATATCATCACAAACTCTCATTAAAAAACCAAAATTCCTTACAATCTCCATATCGAAATGCAAATTGACTACATAGTAAATGAAATTAAAACAACAGAAAGAAAATTGTTCCAAAGAGCTTGGCACCAACATAGAAGTCACAACTCCTATAATTAATTCACTGACCCATCTTAAGTAGATGCAGCAGCTCCCCTCTTCCTGGGTGCAGCTTCAGTACCTGATTCAAAAAACCACATTTTAACAAAACCACAAAACCAAAAAACACAAAATCAAAAACCCTAAAGTAGTTAATTAGCAATTCATAACATACCCTCTCTGAAACCGCTCTTGAATCTGCGAGGCACATTACGCAAGTACCTCATCCTTCCAGTACCAGTGGTCTTTCTCCTAATAGCCTTAACACTCCAATTATCTGAAACAATCGAAACAAATAATCAAAATCGAATTTTGACACAAACCCATTTCACTATACAGTGCAAAACTTACACTTCCTCTTTCGGGCAGCGGGGAAAGCGCACGCAGAGCAGCGACTCTTCTGAAGATGGAAGCTGCGGCGGCCACACCTCACACAGAGTGTGTGAGTCTTGTTCCTTCTCTTTCCAAAACTCCCCGTTCCCTTCCCCTGCACACATTCACAATTCAAACATCATCATCATCATCAGCATCGCAAAATCAAATTCATCTCAGATCCATAGAGTGCGTAAGACAAAGAAACAGTACCATTGTAGCTGCTGATCACAAACCCTAATTGGAGCTCTGTATCATATGGCTGCTACGTTGGATCACACAGGGTTTATATATGTGCTAAGACAAATTTTGGGCCGGTCGAGTTTTCGTTGTTTCTTTCTTTTTGGGCTTTCGGCCCAAACAATATAACACGCCAACAAACAAAACGTTTTGGGCCGATCTCAACTTTGGTTCTTCTGCCTTTTATTCCTACATCCGTCCATTTTCTTGCCTTCACCCTTCTTTAATGTTGAAATATCATTAAATTTACACTTTTCTCCCTGCAATATTATACTGTAGCTACTTCTAAATTATATTTTTAAATTTTAGAACAATTATTTTGAAATATATATATATTTTTTATTTTAGAATCAAAATTTACAAAGACATATAAGTTTGAAATCCAATTTACATTCTCTCAAATGCAATATTATACTGTAGCTACTTCTAAATTATATTTTTAAATTTTAGAACAATTATTTGAAATATATATATATTTTTTATTTTAGAATCAAAATTTACAAAGACCTATAAGTTTGAAATCCAATTTACATTCTCTCAAATGCAATTATGCAATAATTGTTTTAAAAATACAATTTAATTAGAAATAATTTTAAATCATTTTTTTGCTATTTTATTCCTTAAATTTGATAATTTATTATCATTTCAATTGATTTTATTATCTTAAATTAAATATTAAAATAACAATAAATGATATAATTTTTAGACTAAAAAAGCACTTGATATCTTTTAAAAACTATAGTAAATATATTGCACTTTTATACACTATTTTATTATGCTTTATTTTCAGGGACTAAATTTTCAGCACAATTACAATTTTAAAGACTAATCTTAAAAAAAAAAAAAAAAAAAGAGTTAGAAAGAAAATAGGTGGGTACAAGAAGAAAAAGGGCTTGTTCTTTTCTTTGTTATTGGGCCTAGGGCCCAAAATACAGCACATTCCCAAAAATGGAAAATAAAAGCGTGAAACTAATTCCCGCCATGGCGTGGGAAATAAAAGAGAGTAATGGCTATGCATTCTTAACTCCAAAAGCATTTGAAAAAAAAGTCGAAAATGGAAGCAAAACAAAAATTCCCAGGGTTTCCTTTCGAACCCTATTCTATTCAAATCGATTTCATGAACAGTTTGTATGAATTTCTAAACCAAGGTGGTGTCTCTATGTTGGAAAGTCCAACTGGTAAGTGGTGACTAAATATTAATTCTGCAATTTTTCGTGTTGTGATGGAATCTAGGGTTTATTAGATTTGATTAGGTTGAGACTTAGCCACTTTTTTTTCGTGAATGAGTGCGTGATTGGTTAAGTATTTGGAGCAGGGACTGGAAAGACCATGAGTGTTATTTGCAGTGCTTTGCAATGGGTGCTTGATCGGAGGCTTCAACAAGAAGCGGTTTGTGGTGAGGATCGAGGGAATGTTAACGGTGGGGTTGCTTCGGATGATGAACCTGATTGGATGAGAGATTTTGTTGTTAATAAAGAGGAGAGTAAGAAGGAAGATAAGTGTGGGTCTGTGTTGGGAAAAATTCATAATAATAATAATAATAATAAGAAGAACAACAACAAAGAAATTAGTAAGGATTTTAGGGTTATGGGTGTTGGAGAGTTTTCTGTTGAAAAAGGGAGTGAAAGTTTGCAGAAGAAAATTGATGCAGTGGATATTAGTGATGAAGAGTTTTTACTAGAGGAATATGAGAGTGAAGATGACAAAGGTGTAGGTAGTGTGGTGTTGAAGAGGAAGGTTGTCAAAACCTCCTTTAGTTCTTCTAGTGAAGATGAGCCTGGTTCGGAAGATGAGGTGGAGGAGGAGAAGCTGAAGGTTTATTTCTGTAGTCGAACTCATTCTCAACTTTCACAGTTCATAAAGGAGTTGCGGAGGACTGTTTTTGCTGAAGAGATGAATGTTGTGAGTTTAGGTTCCAGGAAAAACCTTTGCATTAATGAAGGTTTGTAGTTTACTTCAGTTGGATGCTCCTTTTGATTTCTTCTATTGATGCTTAAGTAGTTGCAAATGCTTATGATTTACTCATGATTTGTTGCATGCTTTGCAGAAGTAGTTAGACTTGGAAACTCTGCACGCATCAATGAGCGATGCTTGGAACTCCAGAAGAAAAAGAAAAATGGAGCTACAAAAGTTAAGGTGTGGTTAATATTGATTTTATGCTATGATCTACAGGTTTAGTTCTGTTATTTTTTAAAGGAAAAAATGACACGTGGAAGCTTAGTGTTGAGAATGGTTTGATACATTTTCTTCATTGTGTTTGTCGTGGATGATATTGTGATTCAGTTCCACATGCTTGACTCTGTCTTCTGTAAGTTTCTATGTTTGCATAGTTTTGTTTCTTCAGTGTTAAGATTGAGAAGATGGTGCTGAAGATTTTATAGAGCGTAATTTTTCCATTTCTAAGAACATGTCTCCTTGTTCAGTTTATTTGCTTCTCTGTGCTGGGAGGATACATGTTGCTGAAGCTTCAGTAATTGGTGCTTTTACTTGGTCAGCACCAAGAAAAATGGATCTCTTTAGAAATATAAAAGTGAAGATGAAACCATGCATGTTTTACTGTTTTCTATGTTGAATGTGTAGTTGAGCGACCAAGAACCCATCTCTGTATTCACTGCCTACTGTTAGTAAAAACTTTTAAAATCGAATAAAGAAGACAGTAGTGTGTAGACGCTAATATATCTTGAACAATGGTGGATCTGACTTGCAGAACTTAAAAGTAGTTGCAGGGGCATCTAGAACAAAGGCCTCCTCTGGCTGTCCAATGCTTAGAAAACATAAAGTACAACAAGAATTTAGGAATGAGATATCTCAGCAAGGGCCCTTGGATATTGAAGATCTTGCTAATCTTGGAAGAACTTTGGGAACTTGTCCATACTATGGTTCTAGAAGCATGGTTCGGAAAGCTGATCTTGTGGTCCTACCATATCAATCTCTCCTGTCTAAATCATCACGTGAAGCACTTGGTCTGAATTTGAAATCCAACATTATTTTAATAGATGAAGCTCATAATTTAGCTGATTCACTCATCAACATGTATGACTCCAAAATTACTCTATCACAGGTATGATCGTCATTTCTATCTCTATTCTCTACCTTGATTGAAGTTGTACTAGTGTTATCTAAAAGTTGGCATAGACTTGTAATTTACATTTTTATAGGCAATTTCATATATTGCTGGTTACTAAAACCTGAACCTCAGAACTCTACCTGAATTCCCTGCCTCTCCATCATCTTTGTTATTTGAGGTGATTGGTTTTAAAATCCTTTGAAACAAAGGGAAATTAACGCTCTTGAGCCAGTAAACGGGCAATCAGTTTAGTTTTCATTGCAGACATATCTCGCAAATTATTTATTGTCTGCACCCATATTTGGAATGTTAAATTTTCTTTTTTCATCAATTATTAGAGATTACCCTCTATTTTTTCAGTTGGAGACTGTGCATGGCCACGTGGAACGGTACTTTCTGAGATTCCGGAATCTTTTGGGACCTGCTAATCGGAGATATATTCAAACTCTGATGTTCCTCACACAAGCTTTTCTCCGAGCACTACTTGATGAAAAAGATGGAAATCTTATAGATTCTTGCCGTGATATAGATAAAGCTTCTGAAGAATGTAAAGCCTCTGATTTTACTATGGCCATCAATGATTTTTTGTTTGAACAAAATATAGACAATATCAACCTGTTCAAATTGTTGAAGTATATAAAGGAAAGTAATATCATGCACAAGGTAAATATTGCCACTTAATAGATTCGTTTTCTTTGAGTTTTTTGCTATCATTTTGATATTAGAATTTAATTGATTTTCCAGGTAAGTAGTTATGGAGAAAAGCTGGCTACCTTGGAGAAGATACCAGCACTCCAAAAAAATGGGGAACATGGTGAGGAGGTAAGCTGTGTGTCTGCTTTCCAGGCCTTAGCAGACATATTGCTATCACTGACGAACAGGGATGGTGATGGAAGAATAATAATTTCCAGGTCTAAATCAACAAACCTTAGGAAGCAAGGAGGATATATTAAGTATGTTATGCTCAGTGGAGAGAAGATTTTCTCCGAGGTTTGCTGAATACTGTTGCCTTTATTATAAAGAAATGCCTCTTTCAAACTGATGATGAACAAGAAAATAACTGCGAAATTTTCTCTAGATTGTAGATGAAGCACATGCCGTTGTACTAGTAGGGGGAACACTTCAACCTATTGAAGAGACAAGGGAGCGCCTCTTTCCATGGTTACCACCAGATCAATTGCATTTCTTTTCATGTGGTCATATTGTCCCTCCGGATAGCATTATGCCAATTGCAGTTACGCGAGGGCCTACTGGTCGCTACTTTGATTTTAGCTTTAGCTCCAGGAGCTCACCAGACATGGTGAGTAGGTCGTTGTTCCATCCATCATTCTTCATTCTAATTTCTTTTTAATAATAAATTGTGGAAAATGACTGATTATGCTGCATCTTGTGCTTTGAAGATGCGAGAACTGGGTTTTTTTCTATGTAATTTGGTGACTGTGGTTCCCGAAGGAATTGTTGTCTTCTTCCCTTCTTTTGATTATGAAAATAGAGTCTATGAAAATTGGGAGTCATCTGGCATTCTTGAAAGGATTACAAAGAAGAAGCGTGTTTTTAGGGAGCCTAGAAGTAACATGGATGTTGAATCTGTTCTCAAGGAATATAAAGATACCATTGATACATTATCGAGTATGCATTCAGAAGTAAACCAAGCATCTCATACTGGTGCAGTACTCCTTGCTGTTGTTGGTGCAAAGTTGTCTGAAGGGATCAACTTAAGTGATGGAATGGGCCGATGTATAGTTATGGTTGGATTGCCATATGCCAGTCCGTCTGACATTGAGTTGTTGGAGCGAATAAAGCATATTGAAGGTTTTCGAAATTTAAAGCTCCTTGAGAATTCTAGCTTTTCTTCCAGTTATGATCTATACAAGGGAGATGTACAAGGCGGCTTTGATATCTTAAGAAGTTGCAGTCACAGAGGAAAAGAGTACTATGAGAATCTCTGCATGAAAGCTGTAAATCAATCAATAGGTGCGTACTTACAAGTTACAATTACAATAACTCCTAAAGGATATTTCTATTGATTGTAGATCTCTCAAGAGGTTGAGCTTTGCTTGGTGCATTATACTTTTCATAGGTTCGATCTCATAGGTTTCAACTTTAATTATTAAAAGTTAAGATTGGAGATCCACCTCTTTATTGAATTACTCATCTTTGAAAATTAATGATTAACTAGTACTTAATCTTTTTGTTTAATTGCATGTTTAGTCCCCCATAGATTGCAATTTTGTATTTTGCATATGTATGATAAATTCTTTTTTGTTGATGTATCATATCCTTAAATTTTAAAGAATTGTGGTATTCTTATATCCGTGTCATATCGTTCATTGTATTCGGGCTTCAGAGAAATTAAGTTTCACCATTTCGATTTCATCCAATATTTAAGTCATTATTTGTTCATAATAGAAAATTACTTCTTTTGCTGTACGTTGTTGTTACAAAACCAATAATTTACCCAGAAGATTTGTCCAACACAACCATTAATTCAATACAGTATAAATACCTATTTTGGTCATTGAAGTCTAAATATTATGTGGTTTTTAGTTGTCACATTGTCATGCTTGCCTAGTTTGTCTCGTCAGTTAATTCTATTAAACATTGGATGAAATTGGGATGGAGGTACTTCATGTTAAGTGGGAGAAACATAATATTTAATAGAATTAACTGAATACTATGAAGTATCTATTCAATTGGAACCTGTAGGACCAAACTCACAATCATAATACTTGGGGACAAAATACAAATAGGCCTAATTTTTTTCTCGCAGGTTCCATATTTTAATGGATTATCTGTCAGTTGTGCAGTTTACCTTCATGTGTGCCCATCTTATTGGGTTTTCCCCTAACCTTTTACAGATAAATGTATGATTATTTGTTTCAGGTAGAGCAATCCGTCACATTAAAGACTATGCAGCAATTTTGTTGGTTGACACAAGGTATGCACCTGATTCCTCAAAGCGGAGCTTTGCCCATCCAGTCACCAAGCTTCCCCAGTGGATAAAAGATCGTCTTGTTTCTTCTACCATTAACTATGGGGAGGTACATAGGTTGTTGCATCAGTTTTTCAAACTGAAAAAGACACACTGCCATTAGTCCTTATATTCATCTATAAAACTTCTCTCACTTGATTTTATACTTTTTACTTCACTTTCACTAATATTCTTTTAAAGAAAAAAAAAACTTGAAATTGGGCTGAGTAGTAAATAGTTCAAGTTGTTTCATCATCTGAGCACGTGATTGATATACTTATTCATGTGAGTTTGCATGCGAACCTAAAAAAGTTGCTGTTCACTTTTTTTTAATAGAAGATTCGCGATTCTGCTACATGTAACATTTTATCTCTGACAAGGGCTCTCTGCAAAGTTCTTTCTAGAACTGCAAGAAATTCAAGCCATTTAAAGTAATGTATTATGGCAAAATTTTTTGAATATTATACATTATTTACACTTATTTGAACCATTGGATTTTAGAAGTGCTCACTAGCTATTCTTTTAAAATACTACTGGATAATCCCCCCAGTTGTTAAAAATGTAGTGATTGGGACAATAATAGATGCTATCTGATCCTATTATTAGTAACATCAGTATGTACAACCGACTAATTTGTCTTTCATCATGTATGGCTCATAGTTTAGCCGTTTAGTAGCATATTTTGTGACCAAGAATGTGGCATAACACGTTAGATTCCATATTCAATGATGAGAGAAATTGATGGCTGCTGCAACATAATTTAGGGTTTAGAAACTTAAGTATGCTGATCACACAGTTCATTAGCATCTGGTCTAATTTGAAATGAGCAAGGGTCCTCATGATTGTGACAGATCTCACGGGTCATTATTAATGAGTGTGACCTTGAAATAATTGATTAGTAATCACACAGGTCATTATTAATCAGTGTGGCAGGTCTCACGGGTATCTCATGAATGAGATATGCAGTTTTTGCCCTTATAGCTTGTGTGTATACTTCCACAGTAATGTCAGTTGCCAGAGATCTGTAGCTTTATTCACATGACGAATAACATTTCGAGAAATAACAAGTACGGGCTAACCTCTTCCAATCGTTGCTGCTTTTGCTTCATAATTTTGTGCAGAGGTGGGTGAAAGAATTAAAACACAGACAAGTGTCCAATAGAGGCCCAGGTGCAGGAAATTCAATGCAATCTTCTCACCATAGCCTGACCAAAGTTTGGGGACCATGCAACCTCTTTGCTCTTACAATATAATAAGATTTTCTCCTTTGGAAACCCTAGGGATAGATGATAATTTGGGAAATTATGCACCACATTTACTGGGTCTGCCTAGGATTTTCTCTCTTAGATCACTTTGATTTTATTGAAAAAAATTGTAAACTTCATTTAGATATATTACCTTTGGATCTAAACTGAAGTTAATAGAGTTGCATTTGCAGCTGCAGGAGTTAGGTGGTTAGTTAGGACAATTATTGTAGTTAGAGGGGATTTGAGAGGTAAATAAATAGGAGGATGTAAGGGAAGCATTCTATCTTGTATCATTTGAAAACTGACTTGTTTTCTAAAGGGAAGCATTCTCTCTGTGGAATTGATTGCATGTGGGCCTATAATTATTCCCAGTGACACGTATTGAAATTTCTGTCAAGAGCAGTGTCTGAATCTTCCTTTTTGAGATGCATTAACTGAAAACCACAGTACTAAAAAGTTGAAATCAAGTTGCATGCATGACGAAGCACATGGACCTCCTGAAAAACTTAATTGAGGAGTACTTGGTTTAGGGAACGGAAGCTTAATCTTTTAGTCACCCACTCTTGATAGCTTTCCATCTTAAGCCACTGGATTTTCCAACAGCACATTGTCAAAACAAGACTACGTCTAAAGATCTATAATCTTTTTAAATATTTTTAACCCAAGAGGAGTAACCTCACCTCATATTCAAAAACAAAATGTAGCACCTGAAAACACTGTCCATCTGGCCTGATATTTTTCATATTACAAATTTACTGTATGGTCACGAGCTGAGAGGGACGGGGTTTGAAAGTGACAGAGAGCATGATGAGATGCCGTAGACAAAAAGTTAGAATTAAAAGCTGCCACAGGAAACACATTGGTTTGTCTTTTTTGGTGACCTTAATAAACAGGTTACCATCTGCTAGACTTTATTTGTTAATCTGAATATAGACAAAATTGGAGAACTACAAACTATGTCTGCCCTTGAAGATGGAATCGCTTGGAGAAAGCCACTCCCTTTCACAGTAGAACCACAAATGATGCTAAGAGAAACCATTCGCAAGACTAAGGTTTTCTTTCACAAAAGCCTCCAAAATTTTTTGTCGTTTTTTGCTGGAGAGTACCAAAAACTTCCCAGATCTCTTTCCTTCAACCCATTCCTCTGTAGAATTGGCAATGCAAGAAGTCACACAAGTGACCAATTTTACAATGAGTTTTATGATCTGCTGCAGTCTGACCTCAGCAGAATAAAGATGTATGGTAACAACATGGCGAGTTCAGCAATGGAAGATGCTGCAAGTACTGGAAGCTTCATGTGTTTTGCCAAGCAAAGTTCACCAAAGAATGTCCAAAAGGAGGGAGCGCAAGAGAAGAAGAACAAAGGGAGCTCTCACCTCAGAAAAAAGGAGTTGAATTTACAAAACATGAACAAGAAAGCTCATGTTTTAGCTCAAAAGATGAAGGCACTGGATATGATGGATGCTGGTGATGTAGAGCATGTGCTAGACATAGAAGAGGTACTCCACTATTATTCTCGCCTTAAGAGCCCTGTTTATTTAGATATTGTCGACAAGTTTTTCATGGACATAGAATCAGATATCTCTATTCCGAAGCCAAGTGCCAGCCTCAAACCATCAAAGGCAAGACTTGGTCCAATCCGTTTAAGATGAGATAACCAGTTAGCCACAAGGCAAATGTTCTTGTATAGGATATCATTTTTATTCACTACTCTCTGCCTCTTATTTCCTTTTTTACTACATAATTTAGCTTCTACTATTCGAAATCTTCAGTTATTGCCTATATTTAATCCATATAAGAATCTAACTTTTTGGGGTGCTCTTCAGTCATTGCCTATATTTAATCCATATTGTTCCTGCAATATAATGATTTCTTACATTATAAGTATCTAACTTCACTGTTTGCCAATTTTCCTATTTCTCAAACATAGTTGGATCAAAATAACTTAATCATTTTGGACCATAAAATTGTTTCGGCTAAAATACAATTTTATTTTTCATCTTATTTTTTTATTTTAGTCTTGTCTTCTAAATCTTAAAAAAAAATCAATTTGATCTCTCAAAATATTTTTATTAGATCAGAATGGGCCTTTTGTCAACTTCCCGTACTATAGTTTGTCACATATTACTAAATCAAGTTGATGTAAACTTAAAGAATCAAACTAAAAACAATTAAGATAACGGATTAAACAGTTAGGGCAAATGATTATCGTCTCTCCAACTTCTTTAACTAAATTATTTCACACAAAATTATCATTACATGAAATATTTTGAACACACTTTGAAGGAAAATTGATATTTTTTATTATTTAAATGGAGACTCTTTCTATACGTTGTTTTTATAGCCTTTGAAGGGAATGTATACTTTAGAGGAAAGGGAGATAAAAAGAGAATAATAAAATGACATGATGTAATAAAAGAGAAAAAACATCCTTAGTAAATGAAATTTGAAATGTAAAAAAAATTAATACTATTTTAAATGTGATGTTAAATATGTTAGCGCCATCTAATATTAATTAAATATGTTACACTTAAATAAAACTTTTTAACTCTTTCTATTATATATGAGAAAATTTGCTACATGGTTCAAGTGTAAGAAATTTTTGGTAATGTAAGTTTTAAAATTTTAAAATGAAAGTTCTTTTAATGTATTAGCAGTGTAAAATTCATCACACCCGTAATCAGTTAGAAATCATGATGTGTAATTTTTAAAATACTAACTATGAAAATTAATAAATTTATTATACATTTCAATAATGATGATGTTTGTATGTATGAACTATTTTGTTAAAAAAATAGTAACGAAATAATAACGACAAAGTAGACAATGAAAATTAAAAGGGTGATGTTGGAATTAAATTTGTAATTTATATTATAAATTATTTATCATCTTACCTTCCAAACAAGGGAGACGAACCCAGCACACCCTCATGAAAACTTGCAAACAATGTAGGGTTTTAAAAAAATAGAAAAACTATTTTCACTCGACTCCATGCACTCAAAAACCCGAGGAGTCCCATTTAAATTAGTAACCAACAGATGAAGCCAAAACGTTATGCTCCTTTAAACGTTTCTGAAAATGAGCTAAACGGGTTTGTAACTGCACTATGCCTGCAGCCTTCTGAGACAGAATGGCATTTAATTTTACTATATAATCATCCAGCTGATTACCTGGTTGATCTGCTTCAACCAACAGGTTCATTTCCTGCATGTGTACACCATACGTTAATACATTGATAGCAACTTCCGACACTACAAGTATCACTAGCAATTATTCATTTTTCGTTGGGTATATAATACTGAAATCAACCATGGGCTGCATGCAAAAAGATATTTCAAAAAATTGAAATTTGGTGTATATCTCTATGTGCTCAAATTGAGTGTGTGTATTGCCATTCATGTGTCTTTGGTTATTATATAGCAAAAAACAATTTTGATTTCAAGCCATTTGATGAGAAGGCAAGTTTTGAATGACCTACACCATTTTATATAAAGCTATCTACAGCCTACACTAACAGTCACAACTCAAAGGTTTCGAAGATTTTACAAATGGCACCGTTAATGTACTTGCCATAAAATTTATAGGAACAAACTGTTAAAAGGAAAAACAGATTCAATTTAAATACCTCTTTAACAATATTCATGGTCTCCTCTACTTGTTTCCGGTGAGCATTTACAAGGTCTTCTTCTTCCTGAAATTATGATATATACTTTAACTCTAGGTTTTGTATGTGTGAAAAGCCATTTTCAGAGCAGTCAGTAGTCCAGTCTTACCTGTAAGAGGGCATTCAAATCATCATCTGAATGTACTGCTTTAGGTTCAACTTTTGGGATGTCATTCCATTTGATCTGGCCATTGGGTTTCTTGTATTTGTCATCTGTTGCACCATATGGCTCTATCTTTCCATTTTTCTTCCATGATGGCTTCACAGGTTCACAATAATCTTCAGGAGGACTAAATTCATCCCCATCATTTTCTTCAGCCCATGTATCAGCTGTGCGATCCTCGTAGCCATATGTATTAACGGAAGACAAGGGAACAGTAGTTGATTCTTTAAGGTTAACATTTGAAGATAAAACATCCTTCTTAGAAATGTTCCCTTTGGATAAGCTTTTTACCCTGCATTTTTATTGATTTTGTAACAGCAAAATCAAAAGTTTTTCATTTGGTACATATTAGTGGTTGCACGAGGAGTGGATGGTTTGCTGAGAGGTGGAATATAAACAACAGAAATTCATTGTTTGTTCGGTAGAAATTTCACTGTTACCTGTCAGCATATCTTAATGTATTCAGAGTATGTTCACATGAACCGGAACTTGGTGATATGCATGATATCATAACAGTGCGGGAATTACCAACAAATGAATCCCTCAGAACTTCAGTCAATTTACTGCCTCTGAAAGGGATGTGCCCTTGGTCATTATCTAGAGCTCTTATGCATTCCTTTAAGGCAAGCAAGCTCTTATTGATCTCAGCACCTTCTATTCTGCATTTCATATAATTTGGACACCCAACCAAACAAACAAATTCATTAAGAAGGCTAAGAAGAGAAATCTGAGATATCATTAATAAAACTATGTCTTTCACAATATCACCTTTTACAGCTCCTAGAGACATACATACCTTGTCTGTTTGTCATTATCTGTGGTATCTGCTCCACGTTCACTCCCAGCAAGATCTATGAAGGAGAGTTTCCCAACAGCACGAGGAGGCTTGGATACATTTCCATCAACTGATCTCTTGATAGCAAGCTGAAGTATTGCATGTGACCGTGAAGACTCCTCATTTGCACCTGTGGTGCCAGTACTTCTTGTGGCATTTCCTTGCTCAATCAGGTCCTTGATGGTCTCTACATCAGATACTCGGTACTCTTGCAAACCAACAATGCAAACTTGTTGCTTACCATCCTCCCTCATGCACAGTTTTCTGCAGAAGTGTAAATATTATACCGAGAGAATATAGAGGTCGCAGGTGCAAACAAGAAGGTTCAAATGACTCACTTTCTATCATTTAGGAGATCAAAAAGCTTCCCACCATATATTTCAAAGAAACTCACAAACAATTGAAATCCCTGATTCCTGTAGGTATGATGCATCAATCTTAAGATGTCCCTTGATGCTTTAAGAGGCAGTGGCTTCATTGTGTAAGTTTTTCCACTTCCTATGTAAGAAGAAAATGATGAGCGGAAGTTAACAAATTATATAACTAACGGAAACATGAAAGTAATAATGCAAGCCGACAAAGTCACTTTGGCATGAAGTAACAGCCATGGGTGACTCAAGACTTAACATTACAAAATTCAAACATTCCTCTGACACATTACAATCATAGACATCATGAAACCATTTGGGAATATCTATCAGATTACTAATAACTTTAAACTACAAATTATCAATGACCCAAAAAGATGTCTATCTACAGTTGTAAGTAAAAATAAGTCAATAAAAGGAATTTTCATATAAGCATGCTTTTCTTTTGAAAATGAAAAGAAAAACTGAAAATTCCAAAGTGACACATGATATGTAGTTCATTCACAAAATTAGACGCAATCTGATTGCCCTGAAGCAGTCTCAGGCTGCATGTTTGGTATAGATTTGGGAAGAGAGGGGATATTGGCAAGGGCATACTTAATCAAATTCAAGAGGCTATTCTCACCAGTTTGACCATACGCAAAGCAAGTTGCCTTCGTGCGTTGAAATATTATTGGAACTATAGGCTCCACTGTTTCTCGATAAACCTAAGGAAATCAAAAGGTTAAAATTTAAAATAAAACTACATATGTTGAGCTACGTATGTATTTGTCAATTCATTCTTTCAACCAAACAGTTAACTGTATTATAGTTACCTCGTCATTTGTAACCTCTTCATTCAAGACGGCATCAAAAACAAATTCATGCTTCTCTACATATTGAGTTAGGTCAACCTGTAAACATATAAATTTTAAAATGTTCAAATGAAAACATCTACCATAATATAATACAGCCAAAAGCATATCATATGCACAGACTTGCAAAAAAATAAATTGGTAAATATTAATAACCGAGAAACATATCGGACATTGCTAGATTTCTAGAAAGCTTCAACAATTACATAAATAAACACAGATAATTACAGTCTGTGGAGTATACACTTAACAGCATTGCTTGTCCTTCTAAGTACACTATTTTTAAGTCAAGCATTTCAAATTCACCTAGAGAAAGGTTTACAAATACCAATAAAATATTGTTCCACGTCAAAGACAATTACACCACATTAGAACCATGCATTTGTATTATTGCCTACTACACTCGCCTTAAGTTTAGTCTCGTGCACCGTTAAAGAATTCGAAACTGTATCTATAATATCCTCCTCGTGCTTAGCTGTCTCCTTCTTATTAAGCGGTCTCTTGCGAACCTGCATAAAATAGCAAGTTGCCAAAGTCAGAACGAAATTAAAATTCAAGCCTACACAAATTTTCATTTTCATTTTCATTTTCTGATACTACAATAAATGAAGTTTTCAAGTAAGAACCTCCAAACTCACTATCTAAAAGTCAATAACATTTCATGTCTCAGTATCTCCATCACATCATTTCTCACATCTCACGCTTCGCTCTCTATTTCGTTATCTTAATCGTACAATTTATCGTTGAACACATAACATTTCTCAATAGAAATCAAGACATGAGAAAGAAGAACACACCACAACTTTAATCTTAGCCACATTACTAGATTTCACATTGTCCGCAGCAAGACTATTGGAGACACTGTTCTCAGAAGCGCGAGCTCTGACGGTTTGTTTGCCGTAAATGTAAGGCTCGGAATCATACACATTCGAAGACGGAATCTAACAAAACAAGCCGAATAAAAAACATTCAAATTCAATGATAATTGAAATGAAATGCAAACAAACCAAATAAGAAACATCCAAATTAAATGATAATTGAAATGAAACATAATTACCTGAGGAAGTAGCTCTGTATCGAACGAATGAAGATCCAAGAGGCCAGGGCTAAAATCGCGAGGAGAATCTTCTTCGTCGCCGATTTTTCTAACGGCGTAACTTCTCGGAGGCGTAACGGACGGATCCATAGAATACTCATTGAAGCTCCGATTCGCGTTGTTGTTGTTGTTCCTATACATTGTTTTTCCTCCGCCACCGTACAAATTGAAGTCCTGCGAGTCAAAACCAAAACGCATTATAGCAATTCACAAATCAGCTTCTCTAAACACAATAGGACCAGCGGTTGTTGCGAACAATAAATGCATTCAACGATTCATTATTATATACAGTTGAAGTAGTTGAACGTTAGGGTTTAAAGAAACGATAAATAAAATCGATTACGAACCTGAAGCGGAGGAATGTGATTGGTTGAAGAGTGAAACCACTTGGAAGTAGCGTCGAGGTAGTGATCGGAGTATTGCCGGTTATGGTGCACCGTCGCACCAGATCTCTGCCCTTGCCTGTTCATATTCGAATACGAAGAGAAACGAAAAACAAAAAAAAAACCAGTTCAACGAAAAGCGTGATGTGTGGTGTGTGAAGTGTGAAGTGTGGAATGTAAGATATATAGGTAATAGGACCCAATGCAGTGAGTGGAAAATGGAAGCACTAATAAAACAGGCTTTGAATATTTTTGAATCTGAAAGACGATGGGTGAGGCACGTGCGGGATTGTGAAAACATTGAAACGACGACGTAGAGTTGGGTCCCTGAAGTGTGTGCTTTTCTTTTTCTTTATGTTGTCCTATCATAACCCACCGGTTTCGCACGTGGGTGGGGACCATTACGTCTTTTGCCTATTTATCATGGCGCGCTTGTTCGCTTTGTTTTTGCATTCAAAAATGCTACCACCTTTCGTGGCTTTCTAAGATCGTGCCACGTGTGTTCACGTGTATGGTGTGTCTTTTTTTGTGACTTTTTTTTTTTGTTTCATAATGGACTGCATTTGTTAGTTGATAGGAAGGAAGAGCCACGTTTATGGGCTTTTCTTTTCCGGCTGTTTGGGTTGCTGTCTGCTTTTTCATTAAGCAGTGTAAAGAGTTGCATAAGGCAGGGGTTTGGTGTACCAAAAATGTACTTTGATTTGTCCTAATCAACTGTAAGTATCGGCTTATGATTATATGATTATAGGATCATTTACTTCTCAATTATGTAGTGACCGAAATAATTGTACAATTTTGTCCTGCGTTCATCCAATATATAAAAGCCTATTAAGTAGTAGGCTATGTTGAATGATATTACCAAACTATTCTAAAGACATTGATTAAACAATCTATTTTAGCATCAAAGGAAAGGGTGTGCCTTTTCTTTCAAGATTGAGGAATTACTTTTGGAAAACAACTTCTTAATCAGTCATTTTTTTCTCTTCATATTTTATAATCAATTATCTTGTTATCTATGGCCAGATGTCTACAAAATGTTTTTCTTTTAAAAATAAGATATTTTGACAGGTATTGACAGTAACAATTACAGCTACAGTGGTTGATGGTAATAAGAGTTATGGTGATGTTTATAGATGCAGTGATGATGATGATAGCAGCAACATTAAAAAATTTTATGATTCAAATAGTGGTGGGATTAAGAATCGAAAGTTTCAGGATCATAAAAATGGGAAAATAAGAAATTATGATTCTAATTTGCAAGAGCTTTCAAGCATCATAACTGAAACTTCAACCTCCAATTCTATTCCTAATTGTAAAATCAAACAATTATGCCAGGAAGTTACATTTTAACAATTTGTTATTCTCACAGTTCTAGAAAGAGAAAGATATCAGTTTTAGTTATGTACAATTAATTAATGAAATTGGATCATTAATATTCTAAATCTGAAAGGTGGTTGCTATTTGTACCTACATTCTTTACTTGGATCATTGCTATGTGATGATGATAGCTTGCAAGGCAACGATCAAGAATCATGATGATGTACACAACAGTATAGAGAATGAACCATTTAATGGTTTAAAGTTTTAAACCACTAACTCCTGTATTCTGCTACTTTTTTGTTGAACATACTTTCACAGATTTATATCATGGAGAGTTATATTACACATGTGATTGTGCATATGACAATGATTTTCTTTTATATATATAATAAATCTTATTTGCTTTTCTGTTACTCTATTTTGTAATTGATTTTTTCTAAATCTTCGTTGATTTTAAGTTGATGATCCTAAGTTCCTAATTCCTCAGCCTAACATTATAACATGTGGTGGCTAATTGTTCCTTTATCATCTATTCATCACTCTACTTTTCCCACAATCTTGGATGGTTTTTTTATTCACAGTCAATTGAATAGAAAATAAAATATATTGACAATTACTTCATGGAATAAATATTACATCTTAAAGGTTATTGATAATTAAAACTGAATCTTGTGCTGCTATGCAATTTGTGATTCTCCTAAATTGTTTCTTTCATTTGAATACTTCCATTGTTAAAGAGTAATCTTAGTGTAACCTCATAAGCAGCAAATATAGCACCATTTACTACAAACGCTCTGGTAACTGCAGTTCCTAAACCTCTCCATAGCACACTGTATCCTTCTTCATTAATGCTCTTTTTGAAGCAATCTAAAATACCTTTGTATTTGAGTGAAGAGGGTGTTTGAGCCTGTATTCTTGTCTTGACAACATCTAAAGGGTAGCAACTAATCCAACTTGCCACCCCAGCTAATCCTCCTGCTATTAACATAGTATTCAAACTTTCTTCACCACTTTTTCTACAACCTGGGTGAAGTTGTTCCCTCATGTATTCATATGTCCAGAAGTATAAGCCATGAGAAGGTCCATCCCTCATCACAGTTACACCGAGACCGCGATAGAGGCCTCTAAGGCCTTCTTTTCTCCATATATTTTTTGCAAGCATCACAGGACCTGTTCTGGATTCTCTCATCTGGCCTAAGTTGTGTAGCTGAAGTCGAATTTTGATCAACTCTACAGGGGATAGTAATAGGCTTTGGAGAGCCCCGGTACCAGTTCCTCCTAAAGCAACACCCTTGTATGAAGGAGGGTCTTTAGCAGAAACAGGTCTGTCAAATGCCCTTGACAGAACTGCATACGTTTGGAAAACCATTGCATTCTGCCACCACAAACCGAATAAGCAATGTGAGCCAATGAAATTCTGATGCTGATAGAATGACATATATAATAGGCCAATTTGCCGGGTTATATTCTAACACACCATTCACATAAAACAATTTAAATGGCAATCTTTTGAAGTTTCAATAGTCTTATAATTGAATGGCCTAATGGCACACACAAACTATAAGTGAAGTTAGTTTCAGGGCTATGTGCTCATTCCCCACCTGTTGAAATGCTAGTGCTAGAATTTCGGTGCCACAAATATAAGACTTTAGCAACTTTACTTAGGCAGCCAAAACGCAATACGCAATCACAGTCCGTTAATTCACTTAACGGACATAAATGTATACATATACATGTTTCTTTTCACATTTTATAACTAGTTATTTATTTGTGATTATCTATGAAATATTTTTCCTTTTTAAGTCTTGGGATGTTAGTGCTGCAATTTTGGTGTCACAAATCTTTCAGAGAATTCGAAAATTCTATGGTTCTGAATGCATATTTGAAAAAGCATGCAGGACAGTTATTTATAGAATGAAACAGATTTAACTGTCAATAATGAATTAAAATACTATTTTAATCAATTATATTACCTCAATAATCAATTACCATATTCATTTAATCAATTAAAATATTTAAAATTATTGTTAAAATTTGAAATTAGAACAATATAATTAATTACAGACACTGATAATTAATTGAAACAGAAAATCTAAGTGTACTTAAACTAGAAACATCTAAATGTGTTTTAATATTATATAATCCATTATAATATGATTGGTAATTGATTACAACATAAATCATTCTATTACGAGAAAAACATGTATAGTTGGTTAATATAAAAAACCTTATTTTTGATAGACTTGTGTAGTTGATTAATACAGAAAAATCTTATTTTTGACAGACTTTGATAAAATTATTTTCTCAGGTTTATGTGCAAAAAGCATTTAAGGTTTTCATGCACAAATCAATGTTTTTAAGTTTTATGATTCAATAGACTGCATCTATACAAGATAATCAAATACAATGTAATTGAATTGAATTTAACATGTAAAAAGTTAAAATTACTTTTGAAAGTCATATTTGTGTTTTATGCTGTGTATCCTCAAATTGAGGCATTGCAGTAGGAACCATCTTCATTTCCTATTTAGGTAGATCATCCCATCTAAAAGTTTATTTCAACATTGCTTGAATATTGAAAAAACTTTGAGCAAGAGTCGTAGTCCTTATCCCAAGGATTCTTAGACAATTCAAAAGCAAAAGCCGAAACGGAATCACATGATTCTATCTCTATCCTAAAGCAGGATTATAAAATTAAAAGGCGTGAGAAAGTGACTTTCAAAAGGAAACTAAGCACTTGCATCAATTAGTATATTCTAAATAAAAGAGCTACCAATTGAGATTATAATATATTCCCCGAGCATATACTTGACATAGCTTTTTTCAATTGCTTTTATCAGAGAACGAAAGTAGAAACCTATGGCATACCAAAATCATATAAATAAAAAAAATAAAATTGAAGATGCTTAGTGAAATAATCTAGATGAAAATTGGACTGATAAGATATGATTGAAAAATAAAATTCATGTGATCATACTCCCTTGAATTCAACTGCAATTTATAAGGGTATACATTCAATCTAAATCTAATTTTTTTTTTCACACAAGAGGTAAAAAATAGCATAAACAAAGTTGATGAATTATGAGAAAAAAAAATGACCTGAAAAGTAACAGAGGCTAATGGTGCAGCCATGCCACGGTAGAGAGAAGATGGTCCCTCGCTAGAAACCATGTTTTTAAGGATTGTGAAGGCAGAGCCATTTTTTGTGTTCTGTAATCTGATCCGAAGAGTGTCTAAAGGATAACCAGAAATTATACCAGCAGTGCCTCCAAATCCACCTGCTACAAACTCTCTTCCTGAACTGCTTGCAAGAAACTCTGGCCAGAAATCCATTTTCTTCTGCTCTCATTCCTCAAACCACCCTCACAATGATAATATTTGATAATAACCTCTTAAAACTTGAATTATGCAGTCACTGTTGCTTGCACAATGGATCAAACATCACTTTCAAATGGAACAATAGTGATAATAAGCTATTCTGGTTTCTGCTTTGATCTTCTACAAATCTTGAAAATGGAACAAGATATTGAGCTAAAACAAAGGCCTTCCTTTGGCATTTATTTCTAAAACCAAAACTAAAACTTTCTATTTAGTATGGTAAGCCAGAAAGGTAATGTTTTCACATTTGTAAGAAGTTTATGATTAGAACCTTTTCTCAGCTTCCCATTCTTGTGAGATGGAAAAGAAACAGTAAACTATGGCCTCACCTTTCAAAGTATAGGCCAAAACAAATGCACCATCGGTTGGAATTTGTGTGCTATATTTTGATTTTGTAACGTGTAGAAAAGACCAACCACCCAAGCACGTTACCAATACATGATCTACACGTGGCAAAACTCAATTATGCCCATGTTGATGCTTCTAGCCTAGTGTTCACCAACTTTTTGAATTTTTGTATTGCTCCATTTGGAATTATTATCAGTGCCCCAAACACTAAATAAATAAATAAACATGACAGAGGGAGTTTAATTTAAGGTGCAGATAATTTTATCTATGAAGCACACCACTACTGGAAAATCTTGTGGCATGAAGCTCTGAACCTTGGAAGTTGGAACAGCACAGCTGTGTGTTGCATTGCACCGTTACAGAAATCTGTCTTCATGTGTGTCATGTTGGGTCTTGTTTTTTTCAGAAAGATTGCAAATTGCAATATACAAGTTTGTTAGGCTCAGTGTGACATCACTCTCATGGAGAATTGGATACTACAATCCAAGAGTTAATAATAATTGTCATTAAAAAAGGAAAATGCTGAATTGTAGGATGTACCCATAAAATAAAAAGTGCATTAACTTTAATGGACTCCAATCATTATATTATATGTTACAGTATTCATTATTATAGCACTATATTTCACACACAAAATAATTATAGTAGCACTATATAAAGTGGCCATTTTCATTTTACCTTATTTATCATGGAGTCCTATCATCATTGAGTTTTATGGTTTAGACCAAATGCATCAATCTCCTAACTCTTTCATTTCTTGCTCCTACTTATTCCCTAGTCCTGTCATTTAGGAAAGGTCATTTGAAAAGAAATTAGCATTAGATCATAAAGTTTTTGGTTGTGTCATTTTGATGTTTTTTTTCTAAAAGCTAATGAGATTTTGTTACGTAGACAACTTTGCAATAACCTCTTCTTTTGTGGGGTCATCCAACTTTAGCAAATTGCACCTTATGTTGATACCAACTTATTACATCAGATCAAAATCTTGCATGTGAATTATATCCAAGGAAAAGGATGTTACGTAAACTGAACTGATTTGTTGAATTCACTTCCTCCGGAATACAAAACACAAGACCAAAGCAAAGGAGAAGGGTGAGTCATGTACTCATGTTAATCCTTTACTTATCTTTGTCAAAATTAATAGTTGACGCGTGGCACAATTAACGAGGAACCGAACTTTCCAACCCAAAATTAGACTTGTTGTTGGATATCTCTGAATTGAAAATCCTAAGCCAACATCATACTTGTTAGGTAACCACAGTGTATGTGATGAATGTTTGTAAAATTGATTTATTAAGTCAAGCAGTTTATGTTTAAATATTTTTATGGATTAATTAAGTTTTTTTTTCTAATGTTTTGGTTTTAATTTTTTAAATTATTTGGTCAATCATATTAAAAAAAAAAAACATAATACTTTTATGTCAACACTTGGATTTTATTTGATATCGAGATTAAAAACATTGATTAAAAGTTTGGTAGAAAAAATTTCAAAAGAACTAAAAATTAAAATTTGATATAAATGAGAGACACTTTAGTTTAAAAGCAATTTTTCTCTAAAAAGAATTGTTAGCAAGGCCCTTTCTTCTACTATTCTTTCTTATCTTCCATGAATCTTGAAAACTTCTCTTAATTGCATAGATAAATTAGTTTTCAGGGTTTGAAATTTGGAATGATTTGATTGCTTTTTGTGTCAGATTTGTTGTGGATTTAGGTTGATGGTCCTAATTCTTAAGCCTAACATGTCGTGGGTGATTGTTCTTCTAGAGCCCAGTACGTTTTCTACACACATGGGCTTCACATTCAATGAATGAAAAAATAAATAATATTGACAACAATTACATCTTGTGATGGAATTAATTGGTTATTGGGATTTAATATTCGGAGTTAATTAGTTACTTTTTGTGTGAATTTGGTTAATTTTAAGTTTTAAGCTTTTTACAAACAAAGTCATCAGATTAAAATAATATATATTTCACTCCCAAAATTACTTACACAAGTATTTTTATAGAATAAAATGTAGTCTACTCTATATAGGAACTTAAAAGAAAAATATCCGTTTCGAAACATGTTAAAAATATCAGAACGGTAGAAAAACCAATATAAAAGAAACTAAAAAAGACCACCAATGAATACAAAATGGAGAACATATAGCTAAAAAAAAAATGTTTTAAATACATAGGTAAAAGGCACAACAAAAAGTACGATGCTTAAAGAAATATAATTAGTAATGAAAAAATAGGACAGAGAAGGGAACTAAACTCAGAGGATAAAAAAATTAATAATTAATGTTTATTAAATGAAAATATAATTGAAGAATAATAAAATTAGAGGATAATTATGAACTTTAAGGCACTCAATAACAAAGTAATGACTCAGTAAATCATAGAAGTTCTATTTTAGAGTGACATATAATATTGATATAAAATATTTTTTGTGCATAATTAATTTTTATTGAGAAAACTAATCATCTTTATTGAAGTCTTCGGTTTTATAATTTTTTTTACCATCAATAAAACTCGAATCAAGATTTTATGATAACATGTGTTGTGTACTAAAAGTACTATGTTTTTATAGAAAAAAATATATAATGTTTTAATTTTATTCTATAACAACAGGAGCATATCATTGACGCACAAAAAATAGTACCATATTTATATACAGGAATGAGAAAATTAATCCATAAACTTAGAAAATAGAATCAAGAAACAAAATCAATCTATAAATAAAAATAATGGAAAAAAAATAAATTTCATCTAACTAATTAAAGGAAAATATTCTCTTAATTTTAATTTTTTGAAAACAATTATGATTACAATTCCAAAATTATATTCTGTAATATTTAAAAGCTAAATTTAAGGAAATAAATTAAATTTTATAAATGTATTTAAAATAAACATTATCGTAAAAAACTGAAATTTAAATAATTTTTCAGTTTTATAAAAAAAAAAAAAAAAAAAAAAAAAAAAAAAAAAAAGGTGGAGGCACTAAAACCGACTTAGTTATTTTGAATATACTAAATAGGAGGCTGCAGAGAGAGTTGAGAGAAAAGAGAAGATTAGGATTAGGTGTTGCGCAGCCGCACGCACACACGCAGACATGGCTATGGCTCTGGTGAACCTCACCACCATTCAATCACCGCCTTCTTCTTCTTCTTCTTCTCCTAAATTTTCTTCTTCTTTCATCGTTCGTTTTCGCTCTCTCTCTTCCTTTCCACGCTTTCGGAGACACATCGTTCGTATGGCTCCCGAGGAGGAGAAGATGACTCGCCGTTCTCCTCTCGATTTCCCTATCGTATGTTTCTTTTCTTTTCCTTAATTGTTTTAATTATAATCTTAATTTTTCTATTTCGCCGTAAATTGTAATCGCATGTACTTGAATTTTTATATAATTCTTTCAACCTATGTGTTGTGTCATAATTGATGCACTCTGGCATGTGTATGAGTTTTTGCACTCTAGTTTGTTGCATTTTCTAGGTTTTGATTACAATCAGTTGAACTTGGTTCCACTTAGATGCAATGCTAGTTTCTGGGGTATTGTCAAAGTGCCAAATTATACCATCATCTGAGAAATTAATGGTTTAAATTGTCATAACATAAAATTTATAGGTTTGTATGTTGTGTAGTGCGTGACAACCAACTAGTGTGTGTGTGTTTAGTGTTGGTGAGTTAAGGCTATTTTGATATCGTTTGCCTTAATCTTTTCTATTAGGTCTTGTAGGAGAAAAAAAGGGGGGGAAAAGGATATAAATTTCTCCACGAGCTAAAATTAGCTTATGCATAAACTAGTTTATGGAAATTCTTGTATGTTAGCTTCTTCAAAAGCTAATTTTTTACTTTTGCTTAAATTCATTTTAACTTGTAGAGAAACTTCATAGAGATGCTTACCCAAAAGGGTTCTGAAAGCTATCATTTTCTGATGCATACATACCTGAAGTCAATGATGTGTGGTGTTTCACACCGAACACCACCCTTTCGCCCCTCTTTGATTATTAATTCTAGGTTGATGATGTATAGTACGGAAGACCTTATTTGGATAAGTTTCTCCCTAAATATCGATAAGATAAGAAAGAAAATGATATTAAACTCCTCTCATAAACTTTAATTAGCTTATATGTAAGTTAAAAACAGTTTTTTGGATAAGTTGAAATCATTTAGCTTCTCCAAAATTTTATTTTAACTTGTGCGTAAGCTAATGGGAGAAACTTATTTCGTTTTTTCCTTCTTTTTTTGTTCTCCTACAAGTGCCTATGGTTAAGTTTATCCAAACAGGGACTATGGGAATTGTAGGTAGAACAGTTGGCCAAACTCCTGTTTATGGAACTTTAGTTTCAATATGTCATAATGTGATGGCTTTGACAGTAAGTTCTGATTTGGGCAATGTTTGGTTTTGTGAGATTCTGAACCCTCTTCTCAATTTGTTGCCATTTAATGCACAAGCTGATAGATTGTTGAATGCATGTACTGGCAGGAGTGGGAAAGGCCTAAGCCTGGACGAAGACCAGATATATTTCCTCAATTTAGTCCTATGAAGACACCTTTGCCGCCTCCGTTGCCTGCAGATCCTCCAGAAGAGGATGAAGAGGAGGAAGAAAAGAAAGAGGAAGAGGAAGACCCTGAAAAGGAGGAGACGGATAAGCCCGATAAGCAATAGTGCAATAAATCTTGATTTCTTTGGTTATCTTGATATGTCAAGCATACTACTAGTGCATGCTGAAGTTAATGTAAGGCTATCATATGATACTTATAGCATCGGAAATTGTGGCTTTCTCCAAGCTTTCCTAGCCGTCACGTTCCCATATATGAGTTGGCTCATGCAATTTTGTGCATGGAGACATTCGTAGGTAGTAATTTTGTGCTGTGAACATAATTTTAGGCAGTAATTTTTACATCGCTTTATCATTTTTTGCACCTATACCGTTATTTTGATGGACCTTAATTCATAGTTTGAGATGCATCTTCGGTTTTGGTTCCAATATTCATCGTGAATTGACAATATTTTACTCTACCCTACGTTGTAATGGTGTATTTTAATGGTAAAATGGTTAATTGTACATAGTTAATTACAAGGGCCTTGAGTGGTTAAAGTAATTTGATAGTTGGTATTTAAATTGAAATCTCAATAAGGGATTCTAAATCTTGTAATTCATTGTATATTCGGTGACAAAGCTATGTTGCAAGTTTAACACTAGTTTATGGCCAAAATATTCTTCCAAAAAAGACATCGCTCTAGTTGATTTGAGCCATTTTCCACATCCTATAAATCACGAGGTTTCATGCATTGTAAAGACTCGTCCCTTTACCTTTCTCACTCTGTCTTTCCCATTTTCATTCGAATCTTTGTACTCTCTGAATGGTTATTCTGCCATTATATTTATGGAATTCTGCCTTGAGGGTTAGAGTCATTTTAAGTGTCACTACTTCCATAGTACTCGATGACATTCCACCAAGAGAACCACTTAGCCTATGTACGGATGATGCTAGTACTGAAACCACTATCCTTCTTAATGATGTTAGATTAGAGTAAGTACAGATGGAACAAACTATGCAGAACCGTTTTTATTTCCTATACATGAAAAATAAACTCTTCATTTAATTCAGTTCATTCTGTTACATATTGCTAACCATTAAATAACTAGACATTTCACACCATATAACGTCAATATACTCGAGCAAATTAACAAGAAAAAATGCAGCTGAATTTCAGCGGCCAAAGGCCCGCACTAGAAACCAAAGCCAGGGAATTGACTACTGGCTTAGCATCTCATCAATCAATGACAAATGTTAGGTAGTTGACAGGGGGTGGGTGCATAATAGTCCAAAGATAATTAAAATTTTGCAAGCCAAACCATTATTATTACTTGAACGAGTCTGCCAAATCCACAACACTACTATATAGATGTAATCATCAGAACCCCTTGAGGGTCACACAATGCAGCAACAAACAAGCAACTTGTTGCAGCTTACATCATGACAAGCCTCAGTTGAGTACTAACATTAGCAATAAAGTAGGTCACAATAACAACTGTGATTACAGGGTTCCACATTAAATGTATACAATCATGATAAAAGAGCCCTTATTTCTTTCCACTTTTCTTGAGTCCAGAACCTCCAAAGTTTCCCTTCTGTTGCGCCTTGGCTTTCAACTCTTTTAGAGCCTGTTCAGTGCAAGCAACAGGGTTAAGTATAAATAGGGTAATTATACCAAAGATCACTAGAATGTAGTATGTACTAAGTTACAATGCAATATCTGACCTTCTCCTCATCCTTTTTCTTCTGCATGTTAGCCAAGTCAACCTACAAAATGCCAACACAAACAAATTGCAAAGTCATAACCAGATTCAGAATAAACACAGTCAAACACAGCCAAGAATAAATATGTCAAACACAGTCAAAATCAAAATTTCACAACGAAGTGGACAAAGCACATATACTCAAGAAACCACTCAAAAACAAAAACAGGATATATAAAACAGTTTCTTGGAGGATCCTTTCAGTCTATCTACCCAAAATGACTGCCTACCTCTCTCCCCTTCAGCTCCCAACCACTTCTTTTTCCATTTCAATAAACCAAACACTCCCTTGGCCAACATTTCTCGTGAGGTGGTTACTTTGTAAAACTACACAGCTCCTCACACACTTTTCCTGTGTCTTTAATTCCCCTCTGCCTCTCCTATTATGGTGCCCAATCAAGTAGAATAGTTTGCTTAAAATTGATGAAAATGAATCTTTATTGATATTCACATTGAATTCGGTTGCCCATAAAGTGGCAGAATGGATACCCAACAAAGAAGAAAATTACAAAAGGTTCCCTCGACACTGTGAGGTCCTGTTTCAAAACACTACTCTTATTTATAACCCTTCCTTTCAGTCTAATTACGTTACGCAGACCACACATGTTATTGCCAAAAAGAAAATTGTTAACAGAACATAAGTTTCCCTTGTTTGCCTTACCCTAAACAACACAGCCTATTTAACTATAGGCTTACTATCACCAACATGTTCAATATCCCAAACAGTTCAATCCTGTTACTTCAATCAAAAAGAAAATGAATCTTAAAAAAAATAAAAGATTTGTCCTTTTCGTCCTAATCCTACAAAAAAAAAGGGAACTTTCTAGAATGACCCAGTTGTTCAAAGAAACAATGAAACAAATGCATAATGAACAACAGAATGAAGGCCCGGGTGAAAAACTAACCTACAGTTCAAACAAGAGAAAAGAAAAAGGCTATGTTAGCAATAAATGTGGTGGAATCAGAAAGACAAAAACTAACAACATAGTTAAGTACTTTAGACAAATACAAAACTAAATCCTCTGAATCTTCAATGGACATCACAACAACATGAACAATAACAGTATACATTAAATGAATTTGTATCAAACATTTTGAAAAAACAACCAATAACCAAACCAAGCCTAAACCTCTCAATCCTGTGTTCTCTCTCTCCTTAAACATATTACCAATTCTGAATTCTCAAGCAAAAGTGCATCAACCTTGAAAATTCTAATCTTGGACCACAGCAATTTAAATGCAATACATAAAAAAAAATTTAAACAAACATAACTCCAAAGGGGATTTCAACGAAATACCTCATCGTAATCCTTCTTATCAGATTTGGGCTTCTTCAAAGGCTTAGCTTTTCCACCTAAAAGCACAAAAAAGAATTCGATCAGATAAATTTCAAACCTAAAAATCTTAATCCTAATAAACAGATCTGATTCGAAATCGGGAGTTTGGAGGAAGAAAAATGTAACCTTGCTTGGTCGACATGGTTGGTGTGCAGAGCTAGGGTTCGGTCAGAACACAAAAACGACAAAGAAAACAGCGCAAGACACAACAAAACGCGACCTTACCCTCGCCTCACAAATTATTCTACCTCTCTTTCAATTCTTTATATAGTGCGAATACATTAGGAATTTAGAATAAGGGTAACTGAATTTTCGGATATCTTTTAAAAAATTATAAATGAGAGATAATACAGATAAATATTAACTTATTATAAACTATTTTAGATTTTATTATATACGTATATTTAATTTTATTTTAAATTTCAGTTACGGATTTTTCTAATTAATGGTTCAGTGTATTTTATCTTTTAAAATACATTTGTTATTTTTTAAAAGTTGTTTTTTAGTAAAAGGAAAGTGAAACGAAGAAATGAATAAATTTAAAAATAATAATTTCAAATTTATTTAATTTTAGTATTTTTTGTGTGTGAATTCAAAATTCAAACTTTAAGTTTCTATCCATCCAACGAAATAAGCTTTAGTTGTTAAGGTAAGTACAAAATGCTAAAGTAATATTTTGTAAGTCACAACAAAGATAATTAATGATATAAACTAAAATATGAAAATTTTGATTTATAGAAGTTAAAAAGAAAAAAGTATATATTTTATAGGGAATAAAATGTTGACTAAGACTTTTAATTCTAAAAATTAATGGACTATTTTTTTATATATAATTATAAAGTTCAGAATTTAACAAGTAGAATGAAATAAGATAAAAATTTTGAAAATAAAAAAATAAAAATTATTGTACAATAGCAATATTGATGTTCAAGTCTAAAGCTTTAGTATACTATTTTAACTATCTACTATTAAGACGAAACTGATAGTTGAGTGGAAATATAAAATGAAATCATAAATAAATGGAATATAAATTTTTTCGTTTTTATTTTGTACATGTGAATATTTATTTTTCGAAAACAATTTGTGTTTTGTTTTTTTTTTTGCCCCTCCTAAACCTAATTTCTGGTTCCTCATCTGCTTTACAACATATCATTTAAAATGAATCTATCATAGGGAATTTGGTAATTATAATTATGTTACAACGATTATAAGTTTTATTTGTGGGCATTGGAACCTCACAAATTAGTTTAAAGAAGTTGAAGTGTACATAGATGTCTATAGCAATAAGCCCAATGATCTAAATGTATTCATGATAATGGAATGGACATTTGATACATGATTCAAGAAAAAACCTTTTTTGTTGGCTATTAGGCAACCTTAACTCTTCAACAATCACTGGCAAGAAGAATGCTTCTGCTTTGGTTCATCAAGTTGGGTGATATTGTTTGATAGCAACAAAATAACATCTTTCATAATAGGTTTTCCATTGCATGATCTTGTTGGCAAGAGTACAATATGAATATAACTCAATCCTTTGTCGAAACTGTGTAGGGTTCATTCAACCATGGATTTACCAATTCTAAAGCTCTACCTCTTTTCCATAGTTATAGGCCTAAAATAAAATTAATGATGGTGATAATTGAACACTCATTTATTTTAAATATCTCAAATATTTTCTATTTTTCTTTTATTTTCTTCATATATTATTCTACTACTTATTATATCTATATTTCTCTCTTTTTTTTTTGCTTCTCTCATTAGCTATCACATAATATTTTTAGGTGAAATATAGAAAATAAAATCGGCGTCCAAAGAGATAATAAAGTTATTTGATGATTATTTTTTTTACCAACATTTTTTAAGTTAAATTTTAAACTTGATGATTTAGTTATTTGTGAAACTTACATTTCCTATTCGATTGAATGGTGGGTGTGAGTTGATGTACATCAGTTTTGACTGACACAACACAGTTGACCGGAGACATGCAACTACTAAATAGTAAAAAATAGTATTTGACTTCCAGTACTATTAAAAGTCTTGTAAACAATGCTAGAGTGAATTAAATAATTGTTTTACTTACTTTTGTTTCAACAACTGTAATTGTGTTTTCTTCCTCATAATCCCAATATAAATATTAGGGTAAGTAATTAAATTCAAGAGATTAAAATAAAAACAAAAAAAAAACTAAATTTACTAATTCAATAACAATATAAATATTATTTTATTAATTTTTATCTTTTTAAAAACTAAACTAGCCTATTTTTTATATAGTTTTAGAAAGCAAATGAAGATTTACTGATAGATCTGCATTAAATTCATAAACAATTAAACATTTGTCATTAGTACAAGAGGGTAGAGTTCAATAGTTGTAAAAGTGAATCAAACCCACTTTAGTAAAAACAACGGTTAGTGGTAGTAATTGATTATAGTTAGCGCATAGATTGTGAATGCAATGGGCGCTAGTAAATGGTCATAGTCATTGATAAACAAATAGCAAACAGTTTTATACTAAACCATGCCTTTTACCTCTTCATCTCAATTTCTATGTACACTCACGAATTTATTTTATTTTTTTAATGGAAATAATTTGATAGATAATTGGAATATCTAAAAAAATAGATAATTAATTATAAGATGTGAAAAAAAAATATGAATATATATAAAATATGAAAAAAGAATTAGTATATATTTTATAAATAAGTTGACTGATTATTATATTATTAGCGAAATAAAATTATTTCTTAACTATATTAAATAAACCACTTCAAAAAATTCACCTCATATTAAGATTCATAATTATGGGATTATATATTTTCATTCTCTTTTGTTTTAATAATCCAAAAGTACATGCAAAGTACAACCGATTTGCCTATAAACAACCAAATAGAATAAAAACAAGTGGCGTAGGTTGGAAGAGACAATTGTTTCAACTTTCATGCTTTAGTATTGCGCTGTAAGTTCGGAGTTTCCAAGGTTATTCTTACACATATTAGAACTTTTTTATGCAAGTCACCAAATAATATTAACTTTTTCTTAAATGAATCAATTAAATCTACCTTCACATTTATATAGATAGAATCTATGCAAACTGTTGTGCATTTTATATTATTATTATTATTATCTATGTTTTGTAAATTTCTGTTTTATATTTGGCAAAAATTTCTTAGTATTTTTGTTTCTTACAAAAGTGACATGTTGATAAGCCCGATGTTGGCAGAAACAGGCCCAATGGTTTGTATTAATAGCTGTTTTTTTAACTCACAACCCTTTGTTTTTGTTTGTATATATTCTGGTCATCTCATAACATTAAACATTTGCAGTTTTCACAGTTTGTTCACTGAGACTACTTTGAAGGGTAGGTCAGAGTGAGCACACCAGCTTAACACATCAGTATTTATCTGCATTTGATTCAATTCTTCTCTCTGCCATTCCTCACTCTTCTTTCTTCTCATTTTCTCTTCACTTTGGTGAAAACCAAGAAATTCACTTCCTCACCAATCATCATCACCAGCATGAATCATCTCTTTTCTTGCAATTTCCCTCACCAATAAGTCAGTATAACCATGGTATGCTCCCTCTATTGCTTTTGATTTGTTGAACCTTTCTCTTTGATAAGTAAAAATATTTAGTAAATAATTACATTAATCAGGTAATTAAGTTATAAAATATAAGAAAAGAGAAATATGTATTTATATATTTTGAGTGAGTTGGTTAATTGATTGTGTATTATAATTGTCTATTAAGTAAAGTTGATAAATAATTCTTATCTAATTAACTCTTTTTTTCATTTTTTTAAAACAATACATCTATCTTATAAGATAAATAATTTTGGGAAAGAAAAAAATACACAATGAAATGTAGTATATACACTCTCTTGTCGTTATGAAATGTAATAAATGTAGTATTCTTTGTCATTATATGATATAATAAATGATGTATATATAGTAAAAAGAAATTTGTATAAAATTCTAAGATAGTTTTTTAATTTACTAATATTGATGAAATTAAGGTCCTTCATAATGTTATTATTTTATAAGAATAAGATGATAAAGTATAATATGAGAATGTTAATTAATTGTGATATTAAAGTACAATGTGTTTATCTTAATATATTTTTTTGTAGATTCTAATGCCCCTAATGATGCGTTCACTGATGAAGCTAACAACAGCACTAGTGTGTGAACCTACAGCTACAGTCACAACAATTCTCTATTATGGCAATTTACTTCCTCGGAATCTTAACTTAGATCGATTAGTGAGGAGTGAATTTCTTCACAGAGAAAACCATTTTTTCCATTTTCTGATTACTATGTTAAGGTGCGTTTGGTAGATAGGAATAGCATGTAGTGGATTCAGGTGTTTCATAAAGTGAATGATTATTACATAGCCATGAGTTTGTTGAATGAACCAATTTAATGCGTGTACTTTTTGAGACAATCCATGTGGTAGCACAGTGTCTTAAGTGTACATTTTTGAGGCACATTCTTTGATGTTCCCCTTATACCATTTTAGTTTTTCTTTTTCTGTTTTATTTTGCTTAATTACCAATCCACATGCATTGTGGATTTCATCAGGAGTTTTTTTTTTTTTTTTTTTTTTTTTTTTTTTTTTTTTTTTTTTAAGTTTGTATCATTTTTAGAATTGCATGTTTCTATTGTTTAAACAATGTCCATGATTGATGTTTTCAATGTGTTTACAACTAGCAGCTATATTGGCTTTGATCCAATTGATTTCTTGCGGAAATAAACATTTATGTTGATTGCTATAACTTACCTTCTAATTTTATCATTAAAATTCCCAAAAATATTTTTAAATGTTAAGTATTCAAGTTATTATTTTTGTTCTATGATCAGTCATGGGTTTTTTTTTTCTTTAATAGAGTGACATGTGTGTTTGGGTTTAACGTAACCAGTGTTTTTTTTTTCCAATTTGTCGTACTCATTATTTTTTCTGATAGACACTTTGAAATGTGTATACACGAAATTTGGTACCTCTCAAATGGTAAATTAAACATAATTGTTCAAAATGAAGTTAGAAATATTATAAATATATTCTAATACAAATTTAATGGATAAAAATAAAATAAACATAAAAAATAAAGATTTTATTCCGCTGATGTAAATATAAAAAAAGGTATTTGTTACGTTTTATTATCATATAGCACGTGGACAAGTGTTAAAAAAATATTAATGCGAAATCTGATTCTACGCATAAATTCATAGTCAACTTTAATGTCATGAAAAATGCAAATAAAACATTTTAAATGCACAATTTTTTTCTTTTATTATTATTTGAAATTTATTAAAAATTATAAAATTATGTGAATATTACTTTTAGTGAAACAAGTTCTATTACTCACTTCTATGAAATTTCATTCAATAATTAAAAAATGCTTGAAAAGTATGTTATTTAAAATTCCTAATCTTAATGTTATGAAAAAAAAAAAAAAGAGTTTATGTCTGTGGTATAGAAAGAGCAAGACTCCATTGGGCCTAGTCCACAATAGCTCTGGATTCATTGTGGCCTGAAAGCTTCTCCCAAGCCCTTTAGTCCATCTTATTTAAGATCATAATCTTATTACTATGTGACAATATTTCCTGAATTAATGTTTTTTATATTAATAAAAAAGTACTGCTTTACTTTCTATAATATCATTTAAATATATTTAATGCTATAAGTTACAGAAAATATTTAATAAATTCTTTAAAAAAGCTTAAAAACTAACCAAACATATTTCATCAATTCATACAAACAATATTGCTTGAATTGATAATTCTCAAATTATGACAAAAGTTGCCCATAAATAATCAAATGTGCGTCCAAAATGTTTAGAAGTGACAACCAACCACTCATTCTGAAAGCTGCTTACTCACTAAGGAGTTGACTACTTGACTAGGCTAAAACCTAACTTCTCCCAATTGCTGAAACCACAACTCAATTTGATCTTTTGTACCAAAATGTATGTTCATTATTAGACAGGCATGGTGATAACCATAAATTTCCCAAAGGCTAAAAACATTCCAAAGCTAGGGTGTCCTTTTTTGACTATACAAGATATTCCATTTGAACTTTGGAGTAAGCAAGAAGAGCTAAGCAAAATTTACATATCTTAATATATCTTCTACACTTCTACAAGGTAGCATTACCCCTTACATATAACATAACATACCCAAGTATCATAATTCATTCTTATATATGTTAAAACCCACTAGTAAATGTCTAAGTGTTAGTAGCTTTTATTTTTCATTTGGCAAGGAATTAGTTACTTCTTTAAATCATGACCTAATCATGCATTTCATTTTAAGGGATCCACTCTAGTAACACCACCCCATGGACATGATTCTCTGTGATTTTTAATTTATGTATAAATTAATCTTAATTTATAGAGAATTTTATTCATTTTTTTATTTTATTTTTACCTACAAGTATTTATAGAGAAATTTATCTAAGCAAGTCCTTAATAAGTTAACTCTATTTATTAATTAATTTTAGTATTTTTACTTGATCAAGTCTATTATCTTAATAATCAATATCATCCCATTTAACTACCCACTATTTTGCCTTTTCTTGTAACTTTTATCTCTCTCTCCCTTGTGAGATACACCTCTCTTATTTTTTTTTTAATATTGTTTAACTAAATTACATCTTGTAACATTTTTTTGTTATTTTGAATTCATATATATACTCCTTTGAATAATGTTACTTGCATTGGTTGGTTTCCAATTCTTTCCCTATTTTCTTATATTTTTTTCATATAATTACTTCAATACTAAATAACTTGTCTAAAATAGAATCATGGACTTGTGCTTGTACATAGTAATAATGTAAAAGCTCAGCTCAAACTCACAAAGATCAAACTTATCATATTATTTATTTGTTTGTAAAACAACAAAAAGTTAGAGATGCACAAGAATTGTCTCCCATAAGGGCTGGCATAAGATTGCTTGAACTTTATTAGAATCCAAAAAGTTCATTTATAAAGTGAGAGCCAAATTTTTTTTAGTAGAAACTTTTTCATGTACATGTATTCATGTGACACAAATAAATAACTCACCATTTAGTATGTCTACTCTTAACAGAATTTCACAACAACATAACCTGAAATTATGTCCAAAAGTTCTTAACCTTTTTTACTTTATTTAGTTATGGTCCTCATGTCTTATAGAAGGTTGAGTATTCTTGGCCACCAAGCAAACTTGATTATGTGAACACTAAAGAAAGAATATAAGCATGATTAAAGAATATAGAACAAGGATCAAGTTAAGGGTCACGCATCTAAGAGCTGCTACCTCGTATGTAGTTTTGTAGAATAAAATTAATAATTTATTAAACATGTTTTCAGAGATCAAGTCACCATGTAATTGGACTCATATTTCTTCATGGGATGAAGAAGTATCCTAACGTAATTGATTCACCACCAATATGTCTCTTTTACATGACTTTTTGACCATGCATTTTTTCTTTTTTGAGAATTTTCTGAATATTATATGGATAAATTACTAAACAAGAAATAAAGAATGTTTTATTCAATCTGGGTACATACCCTACAGTGCATGCCCCATATTTCTGCCTCAAGTTTACGCCAACTACAAAGTTGCCATTGCTTGTGACACTTTTTATCATACATCACTTTCTGAATCCCACCCTGGAGACAGCAAATAATCAAGTCAAAGAAAGCCACAAACTCAAAATTGCTGAAATACATGTACCTTTTAACTAAATATAATTAAGTGTGTTAACTATACTTTCATGAATTAAAATAATATTTCACATTTATTAATATAAAGTAAACACTTACATTTTTAATCATGAATATACTTTAAAATAAAATAAATATTCTTAATATAACTTAATTATTTTATATATAATTTATCACAAATACTGCATAAAAGAGTAAATAATTACATATAAATTAAAATATAAATATTCTAATTATATTTCTATTATTAGCATTATTAGTACTAGTAATGACTAATTCACTAACTTGACTATAAATAATTTATTAGCATTATTAGTATAAGTAACAACTAATTGACTAACATAACTATAAATAATTTAATTTCCCACTTGAACCAAGTCATTCAGCCCTGTACCACATTGCACAAAAGTTTTTAACTTTTCCACTTTTCTTATGCACATTTCACATGAGTACCACATTGTTAGACAAATTTAGTAATTCCTTATTTTCCTCAAGGCCTCAAATTAACTGTCAACCAAATCTTCACCATTTCTAAGTGAGGTTTGACCAATTTGCCACTATTCCGTGTTGGTCTCACATTTTGGAATCTTTGGTCCGCAATATTCGAATTTTCATCACGAATCACATCATTCTAAATACACACGCTACTTAAGTAAGAAGTATTATCATAGTATACAAGGCTTATAACCATAACGTATGTCTCTCTATGTATATGTTCCATTACAGTAGCACAAACATTTTTGTTGCAGAATTCAGATACCCTTTGTTGCTCTCTTAATAATTCTCACACCATTTTTCTCTCTGGATTTCCTAGCTCATTTGGTCTTTCTTTCTGGTATCTTTCTTAGTGTGGTTTAAGATTTTACTTCTTCTCTTATCTCTACAAAATTCTTTATTTTTTTCCCTTTGTGAGAGCTTCATTTCTTTTCTTCGAGGCCTCTTCAATGCTGATTCTTGGCGTAACTTGATCTTCATTCTCAATTTATAAATTATATTCAACCACAACATGGCATCTAAGATACCCAACAAAAAGTGATCATTTTCCCTTTTCAGCCAACTTTGTTTCTTTATATTCTTGGAGACAAATGTTTCGGTGGCTATTGAAGCCCAGGTTCTATTCAAAATGGTATAACACTAACCTACAGGCTTCCATTTCTTTCTTTGTAACTTGTTCTTTTTTTCTTTCTTTCTAACTAACTTTGTTTTGTACAAAAAAAAAAAAATAGTTTGTCGTACGTGAAGTTTATGAAGACTAGGCTAGAGATTATACAAAAAAGAAAGAAAGCAGTGCAGAAGTTTACAAAAGGTGACATTGCTGAGCTTCTTAGGATTGGCTTTGACTATGATGCATATAAAAGGGTAAGATTTGTGTTGTGATCTTGAATTCTTCTGATGTTTACTCATTTCATTAGATGGTTCACTTTGTGAGAAAGGTGTTGAGATTCAATCACTTTTTTACGTAAAACTCTGAGAAAGATTGGTGGAAGTCTTTTATTGGTCCATTTTATGCATATGATGCGTTGTTGTGTTGTTGCCTCCTTCAAGAAAGTAACAACATATGTTTTGTTGATTCTTTGCATTTAAAGCAGACAGAAGAGTTTCTGTTGGAGCAAAATAAGCTATCTTGCTATGAACTCATTGAGAAGTTTGCTGGATGCATATCAGATCATGTTGAAGACCTAACAAAGAAAAAGTATGCTTCTCTATTTATGCACTAGCATATTGTTCTTTTCTTCTTGTTTTTTTCCCCCAAGTCTCATACATGCACAAAATAACATGATTTTCTTGCCATTCAAAATACATGCCTTTTCTTGCATATATGACACATCAAACATCTTCTTTCTCTCTTAAATTTGATAAAAAAAAATGCACTTAGTGAAACGCTTTTATTATAACAAACCTACATTATGTAGCTTTCAATGGCAATGCACATGCTCTAATTTTGTCACATATAACCAACACCACCTCCAAGAGATTAATGAAATTAAATTAACAACATTGAGGGGTTTATTAATTGATTATTGAACTTTAAACACTTCCTTGGCATTAAGAGGAGTTTATTAACAATACTTAAATGTTCTTGAACAGGGATTGCCCTGATGAGTGCAGGGAAGCTGTGCCATCACTAATGTATGCTGCAGCAAGATTTGGTGATCTGCCAGAATTGCGTGACCTCAGAACATTGTTTACCGAGAAATACGGGAATTCTCTTGATCCTTTCATAAATAAAGAGGTAAAATAAAAAATCTTATAACACATGCTCATTCATAAACCTCAACTCTTGTTGTTTTCTAAGATAATCATTTTCCTCAGGACATCTTTTTCTTTTAAAGCTTACTTTAATATTACCTTTTCTCAGTTTGTTGAGAAGCTTAGGCGAGATCCACCTACCATAGAAATGAAGATTAGATTGTTACATGACATAGCTCAAGAGTTCTCCATAGAGTGGGATGACAAGGCTTTGAGGCAAATACTTTATACTCAGTCGTCATTACGTGAAGTAAGTTTTAGATTTGATTTGTTTCCTATAGAGCATTTGTTTCAGCAGAAACATGAATTTCAATTGGTAATTAGATTAAATATATTTTATTCCTCTAATAGTTGAGACATTATTACATAGTTTTGATACTTAGACTACCATAGTCTAAGTGGCATATGATTGAGTCTTACTATTTTTCATAAACTTAATAACTCAATTATGTTGTCACATGAAAATTGATCGGGACCATGACCACATGATGGTCCAGAATTCATGGTCCCGAACATGTAATAATTTCTCTAAAGATAGGAAGTAGTTTGGGGTAACTTGTCCACAATCTCAAATAACTACAAAGGAATAAGAAAAATATTTGATAAACAATTGTAATACGCATACAACTAGACAACCAGTTATAAAATGTGAAGAGAGGTATATGTATATGTATATACAACCAGACAACATATGTTCGGTGAGTGAGTTGGCTGGTTGGTTGTGTATTGCGGTTGGCTATAAAGTAAAGTTGAAGGAATAATACATGAGCTAACCAATAATAAGAAAAAATTTCAATGCTATTGGTTGCAGGGGAGGCCAAATTCTGGGGGAGACTGCAATGAATCCAAAGGAAAAGAAACAGACACTCCAACCTTAGAAAAGAAGGATTTCAATGATGACTCATGGATACACCGAAGCAGTAGTGATGATGAAACAAGTACATCCCAAGATGATCATAAGGGTAGTAGTTCAAGTTCATTGGCAAGCATATCAGAGGATGAAGGAGAAACTAAGGGGCCAATTCCCTATTGGCTCGTTCCACCTCCATACCGCAAACAAAAGACTGACAAAGGTGAAAGAAATTCAAAGAAAACAACAGATTCTGCAGTAAGAAAAGTCATTGTTTCTGATTCTAAAACTCGCAATGCTGCAACACTAGATACAGGTGGAATGAAATCAGGCAAAGAGTATGATAATGAGCAAAACAACAGACATACAACATCTCTTATCAGAGGAAAATCTCTTCCCTCTGAACCTGCAGAAACATCATCCAAAGGGCATGCACGAACAATTTCCTTGGAATCAGGTGGTACATGGCATGTGCATCCAAATTTACCTGATTATGATGATCTGAGAGCTCGTCTTGCAGCTCTCAGACAGAGATAAGAAATGTAAAGCAAGCTTCACTAAATTCTCATTATTGTTTGGTTTAGTTTGGTCATTCTTTCATGTTGGCAGTGACAGGATTTCATGTGATCTAGGCCATTTTTTTATGTCCTGTCCTGTCTCAGCATCTATAGAGTATGTAGACATTTAAGCATAGTTTCTTCGATTCATTCTTTATTTCCATTTCTATCTCATGTTAAGGATTCAAATCACATTGTAGTAAAGCTGTAATGATGTCAGATTATAGAGCCACCCTCGTGGACTAGTTAAAATATGTTTGTACATAAAAATTTCAATATTTAATGCTATATTGCTAGAAACCTCTCTATTTCTTTTCCTATCCATTTCTTTTTCTTTTTTCTTTTTTTTTATTAGGATATGCAATATAAAATGAATTGATGATTTACTTGTAACCTCGTTACAATTTATATTTAAATAATAGCTAAAGGAAAATTTCCGAAAGATCAATGGTTTCATAAAACACAATAAACAAAAATACCCTAAAAAAAACTCACGAAGCTTTTTGTTTTTAGCCCTTTAATCTAAAAGAATTCAATAATCATGAATCTTAACATAAAATTCAGAAAGGTTTTTATACCAATGGAAAATCAGCCTAATAGAACCACAAATATAGATTTAAATGCCCAAGACCTGAAACAGAACCAAATGATCAATAAACTCATCATCTAATAATCTAACATAGAATTCAACCCAACCTAAAAGTCGGGTAATTTCTCAACCATAATTTCAATTTCCTTTTCTGTCAATGGATAAGTTAATTCCACCATGTTTAAGGAATTTACTCGATCCAATTATGAGACCTCCATTGAACAACTTGCTACTTGCTTCTCATTACATGGCCCTCTGCCTTTATAAAAGTAACATGACTCAGCAAGTATAAAAAATACGTAGTTACTTCTTTTTGTTGCCATGGCTAATTCTTAAATTTACTTCAAGTATTGATTAATAAATATTACATTACAAATTAACACACACTAGTTGGTTTCTCGTCCGAATTAGGCCAGATTGAACAACCCTAATGCTACGTAAGTGTATTCGTACAGAAGATTCTTTTATTCATAATATTAATACAAAATATCCATCATAATTAAATAGACACACAATAAAGGAATAACTGAATTTTCTGTCTCTCAATAAGGTTTTAATCAATTTAAATTTTTTCCCAACTTTTAGTGTATTATTTATTTTTTATTAATCCTTAAATTGAATCCATTAAATATTGACATAGTAAAAAGAGATTAAATGATATATTTTTTTTTATTAATACTTAATAATGTGTGTAGCTAGTATTATTTAATAGGCATATTTTACCCACAAACAAACACGTAAGTATAAAACATAGGAAAGCCACAGCACAATTTCGCGCACGAGACAAAGATACGCTGTAACATGCATTCTAAGTTCAAACAAAACATGCAAAACCCTTCATCGTACTCTTTACGATACAATCCGAGCAAGGTTCATGAAAAACTAACCATTAAATCATTACAACCTCCCAATGTGTATATATAGAGAAAGATAGATAGATAGATAGATAACAATTCAATGAAGGGAAATTAATTAATTAATAAATTAAGCAATGAAGAAGGGATTTTCATCAAACTACGTCGTTTTAGAAAGATTTTGCTGCTTGAAGTGGACGGTGGGAATAGTGGTGTGTCTAGGGTGCGTGTTCCTACTGTGGCCGTGGGATCCGGAGCTGCTGATCGAACGGCTGAACGTGAAGCGTGTGAAGGTGCACCCTATACCGCCGGTGGGTGCGGACGTGTGGATATCGTTATCGGTGAGTGTGAAAAACCGCGGCATGTATTGGATGGATCTAACGGATGTGGATGTGGGCGTGAAATACAGAGGGAAGAAGATGGGTCACGCGGAATCGGAAGGGTGGCACGTGCGAGGGTGGGGATTGGTCCACGTGGAAGGTGACCTTGAATTTAGTGGGCTTCCCTCATCTGAAGTGGCCCATTTGCTAGAGGACCTTGCTAAGGGTAGAGTCTACTTTCATACTGTTGTTGAGGTTGCTGGTGAATATGGCTTTCTTGCCTTTCACTTCCCTATTTTCTTCAAGGTATGCATGCTATTTATTCTTCATCACATTACTTTTATTTTTCACCTATTTTTCTCTCTAAAATTTAAATAAAAAATAGGAGAATAAGCATATAAAATAGAAATAAAAAAATGTTACACACTTTTAAACTAACTAGGGTATAGCTGAAGTGTTAATAGGTTAATAAAAATAAATTTGATTACTGAACATCTTAATTTGTTAAAAAGAATAATCTCCTAATCATTACGTCCTAGAATGTAAATTCAAAGAATTAGGGTTGGTAAACATAAAAATATGGATTTTTTTTTTCTTTTAACTTCTCACACTTTTTTTGCCTTTTAAATGTACAGTAATATTTCTTATAATTAATTTGCAGTATTTTTACTTGGTTTTGAGTTTCAATGGAATGCTTGGTACTTCTCTTAGAACTCAAATAATTAATAACTTAACTTATTTTGCACGTTTGATATTGGACAATATTTTTTGGCAGAGTTCTTGTGAAAGATAGTCTTCTTAATTACTCAACTCGTAGCTTTAATTATAGTGGTTTTAAAAATGAGAAATTAGTGTATCATTTGAGATTATCATGTGTCTTTCGTTCAATTAATCATGTAGCTAAGGTTTATAATTTATGAGAAACAGTTTTTTTTTTTCTGAGAAACTGTTTGGATAAAATATAGTTAAATATCATATAAACATTGATCAGTACTATAAACGCATAATAATTTCATACCATACAATAATTTTGGCTAGATCATCCTTTGAATTCTTTTTCCATTGATTTATTTATTTTAGAAAAAGTTGAACTTATAGTAGCGTTGGTCACTAACTCCAAACTAAGATGTTGGTTATGGATACTTTTTTTCATAAGTATTTATTTAAATAATAGATAAATTAAATTTTCTGCTAAATTTAATTATTTATGTTCATAAAAGTTAAAGTGTATAGTTCATTTTAATTTATGAATTATTTTAATATATTTTACTTTGTTATTAACTTCTTATTAGTATTAAAAAGCATCTAACTATAACTTAAATCTATGTAAAAGATTCACGTTGAGAGATTAAAAAATAATTTTTTTTTTAAACTAGAACATTTGAGCTTAAAACTAAAAACTAATTCTTTGAAATACTTGAATTTATTTAAATAGTTATCTCTCTAAACATTTCCAACTTTTACATGACAATCTGAACTAGAACTCTGCTGCTAAATAGTTATTTTCTTTAGCATCTCCTCTCTCCTACATTATTTTTTGTTGCTAATACTTTGAGTTTGGTGATGCTTTGTCTCTTAATATCCCAAAAGACAATACTGGCATGTGAGGTTTTGGTGAATTCAAAGAACCACTCAATTATTCTTCAGCACTGTGTTCACAAGGTAAGCTTACAGTGTTGTTACACAATTGCCCTTAGTGTGGTCCTAATTTTAGTACTGACTCTGTCTTCTTTGATGAAACTCAAGGACTAACCACAAACGTTCTGCAATCATGGGGTGAAGAACTCTCAAGAGATGTTGGTCTTCCACTATATGTTTAAATATATAATTCAAGTTTAGAAGAATCTATGGTCACATATTCTATGATTACATATTATCATTAGGATCTGGTACCATAATTGCAACATGCAATGATTGTATTATTATGATCATTATTGTAATAGAAGGTCAAGGATTTCATTAGCAATGCTCAAACATGAGGAAAAAACTTTAGAATAAAATCAACAGATTGAGAGTGCCCAAATTATACATGTATGAGAAAATACTTTCTTGTTGAATTCTATCATCTTTTTTACTTTTTTTTAATTTTTTTTAAATAGTTATATAAGAAGCTTATAAAAAACATTTACCTTTTTAATTTACCATTTTTAATATTTTAATACAAAGAAGCTTGGACAAACCCATATTTGTGATTATTAGTAAAACTATAAATGAGAAGATAAGATGTTTTCATAAATAAATAAATTTTTAATTTTCTTCTCTTTCTAGATGTTTAACTTAAGGACACAAAATCATTTATTAACATTAATTTTTAAAAAATGAAAAATAATAAAATAATTAAAAATATCCTATGTTTATTATTTTAGTTCTTTGACTATATCTATCATAATTTTAGTTCATAAATTTAATTACTTATTATCATTTTAATCCCTAAATTTAACCATTTATTCTTGTTTGATCTTCTAAATTAAAATAATAATAAATAATATAATTTAAAAATAAGAGCAACAATAACTATATTTTAAGAATTAAAATATAAATATCTTACATTTATAAAAAAAAAATTATTATTATTTTTCATCTTTTAAAAACTAAATTTTTTACTCCTCATCTTTATATAACTAAATCTTCTGTTTTGTTGACATCTCATTGTCTATCCGAAATCAGAGAAATATCATCACCACATTCTTTATTCCTTTTTCCTTTTTTCACTTTTCCCCTTACCCTATTAATGGACCACCAAAACTTTGAGAACATTGTGAGATAACTTTTTTCTTTTTTGCCAGAATAATTTTAATTTCACTTTTTCTTAATCAAGTTTGTTTTCTCCCTTTATTTCCAAACTATTCTAATAATTTTCCTGTGAGTTTTCTCCCTTGTTTTCAATCAAAATTGCAACTCCATTCCAAATAAAATTATAATACTTTCTTTATAATCTCATATTTATATTTTAAAAAATAAAACATGATAATACTGGGTATTTAATTGATTAATTTAATTAAGAAATAAGCAAAATGTTAATGAAGAAAATGATATAAACCACGAACTATTCTGTAATCATTACAAACAACATTTCTCTTGGATCTCATAAAATTTTCATTGTCACGTTCTTTTTTTTTTTTTCTTGTTACTTTTTTGTCCTCTTTCTTTTTTCCTTCCTATTTATAACTCATTTTTTCATCAAACATGTCCATTTTATTTACTTATTTTTTACTTACATTTGATAAAATTAATTTTAAAATTCGCATGTTTTCATAATAAAATTTAAGTTTGCATCAAAATTTAATGTAAAATTATTCATCTACCACAAAAATTATTTAAAGTTACTTTAAATTATACTCAATTTTAAAATCAAACATGTCAAAAAAACATATAAAAACATATGAAACCAAAGATGTAGTTAATCACCTTCATTTTTTTTTCCCCTTATTTCTGAGAAGGGTAAAATAACTTTAAGAAGAAGCAGCATAGAGTGAAGACAATGGAAAGTGGAAAAAAAAGTTGATAAGGGTAAAGAGTGGACCAACTAGGTTGAGTGGCACAAGGTTTCTTTAATGCAAAAGCATGTTAAATTGAAACAAACGAAAGGACCATGTAAAGGGTTAAAAGAGATTTAAAAATTGGAATCAACTCCTAAAATCAAACGCTTAAGCACCGACCAATGTTTATTTATAAGGTGGTCTTATAGTGCTACAATGAACCAAAGAAACTTGTGCACCAAAAAACAATTCCTTAAATCGTTGCTTATTTCCAGGGTTATCTTTTGTTTTGAACTCCCTTTGAAACCTCAAAACACAAAAGCTACTATTGCGGAACCATATTATGAGTTTATGACACATCAAATACATTGGATAGGATAGGACTTTGGTGTTTGACTCATCAAATACATTGGATAGGACTTTGGTGCTTCACTCTGAAATTTCTCTGCATAAAATAACATTTTTTTCTCTGCACAAAATAACATTTTTTTCTCTGCATAAAATAACATTTTGTTTGCTTCTATATTTCACTAGCTGAAGATATGTAATTTAGATAATTTCGTCTTTAAAAGATAAAAATTATCACAATAATCTCTCAAAGTATATTATGTTTATCATTTTAATCTTAAAAGAAAAAATCTAATGTCATATTATTGTTTGAATTATATATAATTCATTGTCATTTTGATTTTTTGTGTGACAATTTATTCAAATTTTAATTTTCTTAATTTAGAATTAAAATAATAATAAATAATATAATTCATGAACCAAAATAACCTAAGTATCTCTCAATGACTAAAATAGTAAGTATATTATAATTTCATGAATTATTTTAATAATTTTTTATCTGAACTAAATTACATGTATAAATTATAGCTTACTCTGTTATTTATGTTTCTCCTATCTTGCTCCAGAGTAACTTGCTGAGCAAACCATACCCCATGTGACAACTTAAAAATACAGCCACAAAACAATATAATTCATAGTTTCAACATCAATTGCTGACATCAGCATGAATTATTAACATTGCTGGATTATACTATTTTCACTTTTTTTTTCTCTTGATCCTATCCTGATGTAAGTACTTGCTGTGCTGATGTGGTGGTGATGAGTTGATAAAAAGAGGGGCATGTAAAATGTTATCATTATATAAATAGCCTTAGTGCATGCACTTTCAAACACCTTGGTCCCCTAAACCAATTTATGCTCCCAAGGTTCTTTGTTCTTTAGTCTTTACTTGTATACACCATGAACCTTGAAAATTGCCACTGTCTAAGCACCATAAGAAGCAGCACTAGTTTGAGTTGGGCAAGTTATGAGAGAATTGGCTACGATCCAATTGTTTGTGTCAACGAATTTATGACAAGATTGAAGATGGCTAGCTGGAAAACTTTGTGGAGGAAGATCAAGAGAGAAAGAAGAAGATTCTTTAGATCTTCAGTTTCACCTGTGTTTCATGTGCAATATGATCCTACCTCCTACTTGCAGAACTTTGATGATGGCAACCCCACTGACCCTGATAATGTTTCTCGTTCATTCTCAGCTAGATTTGCAGCACCCTCCAAGATTTTTGGGAAAATTGAAGACATGGATGGTGGAGAGTTGTAGATAAGTCATAAGATTAGCAATAGCATGGTGTAATTTTGAGTTCCTTTGGACTCATTTTCATTTTTTTTTTCTGATGAATTATGATGCAGTGTACAAAGGTTTAGACATCTAGTTAATCTCTTTGACTATTAGATGCTACATAAGTTACATTCTATCTGAATCTCTAATCTTTCCATTTCCTCTTTTGTTCATCTGTTTCTTATCTTTTTTCATATATGGCGTACCCACGAAGGTGTTGCTGATAGAATTTATTTCTCTATGATGTTTGGATGTGCCATTTGACTCATTAGCTAAAACTTTTGTAGTGTCAATCCATATGTATAAAACAACTTTTACTAATAAGAATAAAGAAACATGGTATAGTATGATAGATAAATAATAATGTCTTTTAAGTATGTAATCAGGGTTTGATTTTCAACTCCGTGTCAATAGAAAAACATTGTTTAGAGATGTAAGACGCTTAAATTCTGAAGAGATAAATCTTAAACATTCGACTAGTATATACTCCAGCTTCACCCAAAATAAAGCAACCCATTGTAAGCAACCCATTGTAAGCATAGAAGAGCTGAAGCATTTGTTCCTAGTTGCTTGACATCATGACATTACTACATTGTTGATGTTTATAATTGAAGACCACATCCAACCTCCAAATGGAGTTAATATTATTTCCTTCTTACTTGTAGCTTGATAGTGAACTTGAAAACAATTTTTTTATGACCTCCTTGTAAGGATTTTATGTGCTTAAGGTTGAGCACTATTGTTTTCATTACTTCTCTATGTTTCTAATGTTGCAAGATAGTGAATTGCACAAAATTCCTCCACTGTTGATCAACCAACAAAATCATTAACCAACTTGTAAGGTGGCCCACTAGCACCTCCTGGTCTTCTGGGACCATAATATCTGCCAATATAGAAAAAAGGAAGTAACTTGAACAACCATGTGCTCTGTGAACATGATGTGCTAGTGCTATCCAACCTTCTTTTACTTGTCCCTCTTAGAATTTAATTTCATCTTTTCTTTTCCACCTATCTGTTTTGTTTTTTCTTCAACTTCTTTTTTAACGGAATCTGAGTCTTTCATTTAATGTCACAAAGTAATCCAAGAAGAAAAGGATAAAAAAATTGGAATAGTAAAAGCAGCATGAGCCATTTTCTTGCATCCTAATTTGTTGACCCTTTTATCTTACTACCCCATCACTGATGCATTTCAGAGTAGTACAGTGGGGCACATAAAATTAATTGGTTTGTCTTTGTGCTACACCATACTTTCCTATATCTTTTGGATCAAGCTGTCTAACCATGAATGTCATTAGTTCATCAATCAAGTAGGTAAATGAGGGCTTCCAAATTTGGAGACAAAAAAGTCTCTCCATAAATTCACTACATAAATGTTTTTAGTTCACTCATATAACATTAGGTGCAAGAAGGAAAAATGCTCAACCAAATCATAGCTCAAATAAATGCAACAGAAAAACCTATAGTTTTGGTTTTGGTTCTTTTGCCATTATAATTGGTAGCTCATATCCACCAAAGTTACCATGATTGTTGATTGATTGTCCTTGAGGAAGGATGAAATTTGAGATATTGATGGAACCACTGGCTTTGATATGATGACTATGGCAATGTGGCATGCATGATTGTGATATGCATGTGTAATATATACATTTTTAGATTCCCTCAATTTCTGAGAAACCTATCATTGAAAAACATAGAAAGCTAACAAGCTTGATCTAGTAGTAAACAGTTAGTTTAGACTTCAGTCACGTTTAATACTTGCTTTTTTCTATGTATATTTTGTTAAATTTGAATTACGTAAATGTTTGATGGAATATTTATGATGATTACCGTACTTCCAATAGGCCTCTGATATGTCATTTTCTATCATATCTACTGCATTTATTAGATATAACTTTTTTAAAGTTACTCTAGACACGTTCATACCTGTTCTTTTGTTTTGAGTATTCGATATCTTTTTATATATTGTAGGTTTGTGCATGTTATAAATTCGAATAAGAGAGAAATCAATCTATATAGATATGACCAAACAATTGAAACAAATTTTATAAACATTTTTATTTTGAAGACTTATACTTTCGGCTCTGAAAATACATGCTTAATTTTCAAATAAATTGTTAAAAAATCTATAAAATGCTGATGTGAGCAAACGGCTAGTGCTTTGTTGATTTTCCAATCACCTGGTAATACCCCAGTATCCTTTGATGGTTTGTTTAGAGCCAAAGCCAACAGAAAAAATTCAAAAAAAAAAGGGAAAATAGAAATAATTTTAATTTTTATGAAATCATTTGAGAAACTTGTCATTTTAGAAGTGTGAAATCCTCATACTTGGGAACAATTATTATTGGTTAATTCCACACACACTATAAATTACTGTATGAATATACATTAATATCTTTATCATTGAAATTTTGTTTTTACATGTACACAGTTGTTATTTTCTCAGTTGAACGGAGTAAATTTGTTTTATTCTATTTTCCTTTCTTCTTTGTAACCGTTAATTTATATGCTAAAAAACATAATGGTAAAAATATCACTGTCCATTTATACAGTTAAATTTTTCAGTGTATTGTTGCATACTTGCAATTTTTGTTATCACCACCCTAAATTGATCGTAATTGTTCACCAAGCAAGTCATAATCTTTGACAGATTCAAAGGTACCAAAGAAAGTTATCATCTGAGAGAACTGTCACGTGTTCATATATGATATATGCAGGTTCCAAAGCTAAGTGTTCAAACTTTAAACCTTATATCTTGCATAAAGGATTTCTCATTTCTCATGCTAAGTTTCCATTCGAGCATCAAGCTAAAAAAGCCTTTAGCTCTGTTCAGACATTCATAAAATGTATAAAATATACTTGGTAGTAGAATGCAGAATATATATAATGGTTTCAGCAAATAATCTGATAGAAAAATGATATGCCTAACTCAACTCTTGATTCAAATTAAATCATAGTCCTCAAGGGTACAAAATTAAATAAGAATTTACAACAAAATTATTTGGGAGCCCAAAAGAGGAAATATGAATATTGCAGGTGCTCAAACTAAAACAAACAAAGTTACATGAAGGAGGTGCCACATACAACCACCACTATATAAATACTGCAATCTATGAAAACACCTCTAATGGCCTGGTAGGCAACCAAACCCCTCTCTAAAAGCTTTACTGCATCTCCCCAACTGTGTCCATCTCCAGGAGCTTTAACTTCTTCACCCTCAGTTTCTTCCGAAACAATGCCCTTTCCACCGTACACGCGAGCAAGCACAATTGTAACATCAGTTAACAAGACTATGTAAAGAGGCCTTGAGGCTAAAACACTCTTTGAAATCATGTAATAAAAAACTACCAGCAATGCTATTATCAGAGAACTGAGGGCACGTGTGGTCTCAGAAGCTAAAATGCAGGAATTTAGTACTCTTGAAGAGAATATAGCATGGTTACTATGCCTGCGAGGTTGCTTTAGCTGTTGTGTGTCCTGTGCTGAATTTTCAGCATTTGACGTGAGAGAAGGTGGTTGTGGTTTCATTTTTGTATTGTGGCTGTCAGACACATGATTGTTTTCTTCTGTAGTAGTATCAGAATCATGTGTAAGAGGTTCCTCTTCAGTACTGAACTCGAAATTGTCCAAGCTTGAATACCTAAATCCACCTTGATGTTTTAGCCTTGCCGAAGAAAGAGAGACACTGCGTTTAGCTTCACCCCCGCCTGAAAATTGTAACAAATCCAAGTAAATGTTAATAAGTAATATGTTGATTCCAACATAAATAAAATGTCACTGCAAAAAAAAAAAATGACTGCGTAACTGTGTTAACAATGGTATTTACTAAGTGTGAATATCAATGGAAAAATATATCTAATTTTGTCAAGCGATTCAATATGCTAAAAGGAGCACAGATAAACAATATTACATCAAAGAAATACCAGTTGCAGAGTTGCAGAGTTTATAACTGGATTCCTTGAAGATACTGCTAAAACTTAAAATCACTTTACAGTTCACAATGAAGGCTTGTGTTACCGTTATCAAAATCGATTATCCTAGATGTTTCAGTATTCCATAACTATAGATTTACAATTGTTGAGGTAATACATCTTAATGGCTAAGGATTGAGAACCTTATTTTTTTGGTTTTTCAAATTTTCCTTTCTCCATTTATTCTTGACATTGAAGAATGGAAATCAAATTAAATTAAAGAAAACCAAAGTATGAAACATGAATATATTGAGAATCAATCATATGTCCATGCTTACCATATACCACAAAATATGTCTAGTTAACAATATAAAAGAAATATTCACTCTATCATCGGATTCTAATAAAATTCAATATCAATCAACAAAGGAATCACCTCAAAATATTGCATACCCTCCAACAAATCAAGTATTTCAGAGACACAAATTCCATGTTACAAAAAAAAAAAAAAAAAATTTCAAATTTCAAATTTTCATGATACCCTTTGTAAAATCACTAGGTCTCCAATCAATCAAAAAAATTTTATTTCAAATACTGAATGGATTAAAGAAAGAAGAAGAAACATGTAAGTTAGCAGTGGAGAAAAAGGTTCATGCACAGGTAATATAAAGCATTTTATTCAATCAGAAATTTCTATAAATCATACAAAATCTTAATTACAATTACAATGTGTAAAATTCTTTTATACTTTAAAATTATTTATTTTTTATTATCAAATATAATTTTATCTAATCAAGATATTCTTTTTTTTCAACTACTAGTACCAACCATTATCACCTTCGTGGTAATCAACGCTGAAGTCGGTCAACGACTGAGGGCGTTGATGGCGAGGGGGAAGAAGGTTTTCAGGAGAATTGCAACCGGTGGTAGCGGACAAGGATGGCGCGTGGCGAGGAATGGGTGATGAAGAGGATGGTGTGGGAGGAAGGGAACTGATCCGACCCGTTATTAAGGCCATGCGATCCGAACCTCTCTCTGCAATTCTTCTTCTTCTATCTTCCTTCCCTCCATTGTTGGCAACACTCTCCATTTCTGATTTTCTTTCTCTTTCTCTCTCTTTTTCCCTCTTTCTTTCTCTGTTTCTGAATTTGAGTTTCTGGTATTTCCGTTAGGAGAATCTTTAGGATGAGTTTCCGGAAACGACGCCGTTTCACAAGCCCTTTTTTGTCAACGTGTAAAATTATTTTCACTGCAATATTTGCAATGAAATACTCTCAACAAAATTATATGTAATTTTTCGTGTAAGTTTTATTTTATTTCTTGTAATGAATAATATATTTTTATTTTTTATTAATATTTTTTAATTTTCCATACTATTAATAGTTATATTACGAGACACAACATTGATTTTTTTATATTTTTATATTTTAGTTGAGTCAATTGGTATTTCTTGTGTAGGCAAACAAAAATTATTTATTATTTTTTAAAACACATATTAAGTCATTAACTTGATATGTGTATAAAAATTATATTATATATTTTATGTCTGTTTATAAAAAATATTTTAAAAATTTGCTTGTCCCTTATTATTATTTTCAAATAATTTATAATGTCATTGTGACAATATGATGATGGTTTTATGATGTCATACCATCATTATAATAAATATTAAATAGAAAATAAATAATTTAGCATGATTAAAATAAAAATAAAAATAGAAAATTATACACACTTTTTTGTGAGTACGCACCAAAATGTTTTGGGAGAAAATCATGATTTGTTTATTTTAATTCTTATATTTAAGGGATAATACCGTAATTAAATTAATAGATATTTTCTTTCTCCATTCTCTCAAATTGTATCTCGCTAATGATGCAAGAGTTTACACTGACACCTCTTAACATTTTAACCAATTCATTATAACTGGGGATTTATTTTTTAAAAAAAGTGACAAAATAGTTATATATTTAAAAACCAGATATTAGAATAAAAATATAGATTTTATATATGTTATAAAATAAATAAATTTAAATTTATAAAATTAATATCATTTAATACATCTTTTAAAATTATGATAATTAATTTTGTAAAAAAAAAAACCTAATTGATTGGTCAAATTTAGTGAAACCTCTTTTTGAAACTACGCTCTACACAAAACTCGAATTCAATGAAAATTGATTTATTAACTTCAATTGACTATTTGGTTAGTGTAAAGAAAACAAGATATTAATATTTTAGAAAATTTTGATGTTATTCATTTATTTGATTTTAAGATGTTTGAACATATAGAGAATTGAAAAGTAGGATGATTCAATGTCAGAATAATTAATTATTGATATCAGTTAATTAAAAAATGTCAACATTTAAAAAATAAAAAGAACTATAAAGACTGTGGTCATGGTCAAAATGTTCCATCATATATGAAAATATATATCAAATTCAATTGAGAAAATAATTGATTATATAAATTGTCATTCAATTACTTTTTTTCATGTAAGTTTATTTCATTGACTTTTAAAATAATTATTATAAAAATCATATAAACAATATTTTTGATTGGTTGATAATCTAAAATTTTGTATTCTGATAATATATAACTATTTAACTTAATATTAAGCAAACTTTTTTGTATATCAAATACCAAATTTAACTTCTTCCTTAAATTATTCAGCTAACTACCTGGATTAGTTGAATATGACTTGTATATTGCAGTAAATTTCTTATATATTATATCTGTATTTGGTTTTTACGGATAAAAATTTATTATCGTCATTTGAGATTAAAAAATTCATAATAATTCCTATAAGAAATTTGAGGAAAGAAATAGAAAAAATAGAATTTTTTTTTTTTAATCATACTAATATTTATCTCTTCATGTGAAATATTGGCTTTAAATTCTATTATCCCCAAATATATTCATAACAGAAACATTTGCATATTTATTGCAGGAAAATGAATTTATATACTGAAAGCATATAATTTTATATTTTAATTATTATGCATTGTCGTCATAAAACTATTTATATAGATATCTATTAAAAATATTATTTATATAATTTTTCAGATATTTATATAAAGATTAAAAAATATGTCATACATATAATTATATAAAACTGTTTTATGTTGTTAGTACGCACTTCTATACAAGAAAAAGGGAAATTATATCAAAATAAAATATCAATTTGCAAAGAAAATCAAACCAACACTTGTCTTGAAAATACAATTAGATTAATTTTTAAAACTCCAAAATGCTAAAGTCAACTTTCAAGTTAGATAGATTATAAATACTCGTATTAAATAACATTAAATATTCCATTGACAATTAAATTATAGTAAATTTATATTAGTGTTATTATGGCAGAAAATTGATCTTTAATAATAGTATTATTTAACCGTAAGTTTATGCTTTTTTTTTTCCTTTTCATTAAATGTTTACCATGAGTTTCAAAGCAAACGCATTCCAAGATCATCTTTTAATGTTCGTATCGTGTTCTCCTAAGCCTTCCAATTTTTCTCCATTTTCTTCTTCAAATCGTCCTTATTCAATTCATAGCATTTCCAAAAAGAAAATGTACATTTATACGTAAATTTTAGAGAAATATATCGATACACTAATTACAAAAAAAAAAAAAAACATTTTGCATAAACAATAATCAAAATCTAATCATATGAAATCTAATATACCATGAAAGATCGTATAATGTTATTTTTATCCTTTAAATTCTATTTTTTATATAAAAAAAGTTATCACAAATAAAATTGGCAGTGAACTAAAATGACTAATTGGGCAAGAAAAGGGGGAAAATTATAAAAAAAAAATGATGGGAATTGATTATAAATCTTTAAAAAAAAGAAGAAAATATCTCATTTACTCTCCAAATTTGTCACAAATGGTAAAATATCAAAGTCTACTAAAAAAACCACACCCTTTGAATATAATTCTTGGTTTGAATAGGATTTGATACGAAGACCACGATTTTCAGTCAAGACCATTACTTTTACCAAATACTATACAAAACGGTGAATGCATTTAAATAACACACGAATCCATTCACCAAACAATGTATATAAATGTAAATCTCATTTGCCTCAAATTAAAACCTCACTAGCAAAAACAATTATCCTTAAACCAAAACCAAAAATGCCTAAGAACATCACAAAATCCCTTAGAGAATACATGTCCAAGATCAGAAATCCCCAACGTTCACATGTAATCCAATTACCCTCTAAGAAATGGATCCTCACAGGGTGCAAGCACCCAAGAACCCCTTCAATCGACTTAGACAGCCTTAGCAAAATCAAAAACACACATCATGCCACCAACAAAGACGACGAGGAAGCCATGTTAGCAGACATCGATCGTTTCCTCTTCGAGAATTTCAAGTCCCTATTCTTCGAAGATCGCAAAGAAACCACCACCACCAACAATCACAGAGAAGAAAAATCTCCAAAATTGCCCATGAGGTTAGATAATCATCATCATTAACTTCTTCAAATTTCCTTCAGTAATTTATAATTATAAATTGTTTCTTGTTTCATTTCTAATGAAAAAATAGAGTTAAAAAACATGTTTTTATTAATTATTTAAAAATATTTTTATGAAAATATTTTTAAAATTAAATAAAAATAATGAAACATTATTTTTTCGTTTTCACAATTTTTAGATTTTTTTTTTATGAAAATGAAAATTTAAAGTAAAAACTGAAAACAAATTTTTAAAACAAACGTTTCGGCTGATCATTGACTTATTTTCGTCATTTCAATTTAATATTATTGTTTATTTATATTTTATCTTCCATCAAAGTTAAATTTCTGCTATTCTAATCATAAACTTAAATCAATTTTATTTATTTTCATAAATTCTTTTTCTTTTTGTTTTCTCTTCTAAAATTTAAAATTAAATTAAAATCTTAATTATTTCTCTAATTTAGTGATTTTAGTTCTAATCCAGTATTTTCCCCCACATATTTAGATTGATTATCATTATTTGATAATATGCACAGCCTCAAATACTTAAGTTTTTTTTGTCTAACTAGAACAATAAAGATTAATTAAAATTTTATTTAAAAATAATGTAAAATCGTATATCTTAGGTATATATTATAATTATAATTATAATTAATTGCTATGTTTAGGTTAAAATAATTTGTATGTATTACTTCAATAACGTAAAATCTTTAGATATGTCACAATCAGGTTTGAAGAATATTCCTCAAACACAGAGTCAACGAGCAAAACAAGAACCACCTTAGTGATGTCATCAACAGACAGCGATGGGACGAAAGAGAGAGTGGTTCCAAGCAACTGTGTGGTGGTGTTAGCAAACTCAACCAATCCAACCGAAGATTTCCGAAAATCAATGGAAGCTGTGGTAGAAGCCACTCTCAAAAACTCTGAAAACGTTGATTGGGAATTCATGTCAGAGCTTCTCTTCTGTCACATGAATCTCAACGACAAGAAATCGCACAAGTTCATCCTCAACGCATTCGTCGATGTCGTCTCCGCCATGCGCCGCCCACCGGAAACTTCTCCGACCACCGCGCCCAAGCCGCGTAGTGTTCGAACAGTTAGGATCGGAAAAGAGGTGCGCAAGAAAACGAAAGAAGTTACGTTGGAATTTGGGTCCGCAAAAAATTGAAGTAATGTGGCAGAGAAAAAATAGTGGTAACAGTAATAATAATTACTGTGTAGTAACTTTTTTATACCTATATTTAATGAAAATTTATTTTACCATCACATGCTTTTAATATAATGATGTGATTGGAGAGTAAATTTCTATTAAATGTGTGTAACAGAGTTTTGTACTGAAAGTAGATATTTAGTTAAGTTTTTTTTTTTTTTTTTTTAAGAACTGTAACAAAATAAGGTGAATGAAAATTTGTACTTCTCAATATTTTCATATTTTTTGTTATTATTATAATAGTTTAATGTGGTTTGCAATTTTTTTTATATCATGCAGTAATAAAAATCGTTATCTTTTTTTAATAATTAATAATATGTAACTGTTAAAATCAATATAATTAATTAATTATACTTAATGACATAGAGATATTGTCATTGATTACTTTGTCAATTTCATTTAGACTCAGCATATGTTTTTTTGGTATTACATAAAACTATTAATTATTCTAATAATTAATTATTAACCTTAGTATTTAGACTTAATAATTACTATTATTATTTACCCACAAGTCATTAGTTTAACTGGTAATAGTTTAAACCCCATAAACTCTCGAAGAAACATAATTAAAAGAGAAAACCAGTTAAAAATAATCAATCATGCTCTTCCGGAAAGAAATGTTGACATTGATTATTGTGTATACTTCACATCAATGTCATCATTACTAAAAATTATACAATTATCTATATTAGAGTAATTTTTTTTATAATAATTATTGATAATAATATGTAATTATTTATATTTTAAAAAAATAATTTTAAAATAATAAATAAAAAGACATAATAGTATAATCAATGAAACCATAACTACCACCATTTTTTTTATCCCGCTGTTTAAGTTAATCATTCATTGATTTAAACATTTGTATGCATTGAAACACTTTCTCCTTATTATAATGTTAGTATGTTTATCACTAATTTGTAAAATTCATCTGAGTAGTCAAATAGTTTATTTTACTTACCATAATTATAATAACTCTCAATATATTATATGTCTTTCAAGTCCAGTCTATTTACTAATTAAACAAATGTAACTTTTATATAATTTTTAAAAATTAAATCTGAAAACAAATTAGGTTCTTTTGCAAAAGCCAGTAAAAATAATTACTTTTCAAAAAATAAAAAAATGCACACATCTATTTAAGTAGAGAAAATAAGACTTTAATTTATTAAAATATTTAAATCAGTACACACATCATTTGACTTTAATAAAAGAAAAAAATATTATTATCGCAATTTACACTATGATTTAGTCAGTGAAAAATAATAATATAATTACCAGGTTTCTAAATTATTTAAGAATTTTTTAATCAAATTAATAAACTAAAAAATTCTAGTCGGTTCTTTGTATTTTTAAATAATATTTTATAATTGGATCCTTGAATTTGCAGTCATTCCAAGTCATTATACAATAACTTGAACAGCTCAATTATAAAACTAAAAACAATATAAATTTTTTTGTTATAATTTAAATACTACATAACAAAATTATTAATATGTTAAAAATAATTAATTTAGAAAACAATAATTTAGTAATGGGAAATGATTAACATTGAAGAAAGAAGCAATGAGAAGAAGTTTCTAGAAGGAAAAGAATTGCGAGGTAACATCCTTACTAGGACCCTTCCCTCCAATCCCATGTAGTGTTGTTTCTCTTTGGTATATTTCTCGTTTGGTGGTGCCATACCATCTAACAATATAATAATATTTTAATAATTTAAAATTGAGAAAGTTCGTCAGCGAAATTTAAAACCTAAACTCAGAAAATTCCACCACACGAAATCTCTTGTTCCTCTCTCACAGGGGTAACACAAACTGTTCTTCACAACCCCCCATTTCCCCTTGTTCTATTGTCACATCAGGTAAAACCCTATCACTTTCCCAGATCTCTCTCCCTTCGCTTACACGCTTCCTTTATTCCTACTTTTTAATTCTTCTTTTTTGTTATCAGATTATATCACTCTTGCGTTTTTTTAACTTTTTTACCGATCCATTTCTTGTTGCGTTTAGAGTTAACTTGTTGTCGTTTATTGTATTATTATTGTTGTTGTTTGTGCGTGTGCAAGTGTTACGATTTTCGATTTTTGTTTTTTCAGATTTGATTTTTCTGTGTTGTGTGGGAATTTGATTGAGCAAGATGAGTGTGGTGGGATTCGATTTCGGCAATGAGAGTTGCATTGTTGCGATTGCGAGGCAGAGAGGGATTGATGTTGTGCTCAATGACGAATCCAAACGTGAAACCCCAGCTATTGTATGCTTTGGTGAGAAGCAACGTTTCATTGGCACTGCTGGTGCTGCTTCGAGTATGATGAACCCTAAGAATTCTATTTCACAGATTAAGAGACTTATTGGTAGGAAATTCGCTGATCCTGAATTGCAGCGGGATCTTAAGTCGTTGCCGTTTGTTGTTACTGAGGGCAATGATGGGTACCCTTTGATTCACGCAAGGTACTTGGGTGAGGCTAAGACTTTTACGCCTACACAAGTTTTTGGGATGATGTTGTCGAATCTTAAGGAGATTGCGGAGAAGAATCTCAATGCGGCTGTTGTTGATTGCTGCATTGGGATTCCTGTTTATTTTACTGATCTTGAGAGAAGGGCTGTGTTGGATGCTGCAACTATTGCTGGCTTGCACCCGCTGCGGTTGTTCCATGAAATGACTGCAACTGCATTCGCATATGGGATTTATAAAACTGATCTTTCGGAGAATGATCAGCTAAATGTTGTGTTTGTTGATGTTGGGCATGCTAGTATGCAAGTGTGCATTGCTGGATTCAAGAAGGGGCAGTTGAAGGTGCTGGCTCATTCGTTTGATAGGTCGTTGGGTGGTAGGGATTTTGATGAGGTTTTGTTTCATCATTTTGCTGGCAAGTTTAAGGAGGAATATAAGATTGATGTTTTTCAGAATGCCAGGGCTTGTATAAGGCTTAGGGCTGCTTGTGAGAAGATGAAGAAGATGCTTAGTGCAAATCCGGAGGCGCCTCTTAACATTGAGTGCTTGATGGATGAGAAGGATGTCCGGGGCTTCATCAAAAGAGATGAATTTGAGAAACTAAGTTTACCCATTTTGGAACGTGTGAAGGGACCTTTGGAGAAGGCGCTTGCTGAAGCAGGTCTTACAGTTGAAAATGTACACATGGTTGAGGTGGTTGGTTCAGGTTCTCGTGTACCAGCCATAAACAAAATATTGACTGAGTTTTTCAAGAAGGAACCTAGAAGGACAATGAATGCTAGTGAGTGCGTTGCTAGGGGTTGTGCTCTACAATGTGCAATTCTTAGCCCAACGATTAAAGTACGCGAGTTTCAGGTAAAGTTTCTTGCATTGATTGGATTGTTCTCTATTTCATTTCAACTCACAAGGAACCTCATATGCCACTGTTGATTTTGTTATCTTGTTCGGTTATTATTTTCAGTACTTGTCGTAGAACTTTGTAGACCTTTAGGAATTATAATTTGTGAACTTTAGCATGTACCATGCTATTTTAATCACGTACCTGTGTTTAGGCATTTAGGAATTTCACGCATCAGATTTTTTGTGCCTTTTACATTGATTTGTCAGTTGTCCTTGATGTGAATTGTTCATATAATTAGTTTTGAATGTGGTATGATGTTGCTATTTCTTTTCCTTTTTATTATGTGAAGGTCAATGAAAGCCTTCCTTTCTCGATTTCTCTTTCATGGAAAGGTTCTGGTCCAGATGCACAGGACAATGGACCAGAAAATCAGCAGAGCTCTCTTGTTTTTCCCAAGGGGAATCCGATACCAAGTACCAAGGAACTAACATTCTACAGGTCAGGAACATTTTCTCTTGATGTACAATATGGAGATGTGAGTGGGCTGCAAACTCCTGCTAGGATCAGCACATATACTGTAAGTCATTTTCCTAGTTTCTCCTTTCGTTGTTACATTATTTTTTTCTTGGCAGTTCTGTGACTCTTTTGAGTTTATGCAGATTGGTCCTTTCCAAACTACAAATAATGGAAGGGCAAAAGTTAAAGTGAAAGTTCGTTTGAATCTGCATGGAATTGTATCTGTTGAAGCTGCGACAGTAAGTTTTTCTGGATTTTGGTATCCCCTTCCCTCACCTACAATAACCTCACTTGTGGGCATATGATAGTAGACAGTGAGTTTGTCCGTCATCTAACAAGATTTTGTTGTTTTGCTTAGCTCCTGGAAGAAGTAGTTGATGTTCCGGTTTCCAAAGAAGCAGCAGGGGAAAATACTAAGATGGACATTGATGAAGCTCCAGCAGATGCTGCTGCACCTCCTGCCTCCAACGAAACTGGTGCTAATACGCAAGATGCAAAGGCTAGTACTGATGCCTCAGGGGTTGAAAATGGTATCCCTGAGAGTGGAGATAAGCCTCTGCAAAAGGATACTGATACCAAGGTTTGTACTGTTGAAAATAATATTTAAGCATGTGCTGGTAATATCTTTTCCTTTTCATACATGTGCTGTCAGCCATGTTCAATGATGTATACATATTATCTACTCTGCTTGTTGGTTCTTTATGCTTCAGTTAGAGTTGTTCTACATGGTTATGTGATTCTTGTAATTTGGCTCACTGGACTTCTAATGTTGTAGGTTCAGGTTCCAAAGAAAAAGGTTAAGAAAATTAACATTCCAGTAACAGAGATAGTTTACGGAGCAATGGTGCCTGTGGATGTCCAGAAAGCGGTAGAGAAGGAGTTTGAAATGGCTTTGCAAGATCGTGTGATGGAAGAAACAAAGGACAAGAAAAATGCAGTTGAGGCATATGTTTATGACATGAGAAACAAGGTGGGTGTTATCTTTTTTCTTCTATCACCCTTACGCAATGGCTAACATCAACTACAAATTCTTGTCATATATTGATTGCTGATTTTCTACCTGTTATCATTTCAGCTTAATGACAAATACCAAGAGTTTGTCACTGCTTCAGAGAGAGAAGATTTTACCGCCAAACTTCAGCAAGTGGAAGATTGGCTTTATGAAGATGGTGAAGATGAAACTAAAGGTGTATATGTTGCCAAGCTTGAAGAACTCAAAAAGGTATGGAGTTTTGTGGATAAGAAAATCCTAGCTTCTCTCCCTCAGTCAAACTGTAAAACTGTACAAAGGAAAAGGGACAAGAGTCCATGTTGCTGTTACCCTTTGCATTTTTTACGCAACAACATAAGTGCTGTGAGCTATTTCCATGTTAGTTTTAAAATGGACAATCTTAATGGACTTATATTTTTGTAATTTCAGCAAGGTGATCCAATTGAAGGGCGTTACAAAGAACATATGGAGAGGGGGACTATAATTGAACAATTTGTTTATTGTATAAATAGTTACAGAGAAGCTGCAATGTCAAATGATCCCAAATTTCATCACATTGACATTAATGAGAAAAAAAAGGTAATTGCTCCACAATTTTCTTTTCCTTAGTTTCTTTAAATGAGTTGTCAATATATCTGAAACCTATTTTCTTTTTACATGTTTGTAGGTAGTAAATGAATGTGCTGAAGCTGAGAACTGGTTTAAGGAGAAGCAGCAGCAGCAGAATTTACTTCCAAAACATGCGAACCCTGTACTATTGTCAACTGAAATAAGAAAGAAAGCCGAAGCTGTCGATAGGTATTTGTTGTTTAAATTCTTGATGAATGAAGCTTGAATTTGGGTAATTTAGACATCAATTTTGCTTGGGTATATCCTAGTCTCTGCCTCTGGCTTCATTTGATTTTAGTCGTTTTTTACATATTTTTTTTGGTAGATTTTAATTCTCAAATTATTTTTTTTTAAATAGTTCTTAATTCTTATAACTATTTTGTGGTAACATTTTCTGGATCTAGTCATGTTATCAGTAATTTTCCCGAGGTGACATGGCACAAATCACCAAGTAGTAACAAGAACTATTTTAAATTTATTTTATAAACTTTTGAGGACCAAAATCAATAATTTTTAAGAACTAGAAGTCAAATAAAGTTTCATGGGGATAAAAGTAATTTTTATCCTGGATCTTCTTGGTAGTCCTTAACAGTGGCATTGCATTGCATAATGTATCCTTATAAACCACTCAATTTGGGAAAGGATTAGCTGTCACCTGTGAACTTTCCAAAATCTTTTGCTCCTATATTTTCTGTTTAAAAAATACAATTCCTTTGAATAGGTTCTGTGAACTTTCCAAAATCTTTTGCTCCTATATTTTCTGTTTAAAAAATACAATTCCTTTGAATAGGTTCTGCAAGCCCATCATGACAAAACCAAGACCAGCACCCAAGCCTGCAACACCACCACCAGGACCAGCGACCCAATCTTCGCAGGGTGATGAGCAGCAGCAATCTCACAGCGATGGTGATGTCAACAGTAATGAGAATGTTGTGGATACTGCCGGTCAGGCTGCACCAACATCTACTGAACCAATGGAGACTGATAAGTCTGAGAACACAGGCTCTGCCTAATTTTTGTTGCTGGTTTGCTCTCAAGTTCATGCTCAAACTAGTAGTGTCTACTACATTTGTATAAGCATGAGTATGAATTGACTCTTTGGTGGATTCACAGTGTGGTCCTGGAATGTTTTTAGGTTTGGTGTAAGTAGAGCCATCTCGGTTGGTTGGTAGGTAACTTAAGTTTTAATCAATATTATCACGGTGGTTCTTTGGAATACGGATTTATTTTTATTTTTTTCACATGGTTCTTTGGAATACGGATTTATTTTTATTTTTTTCACAACAATTTTTGATGAGAAAACAATAGTTGTCTGCCTTTGAATCCAATGAGAGTTACTTTCTCTAGGTTAATAGATTATTTGTATAAGATTTTTAGATGTTGATTTATAATGTTTGTTTCTCTTTTAATGTTTTAGTGTGTCATTATAACCACCGAATGTAAACTGGTCTAAACCCATTGTTATGAAAATGGCTTAGACCAAAATGGTACCACCGATAATTGGTTATAGAAGTGATATGGATTGAGTTTTTTATTTATCTCTTTCAAGTGTAAAGAGTGTTGAAAATATTCTGATTTTTTTTTTCAAGTATAATTTTTTTATAATTTAAAAAATGAATTTTATAGGTTATGAATGTTTTAAATTTTTTTTAATGAATTCATTACTAGTTTCTAGTAATTTATTTGATTATAAACTTTCAGATTCAAAGTCTTAAGTTTTATGTAGTTTGATAACTACCTTATTTCTATAATAGTTTTATCTTTTAGCTTTGAGTTTTCATTAATTTCTTCTAAGACCAAGTGTATTTCAATTTGATCCGTGGTAGGTATATCAATGGACTAGCTTATGCATCCTTTTATCTGATAAATATCTAATTTAAAATTAATTTTAATTTTGATTTGTTTATTATAGATGGTTTAATTCTTTAATATTTGTTAATAATTAAATGCTTTTGATTAAAGTAATCACATCTAATTGGGTCTGATGTTAGATTATTCTTATATTAGATTTCTTATCATGTGAATTTAAAGTGTCAGGTTTATAATATCTGTAGAATTTCACTTATCCAGTTTTAATAAACATTAATAATAGCAGTAAAAAAATAAATAAAATGTGATAATAACTACTGACCAAAAAAGTTGAAAAATAGGTTAAATTAGACATACTGTGAAGCGTATGGTTATATCTTAATTTAAACATACAAGATTTATGAAGCTTATTATTATATAATGATTATATCGTGATTTAAACATACAGACTTATGAAACTTATAATTATATATGTGTGCCTGCCCGGTAAAAGTTGTTTTTTTTTTTTGAAAATGATTATACCGTGATTTAAACATACAAGATTTATGAAACTTGCCTACCCGGTGAAAGTTTGTTTTTGAAGCTGTCTCTTTTATTTTATATTGAATTTAATTATAATATGATCAATTTCTTAAATTTTTTCATGTATTACAATGGTTAAGTTCTAAGATATTCAAATTTAATAATTAATATATTAATAATTATCATTATCAAAATTATAAATTATTATCCATCTTCATCTCAATAATTAATTTGTATAAAGACTTAATACATAAAAATAATAAAATAATAATGATATGTTTATAATTTTTAAAAATTTTAAAACTTAAATATCGAACAACACTGTTTAAATTGAATTTTAAGTTTTAAATATGCACTAACTATTTTAAATAAAATTATAATTAGATTGAAAATATGAATTAAACATGTTAAATTATTTAAGTAAGCTAAGAAAATATTATAAGAATCATTAGGAATTTATGTAAACAACAAAGAAGGTAAATCTAGACCCATTTATATAAAAAATGTAGATCAGTATCTATAGCAGTTCATATCAATTTATATGGAAAATGTATATCTACCCATGACTACAGTAGTCGTATCAATTTGTATGGAATCTACCAATACCTACTGTGGTAGGAATCAATTTGTATGGATATGGAAATTAGTCAAAAAATATTTGATTAAGACACTGTCTACGCTCAGAAGCAGCATTGTAAACAACTTGACTACTCGTGCTTTATCGATCAACCCTCTTTTCCTTACTCTGAACTTTACTAAGGTTTTCTTCAGCAGTCTGAAAAAGGGCAAAATAGACATATGATAACCATTGACATCTTTGTCCAGCATTTGCAGAATCCTGAGAAAAATTCCTAAACACTTCAACCTAATCTTCATCCTCTTGTGGCTTCAAGTTTGGCATCAGAGGAAAGAAATTGTCAGGACTCTCTTATATTTCCTTCGAAAACCTAGGTTCGCCAGATCTAAATCTTCTGGCTCAAACATTAGATAGTCAACAATCATGTTATCACCGTCCAAAGCCGCGTTGAAAGTTTTAATTACAAAATATCTATTGAACATAGCACTGGAAAATTGATACACTTGTTAGTAAGAAAGCTTAGGAAGAAACTTGAAAAGTTGTATGAAAAATGTGCATGAAAAACAGAAAGAAACATTAAAAACTACCAACAATATGACACCAATAAATAGATAAATAAAAATAACAATAAGAAAGCTTAGGAAGAAACTTAAAAAGTTGTATGAAAAATGTGCATGAAAAACAGAAAGAAACATTAAAAACTACCAACAATATGACACCAATAAATAGATAAATAAAAATAACAATAAGAAAGCTTAGGAAGAAACCTGAAAAGTTGTATGAAAAATGTGCATGAAAAACAGAAAGAAACATTAAAAACTACCAACAATATGACACCAATAAATAGATAAATAAAAATAACAAACCATGAAGCCTTGTGCAACTAGCAAAATGTCTCCAAATGTTTTTTTACCATTTACATACTAGGATACTCATCTAATAAATAGTTTTTCTAACTAAGTTTCAAAAATTATATTTTAAATATATAAATTTGTATGCAAGTTTTATATTACAAATTAGTTATTGTTAATGAAATTTAATTATTTTAATCATAAATTAAAAACGAGTAGGTATGATTGTTATGTGCACAGACATATCTAGCACTAATAGCTTTATCTTAAAATTAAAACACTGTTTGTGTAGTATACTGTGTTTGTTTTATACAGTAAACTTAAAGAATATAAGAAATGTCTTCAAATTGTGTTCCTAAGCTTTTTAAACTTCTTTTGAATATTCATTTTGTATGTTTTAATTACATAAAAACAAATTTAATAATTAACATATCAATAATTATAATTATCAAAATTAAAAATTACAATCTATTTTGTTGTCAACAATCAATTCATATGAAGATTTAATGTGTAAAAATAACAAAATGATAATGATTTATTCATAATTTTTTAAAAAATTTGAAACCTAAATCTTGGTTTAAAAAATTAAAACATAATTTTAAATTGAATTTTAAGTTTTACGATTTTGAGGTGGACTAACCATCCGTTATCATAAAAAAATAAAAATTAAGATAATAAAAAACAGCACGAAAAACAATTAAATAATAAAACTCTAGCCATTATTTTTAAATAAATATTATAGAATATGATTTTTAAGAAGTAACTCAAATTCTAAGATATTTTAATCATATAAATTAAGCTTTAATTTATGTTTATAATTTTATAGAAATATATTTATCTCCATTAATTAATTTTCTTTAAATAATTAAATTTTAAGACTAGATCAGATGATGTAAATTGTTCTCCCAAATAGAACACAACTTATGGAAAACAAAACGCAAGTTCTGATTTCAACTTGAATCAAAATTTCTCTGCAATTTTCCTCTGTAACAATTCGTTCTCTCCATTCTCAATTTCCGGCCAGTTTTCTCAATCTGTAATTTTCGCCACTCATTTCTATTCATCTCAGTGTTTTTAGAAAGTTGGAATCTCACCCCTCTTCAATTTATTGTAAGATTCATCGATTACGAACTTAAATTGATTTCGTATCTCTAACACGGATCTTATTTTTCAGTCGATTATCTCCCACAATAGTTATCTCTTCAAGATTCCAGATCTGAGTGCACATGATTCGTGAACCATCGTTTGCATTTGGGACTACCTTGATTTGGGGTTTGAAGTGCTTTAACGAAACTGGGGTTTGGGGTCTCTAAATTTGTAAACTTTTTGTTGAATGGAGAGTCGTGTGGGTATTTGAGTAACTGGGTCACTGTTAGAGCGGAGAAAGTTTGAGAATTGGGTTTTGATTTTTCTTTTTCTGGAAATTTTCGGGGTAATTAGGTTGTTGTGAGAGAGTTTGTTGGGTCGGCATCATGTTCTATGGTGCGGTGGTATGGGACCCTTGGCTTATTGTTGCTCAAATTGTGTGTCTTCAATGTTTGTACTATATCACTCTGGGGTTGTTGTTGTCCATTCTTGTTGGTACACGCGTGTCTCGGTTGAGTCTTGTGTATTTCTTTGATTATGTCGCAGTTACTACTACTACTGTTACCGGTTGGTGTGTTATTGTTTCATTTCTGCTCAGCTCAGTTGCAGGGTAATTGTTCTGTTCCACCTTAACATCATGCTTGAATTGGTTATTAGTTAGCCTGTAATGTAATAATTGATTGCTGATTAGTGATTGTGACTTTCTGATATTGAGTTTTGACTCCACTCCTTAAGAGTGTGTTGTAGTTTTTAACTCACAATGATAGGTTCATTGTTCATTTGTTTTTTTAGTTGTCATTGCTTCTTTAAGTTAGTATCTTGCCTCATTCTTTCATTCTTCTACATTTTTTGTTTGTTTATGTTTGGTTTAGCAGTGTTATGCCTACAAGATTATAAATGAATGTTCATTCTTTAATCTGTTTGTTCTCTTTTGTATTGGAATGTTTGTGCTGTATTGCAGTGTGGGGATAGAAACAAAATGTTAAGCTTTGGACCTTTGAGATATCCTTCTTTAATGCATTTGTAATGATTAAGAAATAGCAAGACTTGGTGTGATTTGTATATTAGATCTCATGTTTGGAATGTTACCAAATAGGAAATGTTTTGTTTTTTTAAAAATTCAGTGGATATAATAGTTTAGATTTATGAATTCTTTGAAATATTGTGTTTGTTCTTTGTGATTAATTTGTGTGGGAGGGATGAACCAACGGAGGCACTCTTAGCTTTTGGGTTACGGCTCTATGTCTTTTTTACTGAAATTATGCGGTAACTTTATGTTTTACTTACGTTACTATTGTTTTAATGCAGCTCGGTATATATGTTTTATTTGATTGAAAGATCAAAGAAGTGCTTGGATTTTTCAGCCACTCTCTACATTGTCCATCTTTTTATATGCATTGTGTATGGCGGTTGGCCTGCCTCTATAACGTGGTGGATTGTGAATGGTTCTGGAATTGCAGTGATGGCTTTGCTAGGTGAACGCCTGTGCATAAAGCGTGAACTCCAGGAGATATCATTGACGCGTTTTCGTTCAAGTAAGAACTTCCTCCTCGATGGATGTTTAGTTGGCTAATTGGACATATGCTGTTTAAAAATTTGTTTTTTTCTCTGTATTATATTTTATCTGTTCTATATCCTTTTTCTTTTTAAAAAAATTGTGTTTACTTATTTCAAATACCTGAATGTATGTTCAGGCTGTCAAACTCTATTTATATGAGGCAAGCATTTAAATTCTGTATGCTTTTTGTGTTTACTGTTCTTTTGTTTCTCGCTTGTGTTCCCCTGTGGTATATTTATGCATTTCAGTTTGCATATGTTGCATTGAGTTTTATGATTTTCTCTTTGTCGGTAGCTCACTGATCCAGAGCTAGGACATCCAGGGAGAGCTGCAGAGTTAGATTCCTAGCATTATGCTCCCCAATCGTGAAAACCGGTAGGAGTTAGGTCTAGTGTACGAGGCTAGTGCCTTACATTTAGTGTCCTACCATAGTTCGTGGAGGACTGTCTCCTATGGATGATGCTTGTGGGATTAGAGTGCCATACTCCGATTAGATCTAAGGCTGAGATCAGAAGCTGTGAAAATCTGGTGGGTAGAATTTTATATTGATAGAAGATCATTGATGAAATAAACTTTTGAAATTGTTGAGAGATCTTTCCTCCAAAGCCCCCATCGTCTGGATTGAGGTTGTTGACATTTCCCGTCTTAGTCAAGACCCTAACAAGTATGAACCCTCTTGATCCAAGGCTCCATGCCCCTGTCCCAAACGCCATGCCTCCGAATCTGGCCAATACCCCAAGGCTGTGAACCCACCATGAAACGACCACCACATGCTGTCAACAACCACTTAACCTCCTCCAAGCATCAAACTACCAAACTGAAACCCAGCCATCCAGTTGTCCCTGTTCTCTAAACCAGCTGTTCTCCAGCCCAGCTCAGGAGCAAATAGCAGTGGTAGCAAGAAGCAAACCCCATTCTGTGATACCAATCCAAAATCCAACAAGCACAAACAGAAAAACCAGGATTTAACTCAAATTGAGCTCAAGTTCACTAAACAACTAATGGGTTTGAGCAAAATCACACATTTAAGTCTAATTCAATAAATGATGATTATAACAATGAGCAGTTGAGGGAATTTTCTCACCCAAACTGATCAATAAGGGTGGAGAAAGATGGGGTTGAACATGGCTGTGAGTTAGAAAGTAATGAAAAAAGTCTTATTTGTGGGATTCAGAGAGGAGGGAAAACCGAGAGAGTCATATGAAGAGGAGACCATACAAGTACAACATTAATAAAGGCTTCATCCTATTAGGTGAGGTTAGCTACATGAATTATATGACGTCAATTGGTCAAAGAGGAGCCCATTTTTTTTTTAATATTTAATAGATATAAGGACTATTTTATAATAAAAATAATATAATTTTTAAATTTATTAAATACAAGGACAGTGTTAATATCTTAAAAATTTTAAGATAACTTCAAAATCTTTTAAAATTTATTTATTTACATGATTTTACTTGGAGTATCCATACTCCAATTGTTGGTTGGAGTACGGGAGATGATCCTATTACAAACTGTAAAACATGCAATCTTTCTGAGTAAACACCACTCTGACTAAGAATTTTCATTATGTGAACACTGGCAAAAAGAAGGGCACTGCCTCTCTGCCCTCATCTTTTATTGTGTCAAACATTAAATTTAATTTCTTTTAACAGTTTAATATGGACATATGATTAATTTGGTGTGGAGTCTGAAGAATAGTAGTGATTGATTTGGGAGCAGTTGAAGGGTAAAGTAGTCTAACAAAATATGTACACCAAATGGGGGTATTCCCTTTGTTATAGATCATAGATAATGGTGTGTTGGAGAGCAGTGTGTTTTATATACTGCGAAATGTTGGTTGACTATTCCTGTGGCTTAACACTTTTGAGTTCCTTTCAGATGTTTGATTGGCCCAAGTACTTTTGAATTCAAGAAAAGAAGTGCTGCAGGATGGTCACAACTCTTCTATATTTTGGATGATCTACAAGATATAGCCCAAGAAGTGAATACTGAATAGTTCTATTCTGCCATGAAAGATCTATATTTCCATTCTATTTTTTAGTTGCAATAGAATTGAAACATCTATAACTAAGACGAGACTAGGTACATAATTTTTCAGGAATTTCTGGAAGTCTTGATGTAATTTAATCCTATTATATTTCAATTTTCCTGCTCTTTAGTGTTGTTGGTGAAGGTGATACACTTAGTTGATAGAGCTTCTATTCTTTTTACCTTTTTTCTGAGTTTCCGGATCTGTTTACAATCTTGGAATGATATGTTATTTTTTTTTGTTTCCCATTACTTTTAATGGGGTTGTTAATCAGGTAGCAGAATGAACCTCTTACTCAGAATTTTTATTGATCGAGAAATATCTTCTCTATATAGTTTAATTGCTAATGTTACATTCTCCGCGTAGTTCCTTATTATTAATCAAACTTGCTAAATTCCTTTATATATATACAAAAAAGTGAATCATATGACATCATTGGTTCATCATGATAAATATCTCGATTGGCTTCTCTTGCTCGCAATTGGAGTTCTAATGCATTAAAATCTTGTAGTACTTTGATGATGACAATTCTTCATTCTACGTCAAAGGAATGAGATTCAAACCACTGTATTCATCCCTTATCATGGTAATGAAGCTTGTTTATGTATTCATCCCTTATCATGGTAATGAAGCTTGTTTATGTAAAAGTTACAAAACGAATTACTTGATTTACACGTAGCCATTGGAAGCTCTATGCACCGTTAAGGGTCGCTTATTTTTATTTTTTTTTGGAATAGGAGTGATAATATTTGTATTGAAGGAAAAAGAAAAAGAAGAGAATAATATAGTCACATCAGAAAAAAGGAGAAGACTGGAACGCTCGTCTTTGATTCTTTCTTTGCTCTTAAAATATCTAATAATATTTATCAATGTTCGCAGAATAAAGTCATTCCAATATCTTTTGCTTGGATGCTTTTTTTCTTTTCCAACAAAAGCCAAAAATGGACTACATAATAACCGAAGACATAAAAGTAACATCCTGATATAAGCAACACTCATAGGAAAGAAGTGCCTTGTTTGTCAAGGTTTTTACCAAAACATAGAGTCTAAAGGAAGCAAAAAAAACTTCTGAGGTTAAGAGTTTTCTTCAAGAAGTTATGATTTTCCTTTTTGCACTAGAAATTCATCAATGGAAATCAAGGCTGAGCTTTCCAGGAGGATGAAATGTCAGCCACAGCTTCTCCCACTGAGAGATAGACTCCTTTCAAACCAAAGGAATCCAAAATATTTGACTGGTGCAACTTCTCCATCACATTTCCAACAGGATTTGCCAGCACAAGCTGCAACAATCAATTGTGAAAGTAAAGATTAGATATAAAACTGGGGAAATTCTTTATGCTATTTGAAATTTTACCATTAGTATCTATACCTGAAGTGATCTTTTGTCCAGCACCTTTCTGAGTTCACATAGAGTATCAATTCCACTTGTGTCTATAGCTGTAACAGCTGGGGAAAGAAAAAAACAGATGCTATTTTCTTGGTCAAAACTCAATAGTTATAGATTACATAACTTTAAAGTCGGATAAATATGTACCTGTCATGTCTAAAATTATGCACTTTAATGTACTTTCATTGTTTGCTTTTACTCGTTCTTCTTCTTCTCGAACCCATCTCAGTATCCTATAGCAAGAAAAGTTCTCAAATGGTTGGAATCTAAGAATCACTCAGAAAATGCCTCTGAAAAATCTTTGAAGTGTAGTCAACTTTCACAAATTGACAATCTACAAGTTGCTTTATCTAACCTTTCTTGTAGGTATGTTGAATTAGCAAAGTAGATGGGAGACTCAACAGCTAAAATGGTGAATGAAGGAATCCTCAAAGCTTCTCTATATTGGTTTAGGTTGTGGAATATTGGCGTCCCTGGGATATTCCCCAAAACCAGTGTGTTTGGCCTAGAGACATGAAGCAAGATCTTGAAGACTGATATTGCCACCTGAAGATTTTGGCCAAGTCAGTGATATAAATCACATAGCATTAGCATACATTATATTTTAGCTTTAATAGCAAGAAACAGCTTAAGGAACTCCAAGCTTACAGCTATTCCAAGGCCTAAAGGCACTGAGATGAACAGAACACCGAAAAATGAGCACAAACAAGCCAAGAAATCAAGCTTGTCAACCTTCCACAATTTATATGAAGCTTGATAATCTATTAGTCCTACAACAGCAGTGATGATAATGGCTGCTAAGACTACATTAGGTGTGTAATAGAACAGTGGCATGAGAAACAAAAGGGTCACAAGAACTGCTGATGCCATGATTATATTCGACACTGCTGTCTGTGCCCCAGCATTGTAGTTAACAGCTGATCTAGAAAAGGATCCTGCCAGTTCATTTTAATGTTAGAATTGACATTTCATCAAAACTTGTATTTCTTCAATAACTTAACTAAGTAACTACTATTCACATGGTCAATGAGAGAAGAATCATTGCCTGTTGTGACATAGCATGAAGAACAACAACCAGCAATGTTCATAAGACCAATAGCCATCATTTCTTTGTTTCCATCCACCTGGTAGTTTTGAAGTGCAGCAAATGTTCTTCCTACTGCAATTCCTTCCTAAAACATAAGTAAGTTTTAGTTGAGTTACATGGTGTGTTGTAGTGTATGTAATTTTAGTAAAATTTTCCATTACCAATTAATAGTGTTTCTTGGTTTATGACAACTTACAGTGAGCGACAAGATCCCAGTGACAAGTCCTGTTTTGATAGCAAGAGCCAAATAAGGACCATTGAAGTATAACATGTTTGATGATGGTGGATTAAGTCCTTTTGGCAATTCACCAATCTGACAGAAAAAGAAAAAGATAATTATATTTGAGCATCTTTTGTGAGTTTGGAAAAACAGAAGGGGGAGTGTGTTTTCTTACAATAGCTATTTTATGTGTCTTGTTTCTTAGAAAAAATACGAAAATGGTCGAAAGAATGACTGAAGTCAATGGTGCAGCTGCTGAAACCCAGAATAGTTTTGGCTTCTTCAAACTCTGTTGCAATCATTATCAAGAATTTTAAGATCTTAAAAGCAGATGAATTGTCTAACAGCAAAGCTCAGTAGCCTATGTATTTGTAAATTCAAGATATAAAATCTTACAATTTGCCTTGTTGTCAACAGAAATGCTAGGAAACCGAATCCCATTGCAAGATTTTGCCATGACCACTGCCCAAGTTGAATAAAACTTTAATGAGCATATATGTAATCACACTTACATGAGTATAACTAGGACAAATATGAAATATGTATTTTCATTTAAAAGTGGCCCTTAATTGCCTAGCTATTCCATTTTTCTATTCATGACATAATTAGAAGGAAGAAAAGTTTTTTTGATAAATAGTTGGAATCTGATCCCTTAATATAATAGTCAAAGAAGAGAATATCTACAAATAGCTGGATTTTGGTCAACAATCACAGTGATAGTGTTAATTCAATTTCTTAAAACAGAATCAGTGCTATCAGAAAGTTTTGCGGTGGGGATTTTTTTCATTTTTGATCTTAAAGTAGCTTCACTCTTCAGACTATTTGAAATATGCAAAACATCAACTATAAAATACATCTAAAAAAATTGTGATCGTCCTTTTTAAAAACTAAACAAATAAAAATCTCAACTTGCTTAAAAAAATAAGAGCAAAACTAGAAGTCTATAATAAAGTATATCAAGGTCAAACTATACCTCATTTCTTTGCTTGAAAACAGAGATCAACACAGGTGTTATTTGCATCTTGTTGGTGAAATGAACTATTCCAAGCAACCCTTTGAGCTGCTGCAGTGACACAATAATCGCTGCACCAGCCATGAAACCAACCAGTGTGGCCTTTGAGAGAAAATCAATTACAAAGCCTAACCTGTTTGGATCATCAAAGGCTATTATTGATCATAAAATATTATTTACTAAATACCAATCAATATGACCTTCAAGTTGCTGTGTATTTAAACTTAATTGAAAAAATTCATAATAAAAAATAAAACCATGATTTAATACCTTAATATACCCAGAGAAGATTGGAACAAACCAGCAAAGAAAGTGGCAGTGAAAGCCAATTTAAGATAGAGAATTGGATCTTGAGTATAAGAAATCGTTTCACTTAACATTGACCCCATGACCAAAGATGCAATTGAAACTGGACCAACACCAAGATGTCTAGAACTTCCAAGCAAGGAATATATCAATGGAGGCACAAAACTGGAATCTGCATGATATTCACACCACTTAGAAACGTTACTTCACATCATCATTGATCATATACATCTACCACTACAACTCAATGCCATGCACAAACAAAGGGTACTAACATAATCCAATAATAGGTGGCAAGTTTGCAAGCTTAGCATAGCTGATTCCCTGCATAGAAAAATTCAAAATTTCTACTTAGTTTTACGAAACATTAACTTACATTTCCCATAAAAAAAATAGTCATTCTTGCATGCACATCACACATGGTTACCAAGGAGAAATTATTACATAATCCAGGAAAATAAATTTAAACCAATTCTCATGTGACTCATTTTCAACTCTTGTAAATAAATTAAAAAAAAAATGTGATTACATGTCACGTAGAAATTAGACTGAACCACATGGCTGATCAAGAACCCTGCAACAAAGAGAAATTGTTGCATGGTTCTTGAACTAGTCATTGTCTATGTTTAGACTAATCTAGACCTGACAGTGTCATGTAACCGAGTTTTATTAATTGTTTTTGAGCAATGCTGAACAGTTAATTTCAATACACAGCCTACTGAAGAATTATTTATGTATTGGAGTTGTCTAACGAAAAATTTTCATTTTTCATTTTTTTTTTATGGTTCGAATCATTCAATAATTTCTCATAGTTAAAGAAAAGTAGAGAAAAAGTGTGAGTGAGACCTGAGGAATGGCAAGGCTAGCAATGGTGAGACCAGAGATTATGTCAGAGCGGAGAAGGGAAAGGTTATAGTGAGGTGCCCATTGGAAAATTGGAAACAAGTATTGGAGTGCAAGTAAGAACTTCATGTGACATGTTTGGTTCTTGAACCTGTGAAGTGGATCATCTGGGAAGAAAATCTCAGAGAGTCTGTGTCTTAGTTTCTGAAGGGTGGTGCGTTCTGGTGGCAACCGAACCTTGTGGATTTCAAAAGGTGGCATTTGTATCTCAGCTTGAATCTTAATGCTATCATTGTTGTTGCAAGCTAAGTGCTCAACTCTGTTAGAGTTAACACCCATTTGTCAGTTTTCTCTGAAGAACAAACAAAGGGTGGCTCTTAATTTATAGAAGGAGAGAAACTGTGGCATCAACTTAACTCAGGTTTCTGTCGTTTTCATGTTGTGGAGAAGTTGCAGTAATTGGAATATTCGGATTTGTCCTCTCCAACCACTCCTGTTAAAAAATTTGTGCTATGTTATGTACATTTTTTCCTACAAAACTAGGTGTATCTTATTCTATGGTAAATAATTTTGTTACAACAAGGTAAGATCATGATGAAGACACTGTATATTTAACCCAGTTACATGTCATAACTTACTGAATCACTGAAAAAACATGTTAAAAATGCAGTAATTGTAAATGAGATTTTTAAGGCCTAAAAGGGAGGGATTGTTGTGAATAACATGTCAAAGCCTAAAACAGAGGGACTATGAAAAACTTAACAAATTAACATTTACTAATGAGTAAAAAATGTGTTATGTTATGTATAGACTATGAAACTATTTGAATGTTGGCACTAAAGTTAATTACATTTTTCATATTGAAAAATTAATTGCAGTTTGGTGTTAATAAATTTATTAAAATTTTAATTATTTCATTGTAAAAGTATTAAATGAAAAATAATTAATGTTTGAGGAAGATAGGATCATGGTGCTAATGATATGACACTAACAAAAATGTAAGAATCATATATTAAAATTTTAAAACATAATTCATAAAAGTATTAAATAAAAATTGATTACATTTCTGCATTGACTAATTAATTATATTTTTAAAAATATAAATTATTAATGTTTTTTATTTAATGAATACCAAATAATGTAATATCATTTGAAGTTTTTCCACATTATATGTTTAATTTCTTTGACTTTCAGTCTCTGAAATATTAAATTATCTCTTGACATAGGTGACTTGGAGAACACAATTAATGTAAGATAAGAACGGTGTAATTACTCTCCAAATTTTTATTATAATATTTACTCATGAGTTTACTCTTTGTTTTCTCATATTAATATTCAAGCTATTCCAATGGTGAACTACATTCATGTTCATTTTATTCATCTTATAAATAAAAATATCAAATTTTACATAGATCTTTTGATGTTTATTTGTACATATTGGAATATCTTGTCACAGTATTTTTATTATTATTATAAGATATTTTTTTATTTTAATTATATGGTTTATGTATTTTTTTGCATATTTTATAATAATTTATTATAATATAAATTTTAAATATTAAATTTTACTCGAGCAATTCACGGGATAAAATGCTAATTAATAAATAATTTCATTCCTTTTTTATCAAGTCATTGACGAAATATTTAATTTGCGAAGAAATAACTATTTCGTCAAAGTCCATAAGTTATTTATTAAAGGATGATAATTTACTATGAAAAGTTATAATTTAAGTCTTTTTGAAAAAAATGAAAAGGTAAATTTTTAATTACTTTTAACTAAAAAATTTACAGGTTTTATTAAAGTTCTTTAAGAACATTAATTAAAATTCAGATAAAAATAATATTAATTAAAAGATCAATCAATAGAGAAAAAATATTGAAAACAACTATGGCAATACATAGATAATATTTTTCAATTCACATTTGAAGTGCATTTAATTGGGCTATTCGACCTGCTTAATCTACTAAATATATGTATTGAGTTTGAAAAATCTGAGACCAATTAATTTTCTGTGCTACTTAACTCAGCTAAAAATTTTGCCACCAATGTTTTTAAGATGGTGATTCAATTAAAATATGAAAAGTGATAATTATTTAAAATATATATAATCATTAAATTTCAAGTTATTGTGAAGTAATTAAACATTTCATTTTATATTTTTTCAATTACTTCAATAGTTAGTTTTACTAAACAATTTTAATTTTAAACTATTAAACTTAATTTTTTTTGAAAGGACTATTAAACTTAATTAAAACTTATATATAAACTAATCTCAAACATAGCTTTTACAATTAAAAATGTATTATTGTGTAGTAGTATAACCAAAGGGACATTTGCAATAATTAACTTTTTAGTAGTTGAAATGGCTTGTGTATTTATAATTTATAAACTGTGAAGATAATAATACACTAGAATAACCAAGTTACTCCAATCAAAAGTTTGAGTACCTGGAATTTAGAATTTTTAAATGTTCATTCACCATCATCACCACCTTGATAGACCATGAAAACAATCAACTTACCCTAAAAAAAAGTGTTTAACCATGATTGGAATTTATTTTTTTTTTAAAAAAAAAAAAACAAGGGTGTCAAAGAGTTTGGTTGGTGTGATGGGGGTAAGTTAACTAGAGTGAGAGATGAAGTTACTGATTAAGCACTTAAGGAGGTAAAAGTAGATTGAACAAGGAACAATAGAGTTAATACAAAGTAATTAAAAAAAAGAGAAAGCAAATAGAAAAAGACATATCACCAAAGAAAGAAAATAGAATTATAGAAGTACTAACATTACACAACCTTCATTCAAGTGGAATTCAGCTGGATCTTTCAAATAAGATTTTAACTTTACATTTTAGGATTGGAGTAATATCATTTTATAGTGATTAAAAAATTAATTAACATCGGTTAGTTTTATCAATTTTAATAAAAATAATACTTTTTTTTAAAATTGTCTAATTTACATTGAAATTGGGTATCATTAACAATTGAGAAAATAGACTATGTCCTATTAATATAAAATAGTTTTGCATCACTATGTAATTAAATTTATCATATATTAAAAAGTTATTGACTTTAAGTAAGATAGAGAGAAATATTTAGGTAAATTTGAAATTTAGTGTCGTTTAAACAAACTTAAATAAAATGTAATTTATTCTTATGTTGTTGATAATGTCATTCCTTCCTCAGTTCCTCTCACATAACTACATGATGCACCACAACTACACAATAATTGTAGAATGGTGGATCCAATATTTATTTACTATAATGTTGAAGAAATAAAGTCCAAGCCTAAAAAAAAACAGGAACCCAATAAATTATGAGGCAATGAAGTTACCTAAAACGATTTTGCACTTACAACGGATACCATACCATTTGTTAAATCAAGAAAATTGGTGTTTTGTTTTTGGGTAATTGGGCTTTAGACTCCATTTTTTAAAAAAGATACCCTTTTCCTTTTACTTTTCCATGCAATGAAGAAGCAACGTCACTCAAGAGTCAATTTCCTCTTGGCTCCCATAATAAGGCAAGTGTTTGAGAAGTGACCTACCAATTATGCGGTTATATTCAAACAAAGAACAAATTCTCCAAATTCTACGGATGTTATTTAAAATTCAAGACATGGCTCAGCTATACTCATGTCTTTTACTATACCCCAACTTTTTTTTTAATTGGGATTCATGTCCAAAATATTTGTCATTTCAACTAGTAAAAGTAGAATAAATCATCATTTTAATAAATCATCTTTTATAGATGTAAAAACATGAGATCATATAAAAACAACTATTAAAACTGTACGAAATATCACAAAGATTTAAGTGCTAAGAACCAGTAAATCTTGATGAACTATATTCGAAGACATGGAAATGGATGTTTAAGTATGAGCTTATGAAATTGTAGATTTTGTAGTATTTGAATAAAAAATTAGTAATAAGGATTATTCTAAAAAAATACAGAATTTGAAATTTCATTTTATAATCCATTTAATTTTTGAAAAATAAAAAATTATAAAATAATTCTTAAACATATAAAATGTTTATTATTTTAACTTTTAAATAAATTTTATTCTCATTTCAGTCCTTAAAAAATTAGATACTAAAATAACAATAAAATTTTAGAGACCGAAATAAGAATAAATAGTTAAATTTAAGGAATAATAATAATAATAATAATAATAAATATTTTTCAAGAATTATTTTATTATTTTTCATTTTTATGAATTAAATTAATTACTTAGTTCTTATAATTTTTAATGACTAAAATGGTAATTTAATATATATAAACTCAGAAATCAGATAGTGGCCATTGTATTTAGTTATTAATTTCTGTTCTTGTTGTTTTGAGAATGCAAAAGTTGAGGTCTATAATATATGACAAAGAGTGCTTTTGCCTTGTCACATTGAATTCTCACTCAAAATCTTTCTAGCCTCATCTTTTGACTAAATTGGATTGAATAAATTTAGGCCTACCGTTAATCAAGATATGTTATTCTCATTGCAGATATATAAAATATAAATCGTCAAGACATAAATAGTATATAGTTTGTAATAGTTGATTTTAGATTCACGAGTAACTATTTAGGTGTTAATGGAAGGCACACACTACCCAACCTCAATCTATTTCCCCACTATCACGATTCACCATTGCAAAGTTTACACCTGGATTTCTGCCTATAAAGGTAAATAACAAAATTATTTTGATGATCCCACCAATAATTTGGCATAGATTTTTATGGGTTTAGGATTACTTTGATTATTCATGAAATTGATATCAAGATCCCACCGTTATGCCTATGGTTGTCAAAATGAGCCTAATTGGATGATCTAATACAACTAATCCAACTTTAAATAAGGATTAATACAAATTTAAGCATGGAAAGAACCATTTATTTGAGAAGGATATTAGGATATTAAAATCAAGTAAATGATAATTTATGGGTTTGATCAATTAAAAACTCATGTAATAATTGAACTCCCTTCGTAATATAAAAGATACATTGAATTTAATTTATTGAACTTCATGACAATAATAAATAATAAAATAATAAAAATCTATTAAAATTTACATAATTATCCATTAAAAATAAATTAATTATAGCCTAAAAAAATCTACACAAAATAATAGAGTAGGATTTTTAATTCATATCAACTTGTCTTAGTTCTTTTGTGCATAATTGATAAAGGAGAAATTTTTATGTGTTCAAGACTACTATGATTTCAACTAATAATTTTTTTTTTATAATCATGAAATTGGATAAAATTTATATTGTTGAATAAGTAATCAATTTTATCATATATATTGAATATATATAATGTAAGTATTTTTTTCTCCTATATAATCTATTTCACATTGAAACTAGTCAAGATTCGATTGCTCAAACTCTGGTTCAAGAGTACAAGCTACTCAAACTTGTATGATTATGTGTTAACCACATTTTTATTATTATAGTATGTTACAAAATAGATCATGACCATAAATATAAGGTGGTCCAGGGAAATTGTGGGAGACTATATAATTGTTTTTCATTCCATTCAAGACTTTCTCCAAGCTCAACTATGAATCCTGTTCGCACATTAACACACCAAGAAACAAAAAAGTTTGTGAGTCAAGCTAGATATTTTAACATGGGTGGAACACTAGCTGAATGAGTAGATTCTGTTTCTTTTGTTCATGTAATTCAAAAACTGAAGGAAAAATAGGGAGATTTGTATACGCGGCGAGAGGGAGTTGTGTTTGATTGCTCTAGAAAAAGGATTGTACTAGATAAGGAAAAATTGTTATGCAAGATTTATAAGGTATCCACAATTGATGGATCAGATAAGTTGCCAATTCAAAAGGAACAAAATGGTGGACCTGATGCACTTGCCTTTCTATTTAGACCCATTTTGAAAGGTTCTCCTCTTATTTAGAAAAGATAAAGGTTTGATGGGAACACATGGCTTGCCATCAATGATAACTTAACTTAGAGATAGCCATTTGTTATTGTAGGTCAAGCTCTTATTGAAAGGAATTTGGTTCTTCCTTTACATATGATAGAACAATTTGTCCTAAAGACACTCTTTCTATAGCACTAAAATGAAAATTTAATTAAAGGGTGCATGGGGACAGGAACAAAACTTCTGTTATTGTGCACTGAGTATTCTTAGTAATATAACATGGGTTTATTACAAGGTAGCATGAAAAGCAAGTAGCTAGAAATTATTAGAAAAAAAACGTATGGAGCTTTTGCCATTTTTCTCAAGTATGTGGATACTTTTAGCAAGCATGAAAAAAACCATTTTCTTAACACAAAGAATGGTCAATGCAGATTAGCATAAACCACAAAATTCAAGGGCAATATGGATTCTCTTTTCTTAACATTTCCATCAAGTTGGAGAGTGTTCATTTGAAACATAAAGAGGGAACAGTCCTTTAGTGAAACCATGTATAGTGGGATTATTGAATAAATTAATTCTTAAAATATATGTTCGATGTTAAATAACAAATATCTTGGTAGTTAGCTGCATGAATTCTTTAATTTCTGAGAAATTATCAACTAGTCTAAGACTATATTTTTCACCAATTTTCATATGATATATTGCTAACTTTTTTTTATAAATTGAAAAATGTGATTATGTATAATAATTTCTCCATAACATTTATTCAATACAGAATTTTCCTTTAATATATACACACCTTGGTTGGTGTAAAAAGACAAGAGGACAAAGAAAGGTTCAATGGTAAATTAATAATGTTATGAAGCCTAGTCATGTCATAGTTTCTTGTGACCTAAGCCATACACTAGGCATTAAGGGGAAGACAAGCTAATCCCAAGCTTTAACATTTAAAGACATTAGATGGGATTAAAATTAAACCTTAATCAATATTCACAACAAGACCATGAGTTCCATTGTTTAGTTAGGACTAGAAAGAAACATGAATGGAATTTCATACTTGTGTTACATAGCAAAAGAGTAGAGATAAACGTTGAATACATGATTTGAAGTATTTACTAGGAAACTGGTGGTTATGGTGCTTTAGTGCTTCTCTAGGGTCATTTCTTGTCCTAAGGAGGAACATGGATGGACACAAGGGAAGCTTTGAGAAAATTGCTAAGTGGAGAAGTTTATTCTTGGAATATACCTTATGAATTCTAATACATGTGCAGTTCTACTCTGTTACTTTCCTAGTTACAATGATTGATTCAACTCTGGTTTCCCTATAATCAGATGCTGTTCCTCTTTGGACTATTATTATTATTATGCCTCATAGTTTAAAATAAATGGGGCGGCTAAATTTATTATTCTTACCTTTTTGTGTAAAATTTGGTTCAAGTTGAACCACAAAATGTGGCTCTCAACTGATAGACCAAGCACTTTATGGAACACTGGTTGAAAACCTACTGAAAACATGTTAGGTATGTGATAATTTGTAGGATTAAGAAAAAGTATATCATGAGTGCATTCTTATTTTACCATATTATTAGTGTATTTTAATTAAATTCTAAAATTTTTATAACTTATTAAAGCCAAAAACATATACTACATAATCTCTTTTAAGACACTGTTCAAATTTTAGATGTTCAATCATATATTACATAAATGCTGTTAAAGGAATTGACAAGACAACATAAGTAGTGGAACATGGTTTAATTTGATGCAAATTAAAGAATCTTATTTAGGTTTGAAAACCATATATCCTCTTTATTATATGATGAATGTTCAATCATGGTTAAGGAACATTTTTAGAAAATAATTTAGGGGAAAAATGAAATAAATTTCTTTAAAATTAAAATTAATTTATTCGTTAATTAATCTGTAAAATTCTTTTGTTTAACTTATTTAAAATACGAAAGAGTTTTCATAAATTAGTTAATATAAAAAATTTATTTATTTTCTTATTTTCTTCTTATAAAAATCTTTAATAAGTTTTCACTTAAGTAGATCGACCCTTAATGTTGATGCTTTGGGTTTGGGCTCTTTTATTCTCCGTTAACGCAATTACACAAACGTGTTAAAATTGAAAACAAGTTAGCGCCAATTTGTGAGAGCTAAATTGGGCCAATCCTAGCTCAAGACTTTATTTGGGCTTACTCTCGTCCTAATATTTTGGTCCAAATATTAGGCCCATATACCCAAACCGAGACACGTGCGGTTTTATCCATCTCTTTGAATTGTGAAAATAGATGTTGCAGATAAACCTAAGCACGAACATTGGAAATTCCCTCAACACTGGAGTCGCTAAGTAAGACTCATTGGAAATTGATTCGTGGAATCAGGTTACTTATCTATACCTATGCCTAATCTTTCCAAATGATTTGATTTTCTCGTTCTAACAAGGTACTACTACTGTATAATCTCATTTCAAATTATTCTCACACTGCGATTCGTTTCATTAGATTATTGCTTCGCTTGAACATAACGAAAAGCAAAACAAGCTTTGATTTGATCGTAATGTTGGATACATTTTATGTGAAATTATTTATTTATTTTTGTTCGTTTGTTTCGGTCGTCATTTTTTTAAGTCTTAATCTCTTTAAGACTAAACCATCAATTTGGTCTCTAAATTATTACACTCTCTCCTAAATTGTTCCCATAGTATAAAAATCTTGTTTTTTAGTCTCTTTTGAAAAACCCTTAAAGTTAGTCCTTTTATACTCTCTCCTAAACAGTCCCAACATGTTAAAAATCATGTTATTTAGTGTCGTAGGTATTGAAAAATCCTTCATTTGAGTCCCTCAGAAGGACTAAATTGTTGGATTTTCAGTATTTTAGGGACTATTTGTGCAATTTCATTAGTTTAAGGACTATTTTAGGAGAGAGTGTAATAGTTCATGTACCAAAATGATGGTTTATGCTTGATTTATTTTTCTGTGGTTTTTTTTTCTTGTTCTTATTAGTGTTGTTTACTGTGTTCTTGAATCAGTTGAGCAACCATGATTCTAAATGGTTGCATTGTATCCCAAGGGTGTGCCCCTGTGAATTCTAGGTCATGCAACCGTGTCATTCCTAGTAACTCTGTCTTTCGTTGCGCTTCTCGAGTACCTGCTAAGATTGCTGTTTCTAACATCCGAAGCTTTTGGGGACATAATGTGGAATGTAAATCCTCGTTGCAACAAGGTACATGACATGCTTTGTTTCTGTTAATTCCCTGTTTGGAAGTAAAAGGAATGAAGTTTCTTGCATAAGTTAAGATCAGTCTTTGGAGAAGCTAAATGAGAGAACTTCTATAAGTTAGTAAGTTTAAATTAATTTAAACTCACGAGGGATGCTTAATTTATTTTACCCTTTTTTTTTTCTCTGTGCTTATTGAGAAATTTATTCAAAGAAGACTTAATTTTCCATTGATTAATAGGATAAGTATGATTTGAATTATTTGCATTATGACTTATGAGATTATTATTTCATTTTTTCCCAGCTCTGCAAATGGCAAAATATTTAAGAACAGTAGAGACAAATGATTAGCTGAATATTATGTTTGGTAAAAAAGGGCCTCAATGCCCTTGGTTTGTTATTATTAAAGATGATTCTTTTAAATAACATCTGATTAGGGGTAATTGGTATAAATATGGTGAGTAGAAAATTGTTTTAGCCAGGTTTCACTTGGTCTATCCAATCCTTGCAATAAGCGTCCTTGATAATTTTATTCTCTAACTAAATTGTTTATGCAATCTTTCTGTGGTAGGAATGACGTTCTCAAACCTGTCTGCTGCATCAAGCCTAAGTTTTAGTGGGGGTCAAAATCTTCTTTTTCGCACTCTCCCTGTGTTGCCCCAGTCACGCAAGTCTAATATGGCCCCTCGAGCATCAAAGGATGTCCCAACTAGCTTCCGGTATCCTCCAATGACCAAAAAACCGCAATGGTGGTGGAGATCATTAGCATGCCTCCCTTACCTCATGCCTCTCCACGAGACTTGGATGTATGCTGAGACAGCATACAATCTTCACCCATTTTTGGAATGTCTTGAGTTCTATACATACCCTTTTCTCATGGCAATTGGAAGCCTACCTAGCTGGTTTCTCATGGCATACTTTTTTGTTGCATATCTTGGAATTGTGAGGAGAAAAGAGTGGCCTCATTTCTTCAGATTTCACGTTGTGATGGGAATGTTATTGGAGATTGCCCTGCAGGTTATAGGAACCGTGAGCCGCTGGATGCCACTTTCACTCTACTGGGGTAAAATGGGAATGCATTTCTGGACAGCCGTATCATTTGGTTATCTCTTTACTGTCTTGGAGTGCATAAGGTGTGCTCTTGTTGGTATGTATGCTGACATTCCTTTCGTCTGTGATGCAGCATATATCCAAATACCATATGATTAACAAGGAAGATGTAAGGAAGTTTACCCTTACACTGTATCACTTTTATTTTATCAGAGTTTTTTTTTAGCTGAATTGAAGGATGAGTAGTCTACCAGTGTTTGTTTATGTCAAAAACTATCTATTTGAGATTTCCCCTGCTTATGGATTGACTTTATATGTAATCTCAGTGTTCAGTCTCTCTCTGTTTCTTTCCCTTCCAACATTTTCTTCTGTTATTTCTAATTTTCTATCCCAAGAGCACATTACACTTTTCAGTCTTTATGTAGAGATGGAACACTAACATTTTTAGTTTAATCCACAAAACTATTGAGAAATCTGAGATTGATAGAAATTTGTCTATTAATAGTTTATGAGATGATCTACTTTAGGGGCAAAATAGAGATTATCACCTCTTTGCTTAATAAGTTAAGATGATACTGGGGGGCCAATTATTTCTCTGGGCCAGGCCCATTACTGTCCAGCTGGGTTAGAGCTGAACCATGTATTTGCATTCTTATCACACGAATTTCTATATATATGTAACCACAAAGACTGATGAAGATGAAGTGGGTATTTATGGGAGTGTTTATAAGACTGATTTCAGATTAAATTATCTTTTTGGTTAAAATTAATTTTAAAGCCAAGTAATTTATGTTTGAATGTTTTTACCTAGTAGCAAGATTGTTATAAAATAGTGTAATATTTTTAACTTAAAAACAAAAGTCAATTTCATTTTATCACTTCTAGAGTTCTAGTCGAACTTTGTTGGCAAACTTAATTTTGTCTAACTAGTGTTTTTGTTTTATTATTGAAATCATGTTAGATAGGGTGCAAAGTTAATTATGATACTTCTAAATTCTAACCGTGAAATCAAACATATGGACATGGTAAATGACATACAAACTAGCATTGTAAATTGGCAAATGATCTCTAAACGACAGTAGTTACAGTACATGAGACTGTAATGTCCAATGTTTATAATCTTTCGTACTCTTATTTGTATTTGTTTATTCATTGATAATCATCAAAATTTCACATAATCGATATGTACTACCAGACATCAATACTTAATATAAATATGATTGATGGAAATAGTCTTTTTCCTCAACATGTTGTTGCCCTTGTGCATTTACATATATTTTTTTTTTACTGTGAGTTACTTCATTTTCATATAGACATTTATCATAATTAAAGGCGTTAACATCAATTAAATTAGCGTGGGTTTAGCATAACAAAATGGTTAGTTTCCCACATCGAGTGAATTAATATTTAAACATCTTTAAAAAAAATGTTACGAGATTTTATCTTGGTTGTTTTTCAAAAGAAAATACAAGCTAAAATAAAAAAAGCAAAAAAAAAGAAGGCAAAGGAAAGATAATAAATATAGTTCCCACTTAGAATTCTATTTTTCTGCACTCTATTTTAATTTTTTTTATCATTCTATAATGAAGGGATGTGTTAAATAAGCAATCAATGAGTTTCGAAACCTACACCTAAAACAAGCAAAGAATGATAGAGGCATTACAACAGCATAACTACAATATAAGGGAAAAAGAAAAGGACTAAATGAAGTTAAAAACAAAGACTTATGAAGTAAACTTACATCAAACATGTCACTAATCCGAATCCATTGGTTCATATAAGAAGGGTACCCACCTCAAACCCTCAATTGCTTATTTATTTATCGTTTGTTTTACCACATAACCTTAGATTATATAAAAAAATAATTGATAAAAAATTATAATATGTATACAATTAGACATATCAATTATAAAATGTGAAAAAAGAAATGCAAGAGAAATATGTATATATTTTATGAGTAAGTTGATTCGTATATATTTTATGAGTAAATTAATCAGTTAACTACGTATTACAATTAACTGCGAAGTAAAATTAATAAAATTTGTGTCAAATATTTAATATCACATAATCAAGTCAATTACTTCATAATTTTTTTTTTTAAAAGAATATATATATATATATATATATATATATATATATATATAATAAAAAAATAATAAAAAGTACTTCTCTTTCCTCATATCTAATTAACTTGTTTGATTTAGTTCCCTACTACGTCATACCGTAGCACTATCACTACCAGCAGTCAGAACGACAACGTATTGGATAAACGACAGATCCCTTGGCAGTGGCATTATCGTAAATCCATGGCTTAACCGCAAAGCAGTGGTTCCCCCTTTGTTTCCCCATCGATCATCACATTTGCACTCTCAACTCTGCACTGCAAACCTCGTCTCTCTCTCTCTCTGAGCTCGATCTCTTGGGCTCTTCTTATTTAGCCTCACTCACTCCCTATAAAAGCTACTCAGTGTCTTCAATCTTCGGAAATGGTGAGTTTCCTATCTTATCTCTTTCTCTTCTCTCGCAAACGAACGTTTCACTGTTCTCCACAATCTTAGATCTGGACCGGACTCGTTTCGATTTCATGTTTTATAGATACGCTCTTTCTTATTCGAATTTCAATTGCTTGCGTATCCGTTCATAACTTGAAACGCGAGCCTCTTAATTGTGCATTGACTCTTTTTTGTTTGGTTTTTTTGTTTGCCGCTTGCTTTTGCAGCCTCTCAGACTCGAAATCAAGGTACTCTTCCTTTGGCTTTTGATTTTAGGTTTATTTTTGTCAGGTTGCGGAGAAATGTTTGATTAGCTTTTCAGCGAGATTTTCTGTGATTTCGATTTCACCGCAACCGGAGGTGTATAACTTTCTCGCTGCTTTAACTGATGCGTTTTCGTGATCTTTGAACAGCGTAAGCTTGCGCAAAGATCAGAGAGAGTTAAGTCTGTGGATCTACATCCAACAGAACCATGGTAAGTAATAGTAATGCCTTGTTTTTGGTTGTGTTGTGTGATTTGGTCTATGGAATTAATTTTAAGATATGAAGCTAAATTGTGTGTTATTACCATCGTTAATGCAGGATTTTAGCAAGTTTATACTCTGGAACTGTTTGTATCTGGAACTACCAATCTCAGGTGTGTCGATTTTTATATTTGAGTTGTATATCGTTATAAATATATGCAATCAAATTGAGAAATGTAATGTTGAATTCATATTTGTTGGCACTTAAGTCAGACACGGGTGTTTGTTGATAGATCACTGAACAAGCTACCTTTTGCATGGTGCCTATATATAATGAGCTGCTGATTCACAAAAAGGGGCCTATTTATTATGGCTTCCTTAAAATTTAAAGCAGCTGCATATTTTATTTCTTTTGGTGTATGTCTATATGTTACTTGAAAGCAATGTTCAAAATATTAGGATTTTATATCTTATGATGCTATGGACTGAGCATTTGGAAGAGCTTTCAGCTTCTATAAGCTGTTTTCCGCTTATTTTCATAAGCTTCTTGGTGAAGCTTATTAAAATAAGCCTCGTATAGTTTGTTTCAATTAGTTTTATGGTCAAATTTAAATTTTCGTGTAACATGGAGAAGTGCTAAATTATGGTGTTTAACCAAACTCACCCTAGATAAATTAAACTTGAATGGTTTAGCATTCAAAAACCAACCAGGTTGATTTGCCTCCAATTTAGCCTATCTTTTCCTCTTTGCACCAGTTCATAGACTTCCTTTGTAACAAGAAAAAAATGAATATAGTTTCATCAAACTAATTGTTTAATTATTGCAAGATGATATGTGAAGACTATTTTTATTTATTTTAGATGAATTTCCTTCCTTTTGGATATTCTTGATGTCCTTATGCAGTTACAATTTTGTCAGTTGAGCTGTTTGGGGCACATTTTCATTGTTTGATGAAATGTATGCTTGTTTAGACTTAAGATCAACATTGGCTATGGACTTTTTGACCCTCCTGAGTACCGCAAAAAATGATTATCAATGGATATTGAATTAGGCATATCATAATTGCTTTTTATGTCATCACTTCATGGCCTCTGGAATCATTTATACTTTCATAAGACTGTGACACATCCTATATATGTATGTATCAATAGACTTATGATTGGTATTAAAATACAGCCTCTAACTCTCCTCTTTGTAAATTTAGAATTTTCACAAGACCTTCAAATGGATAGTCATTATTAATTTCTATGGATATTTGTGTGTACAATTAGATTGATTTTTTTTTGTTATTTTATTTCAGACCATGGCTAAGTCTTTTGAGGTTACCGAGTTACCAGGTGTGTTAATGTTTTTTAGTCTGTTTCATTGTTTGTATATCTGTCTCTTGATTAATCTGCTTGAAGTCATTTTCTTGCTTTGTGTACTTTGTGGGTCTCATATACAGTATATTTTGCAGTTAGGTCAGCCAAGTTTATTGCACGCAAACAGTGGGTTGTTGCAGGGGCAGATGATATGTTTATTCGTGTATATAATTACAACACAATGGATAAAGTAAAAGTATTTGAGGCACATACAGATTACATTAGGTGTGTGGCAGTTCATCCTACCCTTCCTTATGTGCTGTCATCATCTGATGATATGCTCATAAAGCTTTGGGATTGGGAAAAGGGCTGGATCTGTACCCAGATATTTGAGGGACATTCTCATTATGTCATGCAAGTGACATTTAATCCTAAAGACACAAACACCTTTGCCAGTGCATCTCTTGATCGTACCATAAAGGTATACATTCACTCTTTTTGCTAATCTTTTCCTGCATTTTCTTTGTTTGTTTCCATACACTTGTGATAAAAAAATTAAAAGTTAAAAATTAAGAAGTAATGCATTAATGCTATTATCTGCACTTGCAGATTTGGAACCTTGGTTCTCCTGACCCCAATTTTACATTGGATGCCCATCAAAAAGGAGTGAATTGTGTTGACTACTTTACAGGTGGTGACAAACCTTATCTAATTACTGGTTCTGATGATCACACAGCCAAGGTTTGTTTTCTATTTTCTGCCCACCCCCTCCCCTTCTTCCCTTTAATTTGGCTGCCTGTGTGTATATATGTATAGGGATTATTATGCCAATAAAACCTGTTGAACAGGTATGGGATTATCAAACCAAAAGTTGTGTCCAGACTCTAGAAGGTCATACACACAATGTATCTGCTGTATGCTTTCATCCTGAACTGCCTATAATCATTACTGGCTCTGAGGATGGCACAGTGCGCATTTGGCATTCAACAACCTATAGGTAATTTTATATTGTTCACAGATTACTGAGTTGAGAATTTTAAAGATTTTACTAACTTAGTTTGAAATATTTTTCACGTTTGAAATATTTTTCACGTTTGAAATATTTTTCACTTTTTAAAGGTTTTTCTAACTTAGTTTGAAATATTTTTGAGGTTATGGATATCATCTAGTTATTTTTAAAGTTTTATGGTGGTTTAATCTGCTTGCAGGCTTGAGAACACATTGAACTATGGTCTTGAAAGAGTTTGGGCTATTGGATACATGAAGGGTTCACGTCGGTGAGTTTTGTTTTGGATTACATTGTAAAAGTAATTTTTGGGTCTCATATCTGTAGGCCTTTGAGTCATGTTGAGTGGAAGAATAGTGTCAATTCTTGCTTCAATAATGAAATATTCTTACCAGATTAGATTACTGATTAGCAGATTCTTTTTTCTCCTTGTGTTTCATGTATCTTGTTTGCTTTAATCTCTCCACAGATACAGAATATGTTACTGTTTCTTCTCCTGAAAAATGAGTCTCTTTTTGCTCCTGCTTCATGATCTAAATTACCGAAACCTTTTCCTTTGCAGGGTAGTGATAGGCTATGATGAAGGTACTATTATGGTCAAAATTGGCCGAGAAGAACCTGTAGCCAGCATGGACAACAGTGGGAAAATCATATGGGCTAAGCATAATGAAATTCAAACTGTCAATATAAGGAGTGTAGGAGCAGATGCGGAGGTATGAGCTCATTTTTACTATTTTTAGCTGTATAATATGCAAGCAAAAAGTGGAAACTTTCTTTAGTGACAACAAATACTATGTTTTTCAGATTGCTGATGGAGAAAGGTTACCATTGGCTGTTAAGGAGTTGGGCACCTGTGATCTCTATCCACAAGTGAGTGAACATTGACTTTTTCTTGATATAAGACACATTCTTTGGCATTACTTCTCTATATTTGGTCATTTATGCTCAGTTTATGCAACCCTTGAAGGTTATAGGAAAAACACATTTATGTTATTTAGAATTCAGTCAGTTTTGTATATTAATCCTGGCATTTTCATTGTTGTGAATTGTGATTCATGCCTTTTACATTTTTTTTAACCCTGTTGTTTTTTTAATGTCTTTGTATAAAGCTTATCAATGTTTTATAGGATTAAACTGGTCATCATCTCCTTGCCATTTTGTTTCAGATGTTGTGTATGTAATTGGGGTATAGATGAGTATTTATAAATATAGGTTTTATTATGTAATGTTAGTTTTAGGCATTCAAATTTAGATGTTGATGACAAGAACTTGTTGGTCCTGGTCTCGGAACTATTCTTTTGTTGCCTTCAATCCATTCTTTAAAATAATAATCTGCTTTTTAGGTTTAATTATCACCACTATTTTCTTTTTCATGGACAGTGACTGGTGTATAACTTGTGATTTACTTTTGTATTCAGAGTTTAAGGCACAATCCAAATGGGAGGTTTGTTGTTGTTTGTGGAGATGGGGAGTATATTATATACACTGCTTTGGCATGGAGAAATAGATCATTTGGTTCAGCACTGGAATTTGTTTGGTCTACAGATGGGGAGTATGCTGTAAGAGAGAGTACATCAAAGGTCAAAATTTTCAGCAAAAATTTCCAGGTTGTGTTTCACTTCCAGCTACTCTTATCATTTATACTTTGTCTGGAGATGAAAATGACAGAGACAACAATCCAATTCTAAATAATTTGTTAAAGGGATAAGCAAAGTGGGTCCTGCCATTGATTTACTGTTGTGAAAAGGATCATGTAATAAAACTATGGTGTCAATTAGTTTACTTGGGTATTTCATCTGACAAGCCACTGGGAAATATGCTTCTATCGCTGCTAACAATTAGAGATGATTTTTTTTTTTTTAATATTGCTTGACTTGAATTTCAAAAATAACATTCTCTCTTCGTTTTAGATGTCTGCCATAGGAAATGAGTTGTCTCCAGGGAAGTTTTAATTGAAAATGAAATTTTGTATATTTCAGGAAAAAAAGAGTATCCGACCAACTTTTTCTGCTGAACGAATATTTGGTGGCACTGTGTTAGCAATGTGCTCAAATGATTTCATCTGCTTTTATGATTGGGCTGAATGCAGGTTGATTCGTCGTATTGATGTTAATGTTAAAGTAAGTGGTTACATGAGGTGACATCAGCTTTCTGCTTTTATTTCTTCTTACTATATCTTGTTAATTTTATTAAATTTTTCTTGTGTCAGAATCTGTACTGGGCTGATAGTGGTGATCTAGTGACAATTGCTAGTGATACATCATTCTACATCTTGAAGTATAATGTGAGGATTCTAAATACTTGATCCTTTTTTTACACACTGATTTTCTATGAGAAGGCATTGTTTTTTCTCTCGATGTTTTTGGTTAAATGAATATCTCATGGTGTTTTACTGGAGAGGCATAGTAATCATTTTAACTTCCACTTGCAGCGTGATGTTGTTGCATCATATTTAGATAGTGGAAGTTCTGTAGATGAGCAAGGTGTTGAAGATGCCTTTGAGCTCCTCCATGAAACGAATGAACGCGTTAGGACAGGAATCTGGGTTGGGGATTGTTTTATCTACAATAATTCTTCTTGGAGACTTAACTACTGTGTCGGTGGTGAGGTATTAACTCTTTTCCCTTTTAGATTCAAAAGACCTGAACGACTATATAATATACAGTTTGTAATCGTCTTCTCTTAATGAATTTCTATCAGTATATGTATATTTATTGACCTACAAGGATCATGCAATTCCTGTTGATGCAGGTTACTACAATGTTTCATTTAGACCGTCCTATGTACTTGTTGGGATATCTTGCCAGCCAAAGCAGGGTCTATTTGATAGACAAAGAGTTCAAGTAAGTGGATCAATGGTTTGCGTTATTCAAAAATCTCTCAATGAGGTAATCCTGATTTTTTTTGTCCCTTTTTTACTGTATCGCTCAGTGTTATGGGATACACACTACTTTTAAGCTTGATTGAGTACAAGACACTTGTCATGCGCGGTGATTTGGAAAGGGCCAATGAAATTCTACCATCAATTCCTAAAGAGCATCACAACAGGTAGTAGTTAATTTTGGATACTGTGTTACATAATGATCTTTCCTTTATTTAGAAATTATGTTTGATATGTTCAGAGAAGTTTTTTTTTTTTTTTTTTTTTTTTTTTTTTTTGTGAGGGATGTTTGAAATAACAAAAATTCTGTGTGAATAATTATCATGCATTGCATACCTTCTTTTTTAAAAATTTTTGTGAGGAAAGTTCTGGTCTGATCCCATGAGTAAAAATGTCAACCAGCTTATAAATAGAAGTGGATCATTTGTGGTTGACTGGAGAATCCTTGACACTCACATTTGTCATAAGTTTTTTGTGTGCTTATTAATGATACTTTACTTCTTAGATACTTAGATATTTCCTGCTGGACTCAGTCTATTCTTCCTGTTTGTTCATTACTTATCATTTCTTGGCATGCTTTTATGAAATTAGTGTATAATAATCTTATATATATGAATATATAATGCCTTCTTTTTTGGATGGTGTCCTTGATTTATAGTTATCTATCTGCTTGTGGTGTTTATGTGGACTTTACTTTCAATGTTTGTTGTTTACTCTAGTGTGGCTCGCTTCCTGGAATCACGGGGGATGATAGAGGATGCTCTTGAAGTAGCTACTGACCCTGACTACAGGTTTGATCTAGCCATACAGCTTGGAAGACTAGAGGTTGCTAAGGTAAGTTCATATGTTCCTGCAAGTAAATATTATTTGACTTGTGAAATTTGATAACTTGGATATCCAATTTTATGCATTTCTCATGTGCATGAGTTTGATTTGAGTTTATATTAATGTTCATTATTCTTTTGTAGGGCATTGCCACTGAAGTGCAGAGTGAGTCTAAATGGAAGCAGTTGGGAGAATTAGCTATGTCTACTGGAAAGGTGTCTTTCTCATTCAAATGATTCTTCATTTTTTGTGATTTCTTTAACATTTGGCTGAATTACAATTTGTAAATATCCACGTCCAAATCTATTTAATGAGTGTCCTGGTGCACTGCTGAATATGACCATGCTTAAGAGAATTCATGGGTTTTAATTAGTGCCAAATTACAAAGCCCAAATACATCAAATTGGCAGTATAGGTTTAGTACGTGTATTTTACACCAATACTTGTAGTCGGAGAGTCTCGGATTATATGCTTTAGATATTCAGGGAGCAAGCTCCATTTTTCTTGTAAAAAAATATATTGTCCGATGTGTTTGGGATACCATTTCTACGACTTGCCAAAGGTATGATACTCTGCTACCTAGCAAAATATTAACTATCCAATTATAATGATTCTAACTGAATACTTTCTAGCCCTAATGTTGGTCATAGGAACAAAACGTTGCTTTTTTTTGTGTGTAATGGTTTAGGGAACCCAACCCATTCCTTACCACTTGAACACCCAAACTCCCAAAACCTCCAGTTTAGGGATGTTCTAAATGGCATACTTACCTGTTACTTTTTAATGGTTATATTGATGATATCCTTGGTTTCCTTCTTTTGTTGCAAGCCTGCAATCATGTGATTAAAATGTAGTGTTAGAAATTTAAGTTGTATCCACTTCACTGCATCAGTCACCTTTGTGACAGCCAAACAGTGTGAGGGGCTTTCTTCCATTCCTTCATTAAAACTTCTAAAAAATAGAGCTGATATTCCTTTCTACTCAACCCCATTCCAAACCAGTCCATTATGAACACTCCATTCCATCCCTTAAAAATCCCAATCAAATCAGAAGTCTTGATGCAGATTCTAGTGCATGATTAGGATGTTGAATATTTATTTTATTCTTGTCGCAGTTAATTATGATTCTGAACAGAGCATAGTTGATGTTGGGTGTCTCTTGTTCATGTGCAGCTCACTGTATTATCTGTTCTTGCAGTTAGAAATGGCTGAAGAGTGTTTAAAACATGCAATGGATTTGAGTGGGTTATTGCTGTTATATTCTTCTTTAGGAGATGCTGAAGGAATATCGGAACTTGCAACTCTTGCTAAAGAGCAAGGGAAGAATAATGTTGCATTCCTTTGCTTATTCATGTTGGGTAAACTTGAGGACTGCCTTCAACTGTTGGTAGAAAGGTAAATATTCTACAGTGGTGATCTTTTATTTGTGATCTTTTAATTTAGCTGAGTTATGCTTTTGACAGCAATCGGATTCCCGAGGCTGCTCTAATGGCTCGATCCTATCTCCCAAGCAAAGTTTCAGAAATAGTGGCAATTTGGAGAAAAGATCTCAGTAAGGTAATTTTTTCAGATATATGAATTGAGTTATAGTGGAACAGCCTGACATTATGTTGTGCACATGATATTGTGAGTAGGAAATGTCTCTTCTCATTCTCATTTCATTGCACTGTCATGTCCTGGGATTCTTATCATGTTGACAGATTTTATGTGGATTAAAATTATAAATTCTTATATTTATTTGTTAACATGCACAGGTTAATCCAAAGGCCGCCGAATCATTGGCTGATCCTGAGGAGTATCCTAATTTGTTTGATGATTGGCAAGTTGCACTTGGTGTTGAATCAAAAGCCGTAGAAGCAAGGTAAGTGGGGAAATGCTTACTTTTTTACAAGTATCTTGCAACTTTGGTATAGGTGTTGTGTGCGCTAAACCTCTTAAACAAATGTTTTTTACTAACTTATTTCGGTTATTTATTATAGAGGTGTTTACCCGCCTGCATCTGAGTATGTCAACCAGGCTGATAAATCACATATCACCCTTGTTGAAGCTTTCAGAAACATGCAAATAGAAGAAGAGGATCAACCTCTTGAGAATGGAGAACATATTGATGAGGTATACTAAATATAGGCTAACACCGTTCAGATTTTATCAAAATTTTCTCCTAAAATAATATCGTATCTTTTTACTCCTACAGAAAGAATAATCTACAAAGCCAATTGTTTTTAAGTAGTGGTGTTAGACTGTTGTTTTATGTTATTTTGATTTCATTGTCCTAGTTGACTGAACAAAATGGAGAAGAGCACTATACAGAGGAACAAAATGGAGAGGAAGGAAGCCAAGAGGAGGCAGTTGTAGTGGATGCCGATTCAACCGACGGTGCAGTCCTTGTCAATGGTAATGAAGCCGATGAAGATTAGAGTAAAAATAATGGAAGGAGTTCCGTCAGTCTAAAAGCATTTGGTTGGGGCCGCGTGAAAATTGAAGTTTTGTCTCGAGTGATTGTTTCTCAAGTGCCATATCTGACTCTCATTTTGACAACTAGCTGCTTTTACCTGAGTCTTGGCAATTCTAGTTTTTTTTTAGTGTATCATATACTAAACTACAACTAGGCTGTATATTTGGGAAATAGAGAGGAAATTATTATTAAATTACTTCCATTTTCAGTAGTGAATCAGTGACCAAATCTCATAACTATCATCACCTATTTTTCCATAATTTTGTACGGCAATTTGGCTTTGAATTTTGTAACATTTTGTTGCTTGAGCAATCCTGGTATAATTCATGCCAAACGTTTCCTGTAAACTTCTTGTTGTGTAAGACGAGGTTTTGAGATCACAATGATATTATATTTTATTTTCCATCTTAAACTTTTCGGAGATGTTCGATTAATGTTTTATCGCATGCTGGTCGTTCCCTTTATGATCACTCCAAAACTTTGCTACGTAATTGTCTACTATTGGCATATTATTACCAATATCTTCCTAAAATCTATTTTCCATGTTTAAGTTTGTATTAGGTTAGGTGGATGTTCATCTTCACTTAAATTTTATGCAGTGTTTGCTCATCACTAAATTATCTCATGACACTCGGTTTCCAGCTCCTGGGATATTTTTGAGGTTAGGATCCGATTCATGTTTTGCATTGGGTATTTGGATTCTGCATACTGGCCTTACAATCTTGCACGTCTATAAATTATATCAATACATTTAATCAACACGTTAACCACATCAATACCTTCCTCCGTCTTAAGAACGATTTGTGCTCATATATTAACCCACCAGATATAAATTAGGGTTTAATCAATTCAAATACACTGATTTTAAAATCCTATGGTAAGGAGTAAAAATCCTATTTAGTACGAGGATATTAAATTAAGCCACTTTTGGAATAATTATAGAAAAACCTATTATTCAAGTTTTTAATCTTTCTGCTGAAGCCACAATCCTTCAACTACCAAGCATTATGTTGTTACACTAGAACTAGAAATCAATGTTGATTCTGCATCAGTGCATGCTTTGAACTTAAGTTGAAAATTTATCTACTCACAAATTCATCCACATTCCAACACTGAAAATTGAACCAATTTGATCATACCAATCCATGAGGCACAGACAGCTGATCCAGCAATGACAAGATCTGCCTTGGTTGCAGTTTTGAAAAGCAAATATATACTCTTTAGAAATGAGCACGCGTTATATATACTAATTTTTAGTTGAAAAATCGTTTAAAAAACACTTCACCATTCTCTTAATCCGAAGCGATGTCGTTTCTCCGCAAAATTCCCAACGTAACCCTAAATTCCCTCTCCATCTTACGCCATTTCGCAACAGCAACCGTAGCCGCCGCGAAGCCCTTCCCGGATGACCCCACCACCGCCTACTACGACGACCTCGCCGCCGACGCCGGTAGCTCCGGCGACTTCCATGCGCTACGCGACGTCCTCAACAAGCGCGTGCAAGATGGATTCCTCAACACGAAACGAACCTTCAGCTTTGTCACCCTCGACACCCTCTCCCCTTCCCTCAAAAACCTCGTCAAAACCCTCGCCGACCTCAACGAAGGCGTCACGCGCCGGAGCGCGCTCGATTCCCTCGTCACGCGCCTATGCAAGCTCAAACGCGTGAACGACGCGCTGCGCGTGATAGACTTTGTGGCGCGTGAGGGAATCTGTGCCCCCCACGCGTGCACTTTCCACCCAGTCCTCAACCACCTCAGTAGGACAAAATCCCTCGAGCACGCGCGGCGCGTGGTGGGCCTCATGGGTGGATTTGGTATTGTGCTTGATGTGACGGCCCATAATTATTTTCTCATGGCGCACTGCTTTGCCGGCGATTTTGACGCGGCGGTCGGAGTTTTGAAAAAAATGGAAGCGGAGGGTGTGGTGGCGGACGCGCGTACATTCGACGCGCTGGTGTTGGGCGCGTGTAGGGCGGGGAAGGTGGAGGGTGCTATGGTGCTGCTGAGGAGGATGGTGGATGATGGAGTGCCAATGTTGTACTCAAGTCACATGTATGTAATTAATACCCTTTTAAAGATGGAGTGTTATGAACATGCTATGAGGTATGTGATGAGTTTTGTTGGGAAGGATAAGTTGTTGGATGCTGAACTTCTTGGCTGTTTGGCTAGTAAGTTTGTGACTTTGAAAAGGGGTAAACATGCAATTTTGATTTTGGAGGAAATGAAGCAAAAGGGTTTGCCTATGGGTAATAAGCTTAAGGAGTTTTATGAAAGGAATGTTGGAAATGAAAATGGAGCAAAGATTGATGGTGGAGTTGTGGAAGCTGGGAATGGAGTGTAGTGGGTGTTTTAATTAGTGTAAATATGTTATGTGGAAGGAGGAGAGGGAAAGGAAGAGTGAAGTGAGTGTTTCCACTGGCTGGGATTTTGGTATATTTTGGTTCTTCATTGCTTAAGTTATGTTGTTTTTGTTGGGGGTTTTAAATTTCAATGACAGCTAGTTACTTAGTTCATGTAGAAGATTTCAGCAGAAAAAGGGATTGTTATTGTTATAATGATTGCAGTAAAAACTGGCATATGTAGATTTAGATTCTGGAATTTTATCAGTGGTTGTGGTAAAGGAATCTGAATTTGATGATGATGTGAAAGCCCCTTTGGAAGATTCTGTTGTTGAAGATGAGGACCATTCAGAGAACAAAAAGGAGAATGAACCATTTGCAGTGCCCACTGCTGGAGCTTTTTACATGCACGATGACCGTTTTAGGGACAATGCTGCTGCTCGCAACTGGTATGTTTGGTTCATACTTGCATCATGCCAATTATAGCCTTGTAAAATATAAGCATACAATATGATGTTACTTGACTTGGAATATCCTAGCTGAATTTTGGACTTGGTCTTAAAATGCATTGTCTTTAACCCAATGGAACTGAATCAGTTCACAATATAAACAGAGTTTGTTCGGGAAGGGGGGGACCAGAGTTTGGTTTCTGCATTATATACTTTGGTGATATAATGGCCTTGATTATGGTGATTACAAAAGAAAATGCATTGTCTTTTATGTTGAATTTAATGATGATACGCTGGTAGAGTATAGTCTCCACCAATTAGTGAGTGATACAAAATTCAACAATTTTTACCTTACATGCAATTCACAATTCATTGACAATGTAATACTGTTGATGCATTTTGATTAATTTCTTTTTTTATTCCCCTTAGGCAGATACCTGGTGGAAGGAGATTGCGGGAGTCCGAATAAATTTGAGGAAATTTCGGTGCATGAGAAGTGCTATGAAGAGGTGATGATCTTTAAAGTGATGCATTGTCAAGCATTCGTGTTAGTTCAATTGTCATTTGTTTCTGAATATCTCTATTCTAATGTTTTGTCTAATATGTAGAAGAGATCTTCTAGCCTTCTAGGGCCAATTATCGTGGCCGTGCTAAAAGTCGAGGCAAAATCAGACTCCTAAGAGGAAACAGTAAAGGATATAAATACTGTTGACCTTGTGCTTATGACAACTTTAAGCTTATGAGACATTTTCATTGTACTGTTTTTTTTATGCAATTCAGTTGTTTTTAACGGTTTTGGTTCTAAAGTCTTGCACTTACTGCGATTTGAAAGAACTGAGGGAGTTTAGATTTGACTTTGCAGACTATTTTTCATTTCTAATAAATAGTAAAAAAGTAAGGATATTTTTTCTTACAATTTTCTTTCCAATTTTCTTCTGAAAATGAAAGTGTTAGTTTTGTCTCTGGCAAATCAACATTGGTGAACCAACATGAATATGCATTGTTTTAGATCTGTTGAAGAAAAATTAAGTTTTGCTAAATTAACAAGATAACACTAGTTTCTTTTACAATGATATCAAGAATTTTGAGGTGAAAGCATTCCCATAAAGAGAAATATGATGGTGAAAGCATATAATTCTGCATGTGAAAGAAAGTTCATCAACTATAATACAAATCATGGCGCGTGAATCATTCCTATTTCAATGTATTGTCTCTGTTCAGCCAATAACGGAATCAAGTACATTTTTTAATCTCTTTTCCAGTAACTGAAATTTTTTAGTAATTTTGAAGGTGTTAAAAAGCTAATTACTTTTATAAATGAGAACAATATGAATATGTAGCTATTGTTTTTAACTTATATCATCAATTTATGAAAATGATCAACCGAAGACTAAATTAAAAAAAAAATCAGGCTAAAATAATTAAATAATTTATAATGGAAATTGAGAGAACCCTTCATCATCGTTTACCAATAATCTGATGTGACATTCTATCTGAGCCTGCACATGAAAGTTGTTGCAACCAGCGAATACACTAATAATTAATGCGTAGTGGACAAAAATTTATTCTTAATCCTCCAAGTGAGATGATAAAAACTAATTTATTTGATTTTGAGGTGTATTTTTAAAAATTTCGTATGAGAAAAAGATAAAAAGGGACAAAAGTAATTATATGTTATTTGTAATATGAATATTTTGGACTGATTATTTATGCCTTGGTCACAATAGTTTGTTTGTTTGACCAACCTAATACATGTGCAACAATGTGATACGTTTTGTGTCAAACTCAAACTCATACCTCTCCGTCTCTTCTTCTCTTACATTGTACCTTTGGTTCTTGAACTCTATTTCAGGTCATTGAACCAATTCAAGAATGATCGTTGACCCTGAGAGCAAAAATTCTTGAAGTACCCCCACATCTTGAACAGTTAAATGTAGTGCATGCTCTTATTCTATTTTATCCTTGAAAAAAAAAATACATCAAGAACTATAACATAGCTTGTCTTTATCTTTTTTCATTTCAGTATTTCTTTCTTGATAAAACATAATCAAACTCCTATATATGGTAGGTGAGATAGAGAGAAGAGAAGAAAGCAATGATCCCAAGAAGGAAATGAATTTAGAAGTGTTGCTCAAACTTCTTTAATGATATAGTTAAGGATACTATACTAATGGAGGATTGCAACAACAAAGGAGATGTTCATGCAAATTTAACAAAGCAGGAGCAATCTTCATCAAGATCAGGTATCTTTCTGAAATCTGCTTTATCTGGAAGATCTACACCAGAACATTCTCCTTCATTTCAACGACCACATTGTACCTTAACATCAAGAAGAGAAAGTAAGGGTGGTGCACAGTGTTTTGGGAGCAACCGGTTACTGTTGTGGCTGCTTTTGATTACCCTTTGGACTTATCTTGGATTTTGTGTTCAGTCAAGGTGGGCACATGATGATAAAGATGAACAACTTTTAGGCTTTGAAAGAAGGCCAAGAAATACAAACTCGTTTGTTAAAGTTGAACAGAATCATCAGCATCATGAGTTGATTGCCAAAAACGTTTCCTTATCTGTTAGTATTGAAATTGTTGGTAACAAAACAATGGATTTGGCTTTGGCCAAGAAAGAAGACAGTGTTCTATCACAACTTAAAGTTAGTACTCCAAAGAAAAGGAGCAGGCGAAGGCAATCAATGGGAAAGAGGAGGCGAAAACATAGAGTTGAGAGCAGTGGTATAGAGCAGCAAGAGCCAGAAATTCCCCAGAGGAATTCCACCTATGGATTCCTTGTTGGTCCATTTGGTTCAATAGAGGATAGAATTCTGCAATGGAGTCCTCAGTGGCATTATGAAACCTGTGACAGGAAAGGGAACTTTGGGGACCTTGTTTGGTCAAGAAGTTTTGTTTTGATATTTCATGAGCTTTCTATGACTGGAGCTCCACTTTCAATGATGGAATTGGCAACTGAACTCTTGAGTTGTGGAGCTTCTGTTTCAGCTGTGGTACTTAGCAGGAAGGGTGGTTTGATGCAGGAACTTGCTAGGAGACGAATCAAGGTGCTTGAAGACAAAGCATATCTCAGCTTCAAAACTGCAACCAAGGCAGATCTTGTCATTGCTGGATCAGCTGTCTGTGCCTCATGGATTGGTATGATCAAATTGGTTCAGTTTTTCCTTATGCAGTGAGTTGTAGTTTTCAGTGTTGGAATGTGGATGTATTTGTGAGTAGATAAATTTTCAACTTATGTACAAAGCATGCACTGATGCAGAATCAACATTAATTTCTAGTTCTAGTGTGTAAAAACATTATGCTTGGTAGTTGTTACTCCTTAAAATTGTGGCTTCAAAAGAAAGATTAAAAACTAGAATAATACGTTTTTAAAGACCTTATTTTTTCATAACTATTCCAAACATGGCTTAATTTAATATGCTGGTACTAATTTTAAATTTATTGGCTTAGGATTTTTATTATTTACCATGTTTTTCAAGAGTTTAAAGGTTATACTGACGACATAAATTAATATTTAAGAATTTAAAATTGACGACGTATAATAAGTCTTATACAGTCTATCAATCAATTATAAATTAGATTTTGTATAAATTTAATTAATTTTATTATTAATGTGACAAACTTATTATGCCTGTTGAGTTGTGATTGATTGACATGTAAAAAACTTCACAGTGATAATGTATGTAACATTTTTACTTTATTTAATATCAACATCTTACTCAGCGATATTGACATAGGATTCTCCCCAACTCTGATGCCAAGCCTCTTTCATATAAACATAAACTACTACCCTTTTAATCATCACTGACACTGAGAATTGATAGAAAAAGTTAAGTATGCTTAGTTTCAAATTTTGTACCATTATCAAATTGAGAACTTTGACATATATTATGTGATAGTCCATAAACAATATATGTAAAACCATGAGTTTGCAATTCCATTCGTGTATGCGTCTTACTAGAACTCTGTCCTTATGTATTTCCAGAACAATATATTGAACATTTTCCCACTAGAGCAAGTCAAATTGCTTGGTGGATTATGGAAAACCGGCGTGAGTACTTTGATCGTGCAAAGCATGTGTTGCACAGAGTGAAGATATTAGTTTTTCTTGCTGAATCACAATTTAAGCAATGGCAAAAATGGTGTGAAGAAGAAAGCATAAAACTGAGATCACAGCCTGCACTTGTTCCATTGTCTGTCAATGATGAACTAGCTTTTGTAGCTGGCATTCCCTCTTCACTAAACACCCCATTCTTTAGTGATGCGAAAATGAATGAGAAGAGGAAATTGTTGCGAGATTCGGTCCGAAGAGAAATGGGGTTAACTGATAATGATATACTAGTTATGACTCTGAGTAGCATCAACCGAGGGAAGGGTCAGCTATTGCTTCTTGAATCAGCAAAATCAATTGTAGAACATGGATCATTTCAAGATGCTGATAAGAAAATGCTTAAGTCATCAGATGATGGAGAATACCAATCTACCTTGGCTAGAAAACATCATATTAGAATATTGTTGAAGAAGAATAGTGCAGTAGCCCTGAACAACATCTCAAGCAAATTTACCAACGGGTTACATGAATATAAAAAGTACATGCTAGTGTTGTGTTGTTAACTATTTATTGCACCATCATTATTTCGCAATTATCTTCAATACGTAGCCAACTTACTCACAGAATATATATATATATATATATAAAAGTATTTTTCTCTCTTCACATTTTATAACTAATTGTCTAGCTATCTGCATATTACAGTTGTGTATCAAATATTTTTCTTATTGTACTGCACTATTGATGTATAGTTTTATGTTCACAGAAGTGAAGTATTGTCCTACAATAATGGAACAATGGCACAATATCTCAAAATTCTCATTGGTTCTATGGGATCTAAGAGTAACAAGGTGGATTATGTTAATGGTCTTCTAAGTTTCGTAGCACGGAATTCAAATTTGTCAAAGTCCGTTTTGTGGACCTCAGCCACAACAAATGTTGCCTCACTTTACTCTGCTGCAGATGTTTATGTCATAAACTCTCAGGTAAACCATAAACCATGTTTAAATTATTTATTATGTAATAGAAAATAATTTGTCAAATTGTGTAAATAACTAAAATAAAATTCTATTTTCGCAAAATGGTCAACAGGGATTGGGAGAAACCTTTGGACGAGTGACTATAGAAGCAATGGCATTTGGTCTTCCGGTATGACTACCAATTTTGTTTCCCTTGTCTTATAATCACGTATGATGGTAGTTTTATGACTCTGTCCTTTGAAACATTGCTACTTAATTTGAGTTTAGATGTGAAACTAATTGTCCTTAGAATGTTGTTGTTAAACAAGTAACCTTCTTTGACTCTAGTCTGTTGAACAAGTAACCTTCCATCTATATATTATGGTTTATAACATATAATGACCACAAATTATTACTAGGGATATGCTTTGGTTCCCAGAGATGTCTAAGTATTTTAGTACAATTGATTTTTAAGTCAATGACTGAACAAGTTTGGATACACAATATGGAGAGAGACTCTCAATAATAATACCATAGAATTTCTCTTGCTTTATTAACCAGAGTAAATTAAACTAACACCTCTGTTTTTTTGTGAGATTTCAAATACATCCACTGTTTCTTTTATCTCAACATAAAACATCTATTTGTTTTAAAAAATATATTACAGTGACACTCCCTTTGTACGTTACATTGACTCTCTTTAATGTTCAAAAACATTACACTTAGATCTCTACAAGAGGTGCAAAAGTAACGGTAGAAAACAAAGGTGTACCAAGTGCAATTTTACAAAAATACAGGAGATGTTAGTGTAATTTACTCTGTTAACTATATATTAAGAGTATATCCTACTTATTTATATGATTTGGTGAAGGTAGTTAATGTTACACACCTACGTCGCCTAGATAGGGTGTGTTGCAGGTATATAAATGAGAAGTAGTCCTCATCATATAAGCCGATTTTGTAGGGTTGAGTTAGCCTCACCAGCATTTCTAACATGGTATCAGAATCTATCATAGGATCTTTTGCACCCGTTGTCAAGGATCCTTTTGCATCTTATTGTCAGGGATTCTTTGCACCCGTTGTCGGAGATTGTACCCATTGTTGGGATATTGGTACACAAAGTTAGGAATAGTCTTCACCATACAGGGCCGGTTTTATAGGATTGATTTAAGTCCATCGCCCGGCATTTCTAATAGTTAATACTTGAATACTCTCTAGTATTTAGGTTTTATGTCTATCTATGTGAAAGTTTCTTAAATGGTACAAATGAATATTAATAGTTTTTTTTTCATTTAAAAATGTGGAATAGGTGCTTGGAACAGATGCAGGGGGGACACAAGAGATTGTTGAGCATAATGTGACAGGTCTTCTTCATCCTATAGGACGCAGAGGGAATCATGTCCTTGCACAGAATCTCCGGTTTTTACTTGAAAACCAAATGACAAGAGAGAAAATGGGGATGGAAGGTAGGAAAAAAGTGCAAAGGATGTTCTTGAAGAAGCACATGTATGAGAAATTTGCAGAGGTTCTAGTCATGTGCATGAGAAGCAAATAACTGCTTAAAGCTTGTAATTACTCTCATTCTTTAATTGGATTTAAACCACACATCATTTGTGAAATTATGTATACTCATAAGTGTTATTCTTTGCCCAGTTAATGACGAAAGATCATTCAAGAGAAAATTATGTGTTATGCCTTTCTTCAAGCCAAAATTAGTTTGACTTTGGAATTGATTTCTATTGAAAAAAAAAAAAAAAAACCTTAGTGAATGTTTCACAATTAGAATTCGAATAATGTTATATAATTAACTTCAATACTTTAATTCACAGTCAATTAATTCATAAAACATATATAATTTTTTATTTTTTTATTAATTTTTTCTCTTTTTTCCTTAAAATTGTTTAGTTATCTTCATGTTAAAATTGTTTACTGAACATTTATGTTAGAATCCCCGTAAAAATATATTAAAAGTATAAACTATAAGTGTTTTTATTTTTTTACAAAGTACATTGAAGATGCTTTAAGGACTTTTGATCCCTAACCCAAATATAGAGTATATTGGTAGGGTCTAATGTGTAAATTTACCTTAAATTCATTTATATTTCTTTCCATTTATTTCATTTCAAACAAACCTAGTACTACATAAGTATGTATAACATAACATAGGATGCAAACCTAGTAGTACTACATAAGTATGTATAACATAACATTAATAGTAATAATCCAAACACGTATCTACCCTTTCTAGAAGTATGTATAACATAACATTTTGTTCAACTACATAAGTATAACATAAGTATGTATAACATTAATAGCACTACATAAGTATGTATAACATAACATTTTGTTCAACTAAATAAATAGACTCAATTTTACATTATCTCACATATACACTTAAATGATCAAAGAATTTTAGATATATTGATAGTTATTGACACAAGTAGTTGGAGGTTTATATCTCCTTAAATTAAAATATGGGATTCTACCCACCTTGGCATAAGAGTGGAGTCACTGCTAAAAATACCATTTTACCCCTTGATGTTTATAAAGAATACACAAGTCTTGTTAATCACCTATTTTTTTCCTTTTCAGTTTCTTTGATTTTGTTTTTAATTTAAGTCTTTCAGTGTATGGTATGCGATTACTTTTAATTAAATCTTCCTCCCCTACTTGTGACCTAATAAATGTGGTGGATCTTTATTCATGAAAATGAAATATTTGCTACACTAATTAAATATGAGTAGATAAATACTGAATGATTTTCCACTTCATATTTAAAAATCTTTAAGTGATGTGTACAATAATTATGAGTGCCTACCAACAATTGAACAAAAAATACTAATTAGTCTCAGCTACTAACAACATGATTTATATGTTTGAATTTGTATGGAGGAGGAGTCTTGGGTTATCAAATTGTGTGCAGTTAAAAGGACCATTTATGTTTCCATTTTTAACCCTCTCTTTCTTGTCACAAGTCTCTTTTATGTCCTTGTTGAGAAGAGGGGCCTCAAAGCTAAAGAATGTCATGTACCCATAGAATTGTCTGGTCTAATAACTCAACATTCTGATGATTGATTGATACAAATTTAATTTAGTATCCTAACAAAGACTAATCTCATAATGACTGATAATTATATTCATTTAAATGATAATTTTATTTTTACTTTACATCAATTTAGCAGTGAGAGTTTCAATGGAATACACTAGATCTTATCATCGAATTTTATTATCATTGTTATATATACTAAAAAAAATTATTAACTTATTTAAAAGAGAGAAAGTGAGGAGAAATAATAAGGAAATGGAGGTACGTTGGCACCTATTTTAATTTAAATATTTTTTATCTTATTTTATTTCATTCTCGTCCATTTAAATATTGTGATATTTGATATTTAATTTTTAATATTATTTAATATATTATGTTAAAATTAAAATAATATGACTTATTTATGATCTATTTACCTTTCATTTAATGATAATTTTACCAGTAAACATTGAATATCTCCAAGTTTAAAATCCTTGTTGCAATACATGCATGAACTGATCAAAGTTTAAGAAGGTCCATGCATGTTTTTTGCATACATCGTTTTTAAGTATTTAAACTTACTCTTAGAGTAAGTAAATTACTTTCTTTAAATTTTGAAAAAAGTCATATTCTAGTCCTAAAATTGTTAAGCATGGATCACTTTTATCATTTTGGAACATAGACAAAACTGACCACCGACACAGAATTTGGAATATAGTCTTATTCTTTAAAATTCATTTAAAAAAGTTAACACGCTATTCCAATGTTTTTTTAAAAAAAAACAAGATTCGTATATTGTATGCTAGATAAATACCCCAAATCATACAATTATGTTTGTACCAAAACAAAATTTATACGATAATGTGAAACAATAGATACTAGATTGCTAGTGTGTCACATTCATTCATCAATTATTAATAGTAATAATCCAAACACGTATCTACCCTTTCTAGAAGAAAACTTGAAACTCGTTCGATTGCTTTATTTGGGCAATCGTCAACACAGAGAAGAGAGATTTGTATTTTGTGGGGACCGTCATAAATGATGCTTGGAGATAACGATCAAAACAAAATTAACGAACAGAAAAAAGAGGAACAAACGTTCAATTGTCTACAAGTGTAAGGTTTGGCCCAAACAAAGAATAGTAAGAAAACAAGGAAAAAATTGAGTCCAATTCCTCAAGTTTAAAATATAAACGAAACGTGAGAGAACTTTAGAAGGAAGAAAGAATCAAAAGACTTTCCAAATTTATGTAACTTGTCTTTCTATTAAACCAAAGAAAACAAGGTATCATGTCCCCGGAAACAGTTACATAAACTAAGCAACAACATTACACCACTACTACAACAATTATTTCTCAAAAAATTTAAATATTTTACTATAAAGTTCAAACTATTGACATTTGTCGTTTGATACTAAAATTATTATTAGTTATCATCAACATGTAATATTCTTTTCTTTCATAACTTGTTTTAATGAAAACAAACTTAGTCCATTTTGAAAATCATAATGAATGTGTAATAATTTTTTCTTAACTTGTTTTAAGATAAACAAACTTAGTCCATTTTGAAAATCATAATGAATATAAAATATTGTAAATTCAGGTACAAACAAACACACTTCTATAATTTGACGTTTTGCTTCTCTTAACGCCAAAATCCTGCTTGTTCTCTATTTTCCTCTTCAGATAGTGCCATAATTTTATATTAACTCAAAGCACTAATAATGTTTTGTTACATTAAACAAATGAAACCACATTGATATCTATGTAAGGAAACAGAATTAGAATGTGTTTCCAAGTCAATTAAGTTCAACGTATCAAGCTCAAAAGTAGAAATGTATCTTATAAAATGAAGTAAAAATATTTTCCACTGGCATTATATTCATTAAACTTTAATATTTAACAAAAGGATTACCCAAGTTTACAAAAAACTATACTCTATACCTATATTGTATCATGTTTAATGTATATATAGTAAAAAAAAAAAGCAAAAAAAAGAAAAAGCAAAAGAAAATTTCCTAAATCTTCAAAACACAACCGGTTTGGACATGACCCCTAAACCCTTCTGGACTATCAAGTTTTCTCCAATTACAACTCTTCACATCAAAGGCAAAAGCCACGTGGACTTCACCGTAGCCGCTGGATCCAATCAAAATCAGCGTCCCATCCAACGTCCCAACATAAGCCACGTTACGAATCTCCCCGGGAACCGTCGCCATCTTCTGCCACGTATCCCCGCGAAGAGCCATCAAGTTGTCACCACAGCACAGGTACACCCCAGCGTCATCGCCACCGTCCACGAACGTACGTGGACACGTGGCGCAATCCAAGAACTCCTCATTCACTTCGGCCCAGCTCCACGTGGCAACATCAAACGCCTCCGCGCTCCTCTCAAACCTTCCTTGCATGTCCGTACGGTACCCTCCGACGGCGACGAACCTCCCGCGGCGGAAAACGCCGTTACACTCGTCGCGCTCCGCCGCCATGTCCGGCAGCGAGACCCACCGGTCGGCGGCAACGTCGTACGCCAGCGCCGAACGCAGCGCGTTCTTCTCGTTGTCGTGTCCGCCGGCGACAAAAACTGTCCCCTCGGAATCCGACGCGCAGGCGAAAAACGTGCGCGGCCCACCCGGCATGTCCGTACCACGCCGCCATTTCGCCGACAAAAAATTGTAAACAAAAACCGAATTCGATGCTTTCCACGAATTCGGGTCCAACCCGCCCAACATAACAAGATCGTACCCGACACTAATTAACTGACAAAACATAGGTAACCCCGAAATAAATTCCGGCGGTGGTGGCAACTGGCTCCAATTACCCGTTTCCGGTTCAAAAACGCTGAGCCGGTAAACCGGGTTGTTTGCTCGTTTGGTCGAATCGTGAATTGGTTCCACTCCGGCTTGAACCATCACTAGAATTTTTTGTGCATGCCCGTTGCTATGCCGTTGACGGTGAAACTCCGGCGAGAGAATCTCTGTCTTCCAGTTTTTGCAGACCGATGCCACAGTGGGGAATTGATCGTAAGAAATCCTAATTAAACAGTCTCGAGCTACATCCTGTGGTAGACCGGAAATTAACTCCATGATGAAAGAAAATTTAGAGTAATCGACTAAGCTATGCAGAGTTTTGATGATTTGATGAATACCCTTATGACAAAATTGCAGAAAGAAAGGATTTTTATATGGTATTGAGGGAAAGAGTGAGAGATAAGAAAGGGGTATGTGAGATTTTCGAGAAGATGAAGAAAGAGAAGCTTGAGGTAGTGGAATGGATATGCTTGGCGAAAATAAATGATGCTGTTGTGGGGTTGAGGGTTTAGAAATTATAAAGTGGAGAAAATAGGGTGCACATGGTTGAGACTTAAAAAGGGTGAGTGAGGGCAATGGTAAAACGGTGGTGTTCTAGAAGGAAAGGACTTTATTTGAAGAGGTGAAAGAAGAAGGAGGTGTTGAAAATGACAACTATGTATGTATGTTAGTATGTATGTATGTATGTGATGCATTTTGCACCAAATGGAATTCATAATAGTAAGTTAGTTATTCATATGATGTCATACCTTCTTTACTTTATCTTTTGCGAAAATCTCGACGTTATAAGTTTGATTAAATTAAGACAAGATACAAGAGAGTTTTTTTTATATACACCGTGATTTATGACTCTTTCTCGGTCCCATCGTGATTTACGACTTTATAAATTAAAAGTTAAAACTTGCCCCGTAAAGAACATGTTTCGGAATAATTATCAGAATGCTTTCAATTTTCTTCTTTTTAAAATCTTTTCTTTTGGACACAATCCTAGATGTGGCATCTCTTTCAAGAAAATTTTGATTGTGAATTGGATTGGAATCTTAAAAAATTTGAAAGATTCTTTTATATAAAGTTGTGTAATATTAATTAAGATTTTTAAATGGTATACAATAAATTTGTCAAATTTAACTAAAATAATTGTAATCTTTTAAAAATAACTAAAGGTACGTGATATTTAACTAAGATAATCATGAATTTTTAGAAAATTTATTAAAGTTTTCTTATATTTAATTAATATTTTTTTCTATTTTTAAAAGTTTTATAATATTTAAAAGTATATGAAAATAAGTTTTAACAGATTGTCTCGTGAGATGGAATTATATTTTATATTATTATTAATAATTTGTATGATATATTTAAAATATTCTTAAAATTATTGTTTATTAGTTATTTATAATTTTTAGTTATTTAAGTAAACTAATATAATTTTTAATTTTCAATTTATAAAAAAGTATAAAGAAAATGTATTATTAAAATAATTAATTATTTTAATGTAATTTTAATAAATATGTGGTTATTTTTTATTCAAAATTTATTGATGTTATCTTCTATACTTCATAAAAAGGTTAATAATAAATTTTTAGTTCTTTTAATTTAAGAAAAAATAGTCAAAGTATAGAGATCAACAAATACATGTATTTTATTCGTCCAAAATTTTCTTCAAAAATCCTCACTGAATACTATATCAATATATTTTATTTTAAAATACATTTTATAAAGTAATTTTTTTCTAGTAACAATAAAATAAAAAATTGAAAGAATAAACTAACACATACATGTATATAAGTATTAAACTCATATTAATTACATTTTATAACGTTTTGTGCATAAGGGTAGAAAATTGCTGGACATAGTAATTAAGAAAATGTTAGACTCTCTCTTTATTTTTGTTATCATAAATTAAATTAAAAATGGTCTAATCCATGTGATTCTGGCTCGTTGTGTGAATCACACGTTAAAAATTCATATGAAAATCCACAAACAGAGGGAGAAAGACAAAATAGCCGAACACAAGATTTTTTTCCAAATTGAAATGAGATAGTGTCACACAACTCCTGTCTTTGTCTTCTACAGAAACACGTATATTTGCAATAATGTGAAAAAATGGTAGATGCTATGAATGTATTTTTGATTCAATGAATAAGATATAAATATGGATCTTTTATATACTTAATTATGAGATACTTATCTAATTTCGTTGCTAATATCATGCATTTTAATTCTTAAAAAGAAAGGATAGTAAGATTGAAGAAAATAAAAATGCAGTAATATTGATATATTGATATGTTCGTTTTTGAAAAGAAAGTGATGAATCACTCAGTGTAAAAAGTTATCATACAAACATTAATTTTTTTTAAAAAAAAAATAGTCGTTTATTTTATTCATATTTTGATTATAAATATTTCATAAATTAGTAACTAAATAAACTTAAAATACATATTTTATCAAAATAATTTAAAATAATTTCGTTTAGCATGGGTAAACCAATTAGTTTTTTACTAAATTAATAAATAAATAGTGTAAAAAATGGATGGTAAAGTCATAAGTATTGGAAAGTAGAATGCTGCAGCTATAAAAAAATGACATTCAAACATATCTAGGACATGTGATGGAACTTAAATCTTAATGTATAAAAATATAAAATACATTAAGCTGAAAATAATAATTATAATAATAATAACAATAATTATCAGATAAGATGATGCAAATAGATCTTGAAATGGAAGCATACAAATGGCTTTTGGATACATGGAATTAACAATGGTGGTGTGATAGCATGTGGGTCCCATTGAACCCTACTATGTTTCTGACAAGTGACAAGAGAAAGAGTTGGCAAAGTTTTTGCCCATACATATAAGTCCAACTTATCATGTTTTGAACAAAATTTGTATTCATATATTTTTCTATTTTATATAAGCCATAGAAAGAGTTTGTGGTTCAAAATCTAATTTAATTACATACATTAAAATCAGATACTTCTTAAAAGGTTCGAACATAAAAATATGATCTTACTTTTAAATCTAGCCTAACCTTTATATAAATTTGTCTTTATATTAGCATATGTAAAAACATATTTCTTGTTTAAATCCTTATATCTTAAATAAGTTAATAATCTCTCTATATATATTTGTTCTTTAAACAAATTAGAAAAATTTAAAGTAGTAAACTTTATTTTTTTAAAAAGGAGGAGGAAACTCCAGCCTATCAATTAGATATTAATGATTTCACATTTTTTTTATTTTATAGTATGTAAGTAGTAAATTATAAAAATATTATATATATATATATATATATATATATTCTTTTCTGTAATACGTTATATACAAGATGGATCTAGAACGTGTTACAACGGGGTAAATAATTTCTTTTGTTGAAAATTATTTTAATACTTAATTTTAATAAATGATATTTTTATTAAAAAACTATGAAATAATGTTATAATAAAATTGAATTAAAAAATTACGATCTAAAGAAAAATAAATAAATATTATAATAATATTCAATTTTTATATATATTTTCATACAGATGTTCTTAGAAGAACGAGGATCAAGGATCCACTTGTCCCCTTAAATCCGTTCATGATAATATACTTTATTCTTCTCTTCTTTATTTAACAAAATTTTATTTATATTTTTATAAATACTATTTTTCTTCATAAATAAAATAAATAAACTAAATTATTAGATTTATAAGACTTTTTTATCCCGTTTAACAAAAAAGATTTTAAAGGATTTGAATTTTATATTTTACTATATAAATTTGATCGAGTTAAACTTTAAATGAGTAAGCTGATACGATGGACACGGTCTCAATGTCTAGTATTTTTATTTTTTTTTCTCAATCCCTTATCTTTAATAGCATAATGTTCAGAAAACTATATATTTTTTTTATTTTCTTATATTAAACTGAACTATTATCTGAAAAAGTTACCAGTAGTTAAAAAATATTTATTATAAATTTCGACTAAAAAATTATAAGATAAATGATATTTTAAAATATTAAATTATTAAAAATTTAATTACATGATATAAATTTTATTCTGTAAATTCCATAAATTAAAATAGAGTTAAATTTTAAAGTCTATTTAATTTGTTAAAAACTATGATATAAAGAGAACATTATATATGATAAACAGTTAAATTATATAATATTTAGTTTTAATATGCAATGAATAATATAAATAAAAAATATAAAATTTGTTAAAATATCTCATGTAATATTAATTATTTTGTATATAATTTGTAATATTACTATACATTATGTGAATTTAAAATTATATGTACATATATAATAGACCTGTTTAATAGATAATAATAATTAAATACGAATGATATAAAAAAATTATTATAATTAATAGATAATATTAGTTTAAAATAATTAATAATAAGCTTTTTTAATTGATAATTGGAATTTAATAAAATAATTGAAAAAATTGATGATTTTTTTACTGATAAAAAATTAAAATTTAATTTTGTCTCATCCATTTAGTTTATATTAAAATATAATAATTTTTTAAATTAAATATAGAACAAAAATGGAGACAGGATCTTAATTTTTTAATGAATCAAACCGACACACACAAAATATGCCAAAATCCAGCGTCAAAGAAGAAGACACACGCTGCAGGTTTTACAGTTCAGATTACGATGTAAGTTTTATCCAATAATAAAAGAAAGAGTTGACTTTTTACATCTTATGTGTCAAGTTGCTGGAAATGCATTTAACATAACTTGGCTTCTAGAATAAGAATCTTTTGAAAATAAACACAATAAGAATAATTAATTGTCAACGCGTTAATTGGTGATTTCACATAAAAAAAAAATAAAAATCTATGATTTATATTGAAATGATGTATGTTAAAAATATGTTTAGAAGATTTTATGTTTTTGCTGCAATTGAGCTTTATTTATTTATTTTTATTAACCTTGAAATGGAAACTTGAGAAAGGAAAGAAAAGTAATAAAAAAGAATAAAGGAAACATCTTTTATTTGTTAGTTTTGAAACACTTGTTCTAAAAATAGTTTTCAAATTTTAATAAATTTTTAATGAAAATTAATTAATGAATGGCTAATAATTTTTTAAACAAAAATATAATTGATTATAGTTGTTTTAATGGGTTTTGATGAAATTTGAATTTAAAATTTTAGATAACTATCAAAATTCTACTATTACGTTAAATATGATATAGAGTTTAACTCAATTGAAAAAAATTGTGGAAATTATGAAACTTATAATCAATTCTAATAAATTGAAAAAAGAACTTATCCATGAAATTGATGCAGTTTTTTTCCAAGATTATCTTTATTGTTAGTTAATATTTATTAAAAAAAATACAAAGTTGAAAAACATATCAAATATACAAAAATTAAAATCCAGTAAAATTTATAATTTTATAAAATTTAATTTTTGTAATAAATTTTAACCAATACAAAATTAGAAAGAGTATGAAGAAAACACTAATTGTTTTTTTTTTTTTTTACATGTAAATTTCGGGATGATTTATAAATGCTCCTGCAATCTGTAATCTCATAGTTAATGTAATATATACATATATATATATATATATATATATATATATATATATATATATACACTGATTCGAAGCAAAAATTGATGAGCAGCCATGATAATATTTTATTGAAAGAGAAAAAAGAGAGTAACATAAGTTATCTTCTGTATGATTATAACTTATTCAAAGCAAAAAATGACGTATTCAGCCACTTCGGCAGCCATGATTAAGTTTTATTTAAACTCAAGAGGTAACCGTACAAGTTTTTCTATACGCACGACCCACATGTGAAGATAGGAGAAAAATAATGCTATAATTTTTTATACAAATTTAATAATCTCAAAAATCTTCAAATTAAGTATGTATTTGCATTAGATAACTTTATCATTCATTATACATTTATTTAATTGAAAAAGAATTGATTCTAATAAAAAAAATATCTATAACAAGTCATTCATTAATTAAGAGCACCTGCAACTATTGATGCTTTCAAATAAGAAAATTTTCCACCTTTTTAAATTTACCCTATCAATATGTACGTTCAGTATTTTTTTCATGATGTTTCTTCAAAACATGTATGTAATGCGTATAGCCACCATTGCTTTGCATGAATATCGAAATCTTCAACATCGTATAGTAGACCGTTCCAGAAAATGTTGAAAAACACGAAGAAGTCTCTGGCTTAAATTCACAATTCAATATAATAATTTTTATATAAGTTGAAACAACATTATTTTCCTAATGAAGCTTCTAATATAATTTTAAGGACCAGCCACTATTCAAGCCTTGTTCTTTTAGACTTTGAAAATTAGTTTTCTTTGGCTCTTAATTTTTAATGCAGGTCAATTACCATCATTCACTATTACATGACGTATCGTATGTTTTTTTTGTTGTTTTTTTCTTCTATGTATGCATTGACTTGTTAAATTCAGGATTGTTCATAATCTTTTAGAAGTTCAAGCTTTTTGAATATGGAAAAAAGTCATAATCGCTTCAGCAAGTTTGATTAAGATCTAAATAGTATACTGGGACTGAATCAACAAATTTAATTACCACATTAATTTTATTATTATATGATCAAATAGTACGAACAAGGATTTTCATTTATAATTCAAATAGCTAGTCTATTCATACTTTTTGTTTGAACAACATTTATTTAATTGAAATCAAAATCAAAGTTTTATGCCCTGGCACACGAAAAACAGATACAGTACCAATGTTGACATTCTTATAATAAATTTTGACGAGTTAGGAATAGTTTGTTGATCGAACTTCCAAAACTGGTCAATACGATTTCTTAACTTTGTCTTTGATTCAAACAAAACGTAATTTATTGCATTATTATGTTTGTGGCAGCCTTTTAATACATATATTTGATGGTTTCCACTAAGCAGAGACAGCATCTGTATAACACATTCCCACTACTTTTTCTTTTTTACTTTTTCAGTTTTGTTTTCGTTCAAGTCTGTTCTGTCCCAAAAGTTAAAAAATAATTGAGATTCTGATCACAAGTTGTAGTTGCATTTTCTCTTTGATGGATTGTAATCATTGCACTTTTTAAAATATCACCGTTCGTAATGTCTACATTTTCTTCATCAATAATCACTATGTTTTTATTTGTACGACTCGAACAAGTATAAAAAAGATTATAATAGTTTATACACCCTATTTAATTAATTGAACCGGACAAATTATGATTCGATTTTTCTTTAAAAGAGATACTTAATTTTAGTTCACATTTGGCAATATCTTAGGTAAGATTGCCATAGTCCCATTTTAAAAAATCAGGATGTGGAAGCAGATAAGCTAATAGAAGATCTATATTTAAGAGTTATTGGTATCAACCCTAATATAGAAAGTTGGTAAAGGAGTATATAAAGTATTGAGTTTGAACTTTACTATTGTTAAAAAAAAAATCAAATTTACAATAAGATAATTGATCTATTAACAAGAAATCGTAATATCATCATGTGACATACTTAATCACAAAGATATTCTGAAAACGATCTATTCCATCCTCTTATTGTTATGATTTGAATATTAAAAAAAAAAAAATCTTTGAATTCTGATTCCAAAAATTAAAGGGAAATTATGATAATTATTTGTATTGGATATTTTGAATATCACCTTCTAGTAGGAGCAACTTCTACTTCTAGACACCATAATTCCTTAATCACCACGAGCGGCAACGTTTGAAACAATAGAAGATATTCTGAAAACACAACATTAATTAACTTGTTCAAAGTACTTGAGAAAAAAGTTCTAGAACCTTGCTTAATTGCTTTAGTACTAGTGTCAGTTTTCGTTGAATACTATTAGTTCAAGCACTTTGTTTAATTGCTTCATTGTGATTGCTAAGCACAAGAACATTTTGCATCTTCTAAATGCAAAGTTTCTAGATTACCATAAAAGTACAATGTACTAATCATCAATGAAGTAAAAGCTTCGCAAAGTAATGGCGTAGAAAACAGGTTAACATGTTGTAGGCAAACTAGAAGAGCACGTGAATAGTAGAGAATAAGTTATTCATCACTAGACAAATTGCGGATTGAACGGGGCCACATAACTATACATTATCAAATTATCAACATTTTGAAAGAACATGGTGGTCCATCTTTCGTTTTTGGGATTAGATTTTCTTATTCCATAGCTTCTAGAAGACTGAAAATATATAATTCAACGTGTCCATTTTTGTAAAGACAGAAAATATGCAAAAAGCATCTCATAATTCATATACCAATTGATGTTGATCGGTGACAACGCGTCATAGGGAACGTGCTCACATGGACCTCATTGCCTCGTTGCTAACAATTAAAGTTCCCACAACTACAAGTTCTTTTTTATTCACGAAATGTTGGTCTTCAGTTTTTCCACAGTTATTACAATTTAAAGAGTAAATAAAAAACAAGTGTATCAGAATTTATATATTGGACGCATCACATTGTACTAAAACGAGTAAATAACACGTTGGTATGTTAGGCAGTATAGAGCTCAACTTCTCGTTTTTGTGTATATAAGAAGTGAGTTTTCACGTGGGAGGGAATGTACATGTAAAAAAAACATTTTGGTAAAGTTTAAAAGTAAGAGAAAAGTTAGAGTATTTATAGAGTTAGATTATCATTTAACTTTGTCTAAAAGTACGTGACAATCTTAATTGAATAATTAATGTTTTGTGTTAGACGGTGAAAAATTATCATTAATAATATCACGAAAGTTGTAACTTAAATGAATAAAAGATGTAAACAGTTAATAAATATATTTTTCATGCCCAAATTAATCAATTAGTAATTTGATATTTTAACGTCACAAATCCACTTTAACACAATAATTATAACTTTTACACAATTATACAAGAGATATTCATATAAGAATATTTACAAATTAATTGTTAACAAAGTTTCCCATCCATGCTAAAATTCAATCTAATACAATAATATGAACTCTAAATAGCTTTCACTGTGCGGGAACATACATAAAAAATACTATGGACATGTTTAATACGAGCTCGTTCTGTGAACTAGATTGGATCGAACATATATGGTTAATCACTAAGAATACTAAAGCTACGTTAAGGTTCTTATATGAGATACTCTAAACTTATTTTGAAAAAAAAAATCAATTTCGTGACATATTTAATTATCTTTAAAAATATTTTTACACACTTATATTTTACTTAGAAACTTGATAACAAGTTTTCACTTGACAAACTTACTTTCTAAAATGGAAAAATCTCCTTCGATGCACTAGCGAATTTTGAGAAAGAAATTTTTTTATGAATAAAAATGTATGTTTGCAATAAAATACTTAATTTAGCATCTCGTACATGATACACAAAATTTATTCGTTAATAAGAAAAAATAGAAGATGAGTTAATCAATACAAATAAAAATTAATGATGTTAGATGCGTACAATCTATAAACAAAGTTTGTAATCATTATGGCGTACACAGGTTGCAGGTTAAGATACTTACACTAAACAACTGAACAAAAATGTGCATTTAATCAAATAACGTGTACCACGAAAATTAAAAATGGTGTTTTATTTAAAAACAGTGTCCTTTAATTAATGATCCTAATATAATTATTGTTGAGTCATTTATATATTTTAAAAAATGATTAATATTTTTTTACTATTTAATCTTCGGGCATTATTAAAAAAAATTTCATCCATTCGTTGATTAACATTGATTCATGATAATTATAAAATTTAGTTAGATAATTATGTAAAAGAGTTATACCCTTATAATATATAATAATTAGACTCTTTTATCTATCCTCGTTAGATGTTAGATGTTTGAATACTGGTTTCATCAGCATCCTTTAGTAAAAATATCAAAGATAAGAAAAATTATGATGATCGGATTATAATTAACAAAAGATTATGACAAGAATTAAAATTGTAATATTTCAATATATTCACATTCTACTATTACCATGGTTACTATTTCAATATATTCACATTTTATTAATATTACCATTATTATTATTATTATTATTATTATTATTATTATTATTATTAACCATTTTATTTCCACTCTTGATCTCTTAAGCCTATGTCTTTTGTCCCAAATCTCTTGTTCCCCTCAACCCTATTTATACTTATCCCATCATAACAACGAATTTTCATTAGCAGAACAAGAGAGTTTAATGAAATTTCATAACAGAACGTTTCAGTAAAATTTCCCAGATGAAGATTACTTTTCAGCCATTAGATGAACAAGGGTGATGTTTACTTCTACTTTAAAAACTGAAATTTGAAGCAAAGAGAGAACACATGCTGGTTAGACAAATGACTTGGGCTTTGGGCCGCAAAAAATGCAACTCAACCAATTCATTTTTAGTCCAATGTGAATTGTGTGCTTTAGAGGCCCAAAAATAGAGAATACATTCCAACTCAACTAATTATTTCCTGTTATAAAACTCAAACATAATATGTAATATAATTAATAATAGTAATATATAATTGGCTTCTCCTGACAATCTTTATCTTTCTAAAAAAAATAATTTTTTATCATCAATAAATTGAATAATAACTCAATGGTTTAGTACTTGATGTGACAAGTACACAGTGCCATAATAATCATGACTTCTGTATGACGATTTTACGTTAAAAGTATTTACAAATTAATTGTAAACAATGCTGTAATAATCATAATTTTTACATGAATATTTCATGTTAAAAGTATTTATAAATTACTTTTAAACAAAATTTCATGTCTATACTAAAATTCAATATAGTGTAATAATAGGAACTCATTATTAACTTTCACAAATATATTCGGTTAATTATAAAAAAAAAATAAAATATAAAACTATGTTAAGGTAAAAACCAAATACTCTAAATTTGTTTTATTTTAAAAAGTAAATTCAAATTCAATTTTTGTGACATATTTAATTATTTTTAAAATTTTGTTTACACATTTATATTTTACTTGAAAACTTGTTTTCCATGGTCAATAATAAGTTTTTTTTTTTTACAAATTTAGTATGTAAAAAGAAAAGAAAAATCCTTATTTAAGTTTTCAAATATTAAACAAAAAAAATGCATAAATTATGTTATTTTTCTTGTATTTATCATCAAAACTCTTAATGTATATATTAATTTTAACTTAACAATATATTTTATTATTACTATTATTTTATAATATTTCATTTTTTAAATATTATTTTTAAAAGTTATTATTATTATTATTATTATTATTATGTGACACACAGTTTACGATATACACATAATAATAATTATAATGATAAAAATAATATATATATATATATATATATATATATATATATATAAAACAGTGATAATAATAATAATAAATATAAAAATTTAATAAATAGATATAATTAAAAAATATATTTTCAAAAATTAAAAAAAAAAATTAATTTAATTCTAAACATAATTTTTAAGGTTAAAACTTTAAGTTTTTCATATTTATACATATATATAAATAAAATCTGAATAATAGGTAATAATTTCATTAAATAACTAAATGAGCAGAAACAGATTTGTACTGAGATCCATTTTGTTAATGGGTGGAGAAGAGACAGAAGTGGCTATGGGGATTCACAAAGGAATCATTTTGACATATTTTTTCTCTGACGGGCAGCCCTTTGAGGATGAAAATAAAAAATTGTCACGGTAAATTAATTTCTAACAAAGATTAAGGGGATAGATGAAGATGTGAACCCGTTATTACATTGACACAGTTTACGATATACACATAATAATAATTATAATGATAAAAATAATATATATATATATATATATATATAAAACAGTGTTAATAATAATAATAAATATAAAAATTTAATAAATAGATATAATTAAAATCCACTTATAAATGCCAAGAATGACATTAGAACATATGGTCAGATATTTTACAGTGTTTTGCAATTCAACAACGACTTAATATAATTTTTTTCTAGTAAGTTCTTCAGAAATGGATACAAATTACTTACGTTTTCCATACAAATTTGAAATTCTATGATTTCTATGCTGCAATTGAGTTTTTGGAAGATGTTATATAATTATATTATTTGCATGTGCATAGAATATTATGACGAGGAAGAAGGGTGAATTATTTCTGTTTTATAAATTAGAAATCAAAGAATAAAGTAGAATAGGCTTATGCCACTTCCATACCTGTGAACGAAAATCAAAATAAGTGGCGTAATAATTTATGAGACTTAGACATAATTTTGAGATTTTTTCAAATATAAGATAATTATGTTTTTTTTCTTCAAAATATTATAATGAAAAATCTAGAATCTTGTTTCTGACTTGAGAGGTTTAGAAACTTACATGGTTCTAGATTTTTTTTTATATAATATTGGTTTATAAGTGAATTTTAAGCCTATCCATCTTACATACTAATGTAATATTTAAAATGAAAAAAAAAATTAAAATTTGAATAGAAAAATAAAAGTTTAAATTTTTATTTTTATTTTTTGTTTTCTCTTTCTCTTCCACTAAATAAATAAAAGAAAACAAATCATTTTTCATACATTTCTTTTTATTCACTCTCTTTTATCTCAACCAAATATACCTTAACTTTAATAAATCTTATCATACATAATATTATATAAATAATTATCTAGAAAAAATAACAATGACGAAATAGTAATATGATTTTTTTATTATTACCAAAATCTTAAAGTATTGCTATGGACTTCAAATTTATCCTTATAAAATGAGTAAATGAAATTGAGTATCACACTACCGTGTGCACCTCACTTCTTCAGAGGCAATGTCCCTCAATCAAAGTGCAAAAATTTGGATCAAACCTATCCTATAGCTATCCATTTTGTAATTATTAAATTTGTTAAAACTTATCTATTGCATATTAAAAAAGAAGCTTTGGGGTCCTTAATTCCGCCGTGATACTTTACCAAACTAACCAGATAGTTGTCACACAATTGATGAGAATATGGCCAAACTAATGTTGAGTGAGAATAGAGGTACTAGAAAAGTGAAATATTATTGTTTTAGTACAATAAAATTCCAAAATGAAAAGTGAAATGTTATTTTCTTAGTACAATATTAAAAAGCCAACAAAGATTTTAAAGAGAGGAGTAGATCATTCAATTATGGACTTGATATATACTTTTATTTTTCTTGGGATTTCAGTGAACTTGAATTTAAGACTTAAATATATAACTTGGTAAAAAGTATTAGAGTAAATTATATTTATATTTCTTATGATTTTGCAAGATTTTATAAATATTTTTATACCTTACACAAAATTCTCTAATTATTTAAAAAATATTACATTAATATTCCACTCATGCACTGTATTAATACCCCTTAATTTTAAAAATAATACACTGATATCCTTTACGACAAGTATAAAAAATAATACCGAAAAACATGCTTGTGAAAATATCGTGTGAGTGCAACTTAATCAAGATATTTACAATTCAATTTTTTTAACTTAATCAAAATATTTACAATTCAATTTTTTAATACATTTATCCTGATACACTGTTAATTCAAATTTATTAAAACCTAAAATATCGTGATAAAGATTATAAAAATTATGCTACTTATTTTGTAAGAACAAAAATTGTCAAAATATAAAGATAAATCAAAATAATTGTGACCATGAAAAGAGTAATAACTATAATATATTGTTAAGAATAATATATATATATATATATAATAATAGTAATAATAATAATAAATATATGAATTTTAAAATAATTTTTTTAATACATAGATGTACTTAAAAAAATATTTTAAAAATTAAAAATAAAAATTAATTTAATTCTAATCATAATTTTTTAAGTTTGTAAGGATGTAATTTAATGATTAAAGTTAACATTAACGTAATCAGAAAATCTGAATACTGCGCGGTAAAACTGTTTTACAAGCATACTTAATAATTTCATTAAATAACATACATTGAGTGTTACCCTTGTTCCCCTCAGCCCTATTTATACTTGTCCCATTGTAACAACGAATTTTCTTTGGCAGAACGAGAGAGTTTACTGAAATTTCACAACACAAACATTTTAGTGAAATTTTCCAGCAGAAGATGAAGAATACTTTTCAGCCATTAGATGATGAACAAGAGTGATGTTTACTACTACTTTAAAAACTGAAATCCGAAGCAAAGAGAGAACACATGCTAGTTAGACAAATGACTTGGGCTTTAGGCTTTGGGCTTTGGTCTTAGAAAAATGCAACTCAACCCATTCATTTTTAGCCCAATGTGAGCCGTGTGCTTTAGAGGCCCAAAAAGAGAGAATACATTCCAACTCAACCAATTATTTCCTACTATCAATCACTTCTATTTTGCAACTAACATAATATGTAACATAGTTAATAATAGTAATATATAATCGGCTTCTTTTGACAATCTTTATCTTTCAGAAAGAAATAATTTTTTATTATCAATAAATTGAATCATAGCTTCGGTAAAAAAAGAATATTAACTATTTACTAATTCGTCTAACTCAAATGCATATGTTGTGAATAAAGTTTATCCTTGAGTCATTGATTTTTTTGGTGTGACCAAATATTAATAAGTATTTTTTATATTATTATTTAATCTTAAATTATTATTTATATCGAGGTTAAAATATATTTACGATATTATAAAAGTATTTACACCTATAATCAAACTCTTATAAAATCAAAGATAAAATAATATAGAAAAATAAGCAAACATAAAGTAAAAAGAAGGAAAGTATGAAAAAACCTAATAATTTCTCCATGTGGTAGTGTATTGTGTTGGGTATTGACGAAGGTAAATGGTAATTTCATGGTATTGAGGGAGAAAGTGACAAGATACGTATATAAGCGCACACTTAATTAGCTTCGTTGGTGTTTCACAGTAGGGTTGTTGCCTTGCAATTGCAATTCCAATTCCTTTGCTTTGCACTTCGCACGCAGCTCACAAAACGCCACCGTTCTCTTCTCTTTCTCGTGACTCTATCTATCTTATTCTCATCTCTCATTTTATTTCATTCTCCTTCTAAACCTATCGAATCTCTCTCTTTTTCTCTCTCTCTGCGACACTCATAACAGCAGCAACAATGGGCGCTTCTCTGCCTCCGAAAGAGGCTAACCTCTTCAAACTTATTGTCGTAAGCTTCGATTCTCCCTCTATTTTCGCTTTTACTTTTCTCTTGACTTATCTAAGCTCGGTGTAACTTTAATTAATTACTCTATTGTTCTTGCTTGATTCTTAAAACCCTAGATTCTGTTCCGTTTTATCATGTAACCACGTTGTTCTCATACTGTGTTTCGGTTACTGAGATTTTCTAGGAATTTGAAACAAGGAATCTGTGTTCGTTTGAATTTTTTGTGATGTCTTCTTGATTTAGTACTTTGGTCTTTAAGCTTCCTGGCTGGCTGCTTTTACTGTGCTCTTTGTGAGAACCATTGATAACAGTCCTGAAAATCTAGGATGAAAGTTGAAACGAAGGGATTTTGTGAAATTGGAACATTTGGTTAAGTTATATAGTGTTTTTTTAGTATGTAATTGTAATTTGTAAGTTCTTTCATGGATTTTTGGGTTCTCAGAAGAGTAGAGACAGGTGTACTTCTGAGGTTCAGTTTATTGGCTTGTTGGTTCGAAATAATGTCAGAATGACTGTGGATGTGGGTGTTTCTATTAATGTGTGTGCAGGGTAGCTGACTTAATTTTGGCCATGCTGTGAATAATATAAACAATAAAATTTGAAAATAGTCCTTGAATTTTTAAGGATTTAGGAGTGAAGAGACGAAAGTAGTCAAAGTGGATTCCTTGCTCTGAATGTGTTTGATATTGTTCTTCGGTATTAGTTTTTTTTTTTTAAGACATAGTTTCCTCTACATGAAAAATTCTAAAATTTGCTTACTGGTTCCCGTACTTAAAATCTTATTATATTGTCATTAGAATATTTATGTGAGTGAATTATCTTTTGATGTGTTGGATAAATTTTTGATGCGTTGGATAAATTTGACGTGTTGTCATTGTTCGTTTTACTGCAGAAATCATACGAAACCAAACAATATAAAAAGGGCCTCAAAGCCGCTGACGCCATTTTGAGAAAATTTCCAGATCATGGAGGTATACTTTCTTTTTTTATGATTATTTTCTAAGCTTTTCCTTAACACCAGGGATCATTTTATCTCTCTTCTGAACTGTTTAAGCTAGTCATGCAATGTTAATGACCTCCCTTTTTCTATTAATTATTTCTTATCTGCTGCATATTTTGTTTCTTTAATCATAATATTTATTTATGTGTCTGTTCTTTGATGATAGAAACTTTATCGATGAAGGGTTTGACATTAAATTGCATGGATCGTAAGTCTGAAGCATATGAACTTGTTCGTCAGGGATTAAAGGTTTGTTTTTGTCTTTGATTTTACACCATTTGTTAATCTTACAATAGTTGTCTGTCTGATGATCCAACTTTGATCTTTGTTCTGGTACAGAATGACCTTAAAAGTCATGTTTGCTGGCATGTTTATGGTCTTCTTTATCGATCAGACAGAGAATATAGGGAGGCGATCAAGTGCTACCGAAATGCACTGAAAATAGATCCTGACAACATTGAAATTCTTCGTGACTTGTCACTCCTACAGGTAGCATTTTTATTCTTCAATAGATTTGTTTTTATTTCGGTCCCTGTATATCAATATATTTAACTTGGATGTTAGTCTTTATGCTTGCATGTACTTAAGCTTGAAATCATAATGCTAGTCTGTTTAACAATTAGAAACAATTATTTTGTTTTTGAATTTTTGCCATCTATTTTCATTTCCTAGAAACACTCCCATTTTCAAACTTTAGAAAGTTTGTTTGGTGGGTTTAGTTTTTATTATAGTTACTAAATTGTCACGGCTGTATCTACTTTCAGTCCAGACTTTGAAATTTAAGAATGAAACTGTGCAAATGAATTTGTTGCCTTCACATTTGTTGGAGAAATATTTCTTTTACCAAAACACATTTTCAAGCCTGGTCTGTGTTTTTACTTTTTACTGGAAATAACATCAGGAAATACACAAACCAAACTTGCTTTTGATGTTCTTCTGTTGCCTTTCAAATTCAGTGTAGAGTACTTATGCAGTGTTTATACAATTATTTATGGCATTTAACTTATGCTCAATTAAGGTGAAAGCTGAACGAAAATCTCCTGGTTTCCCTACTTTCCCTTCATCATTTTAAAGTGCACAAAGACAGGCAATATCATTCAGGATGAACAAAGCATTTTAGCCATTGCATTGTTTTGATCTTTAAATTTCAAAAACAGCTCTCATTTTAGCCTTACTAGGAAATTGAGTCTGGAAGCTCTTGAATTTACTTGCACTCACAAATTTAATCCCTGTCCAAGCATATTGGGCTGATAACATTGAGTGTCATATATAATTTCCTCCCTTGGATTAGGAAGGAATGATATTATTTTAATGTAGCATCTTTTTCAATGGATATGTCTAATTGTTGAACAGGGCAAAAATTTAAGAGCCTTGCCAGTGGCCTGTGCTATTATTACGTGATTTAATTGACGAGTGATGTTTAGTTTGCATGTACATTATATTCAGAAAATTTAGAAGTTTGTGGGCACAGTTGCCCCCAAATTTAACCACAGTTGCCCCCAAATTTAACCAAGTAGATCCATCCCTACCTGTTCAAATTTGTAAGAAAGCTTGAGCACATATTCAATAATCTACCATCTGGTAATATTTTCTGCATATATTCTGTTGGAAATTAAGTAAACAAAACGTTACTTTTCAAAGTTAAAATTGACTTGGGAGGTGTTCTAACATCCCAATACTTCTACTAGGAACATTTTATATTATTGTAGATCAGTTTATCTAAGTTTAATACAATATGATCTTTCCCTTGCTATGAGCTGAAACCAATAAATGATGTACTATTGTACTGTGTATCTATATCTTCTCAATTATGATTGATTTGTTTGACTCATTATGGTGTTTTTAACTCTTCACTTACAGGCACAGATGCGAGATTTAACAGGCTTTGTCGAGACAAGGCAGCAACTTTTGACTTTGAAGCCTAATCATCGCATGAACTGGATTGGATTTTCTGTTGCCCATCATTTGAACTCTAAGTATGGCTTGCATTTATATTGAATTATTCTTTTCACCAAATGATGACAGTCATTGGTCTTGAATCTTCTTATTTTAGTCAGTTTCTAACTTTAGTTTTTAGTTAGTTTTGTTTTAGCTTAGTATAGTTAGTTAACCTGAGCTATATCTTCCCTTGGAACCTTTCCTTATCTTGTACTATAAAAACACTAATTCTCTTATTTGAGAGTTGGATATTGCATAACAGAATTACCTACTTTTCTGTCTAAACTGTTTCTCTCATTTCTCTCAACTTAGAACTTCTACAAAGCACATCATCATCTTAGAGACTAGAACTAGTGCCGTGTGAGCCATTAGCTGGTTGTCAGATGCTATTTATCTTTCATATGCTAGCAGGATCGAAAGAGATATGGTCTCAAGCTCTCAACTTGGTGCCAAGTTAATACATAAATATTGAAGCTTACATTTTGACAATTATTAGCTATTTTGCATTCGCATCAGTCACTAATTGTACTTTTCCATATTATTATGAGTTTTTTCTAAATCTGGTATTGAAATGTAGCCAAAACTGGATTCTGATAAGTAGAAAATGTGACAAAAATGAAGTTGTTGTGTTTAGTTTGAGGATCTGATTAAAGAGTACTTGTTTCTTTATGAAGTAATTATGTGGCATATTTACCCAAAAGGTCCTTCATTTACTTTAGTTTTATTCTCTATAGTCTATACCCTGAACCTATGAGTCATTCATTACTCTTGTTTTGCTATTATTGTAAATAGTTTCTGTTGAAGTATGTTAGAATAGCTAGCTTAGGGTGGCTTAGGCTTATTATTTTCTGATATGATATGACAGCTTAGGGTGGCTTAGGCTTAGTCTTTTTCAAGGCTACATTGATTGTAATGTAATCTATATATTTACATAATGAAAAGAGAAAAAGAGAGAGTGCAGTTTTCTTCACTCCATTCCTTTTTCTTTCATATTCAAGTTGGTATCAGAGCGGGAACGATCCCGCTCAGCGCCGCCGCCTGCCTCCGCCGGCCGCCGTCCACCGCCGGCCACCACCGCCGGCCGCCGTCGCCGGCCGCCGGCCGCCGTTTTCTCCGGCGAACCTAGATTTTTTGTGCGCCTCGTCAAGCACGACCTGTCTTCCTCAACTCCGGCGTCATCCGGAGCCTAACGTGCCCCCACACTCGTTAATCTGTCTCTTTCTCTGTTTGGCGTGTACTGTTCACACCTCTTCTGCAGTCTTCCAAGTCCATTTCTGGACTTGTTTTTCCTGTTTTGGTTGCTGTGTGGATAGTGGGTCTATTGTTGCTCCTCTCTCTAGTCTCCTATGGCTTTTTCAGGTCCCGTTTTACCTATTTCTGGTACCCCAACCATTACAACGGAAAAACTAAATGGTAAAAACTTTCTATCGTGGGCTGCCTCTGTGGAACTATGGTTCCTTGGTCAAGGGTACCACGACCACTTGGAAGTGGAAGATATTGAAGGTTCAGATGAAACTCGGGGCAAATGGAAGAAGCTTGATTTTCAACTTTGTGCTGTGTTGTGGCAATCTGTTGAACCCAACATTTTGGGGACACTCAGGGCATTCAAAACCTGCTGTTCTTTTTGGAAAAAGGCTCACAATATTTATGCAAATGATATTCAAAGGCTGTATGATGCTACTCAGAGGATAGCATCCTTGAAACAAACTAATCATGAAATGACCTCTCATATTGCTGAAGCTCAAGCTGCTGTGGAAGAACTAAAAATGTTCCTCACTGACGAATCTCTAGAAGGAATAAATAAGAAACTTGACAGGTTCTATATGGTACTGATCCTGAGAACACTGCATTCAGATTTTAATCATGTTCGTGACCAGATTTTAACTGGCCATGAGATTCCTTCAATGGACAGCTTGATAACTAGACTCCTTCGGGTCCCTACAGAAGTGAAAAATGAAAATATGGGTGAAATAAGTGAAGCTTCTGCAATGGTTTCTAGTTGGGGAAGAGGTGGTCGTGGAAACCGAGGAGGAAGAGGAGGTAGAAGTGGTCGCCCCCAATGCTCATATTGTAAGAAAATGGGTCACACTCGAGAGAATTGTTATTCTCTTCATGGTTTCCCCGAAAAGACAGCAAATCTGTCTAAATCAGAAAAATCAGGAAAATCTGATATGAAGATGGCAGAAGATGATTATCAAGAATATCTTCAGTGGAAATCCATGACTCAGGCTCAATCTTCCTCTACTGCTACCGCCTCTACAGCTTGTGTTTCTCATTCATCTACTAGTCAAATTCCATGGATTATTGATTCTGGAGCCTCTGATCATATTACTGGTAATGAGTCTATGTTCTCTTCTATGTCCCCTCTTAAATCACCTCACCTTATTACCTTAGCAGATGGGTCAAGAATTGCTCCCAAAGGAATCGGTCAAGTTTCTCTTTCTCCCTCAATAAACTTAAAATCTGTTTTGTTTATTCCTAATTGTCCTTTCAATCTAATCTCTCTAAGTCAGTTAACTAAGTCCTTAAATTGTTCAATAACCTTTAATGCTGAATCCTTTGTTATTCAGGAACGTGGTACGGGTCGGAGGATTGGCGAAGGACATGAATCTAGTGGGCTCTACTATTTTGGAAAACAACCATCAGATCGTGTCTTTGCTGTTTTGTCACCCAAGCTGTTACATGATCGTTTGGGTCACCCAAGTTTGTCCAAGTTGAAACTCTTAGTTCCTAGTCTGAAGAAGTTAGAAGAATTAGGTTGTGAGTCATGTCAATTAGGCAAACATGTTAGATCATCTTTTCCCAAACAAACTGAAAAAAGATGTCAATCGGTTTTCACCACCATTCATTCTGATATTTGGGGTCCAAGCCGTGTAACATCTTTTGGTTTTAGATATTTTGTAACCTTCATTGATGAATTCTCCAGATGTACTTGGGTATATTTAATGAAAGATCGTTCTGAACTTTTGTCTATCTTTATGTCTTTCTTTAATGAAATCAAAAATCAATTTGGGAAAATGATTAAAATCTTTAGAAGTGACAATGCAAAAGAATATTTCTCCTCTGAATTATCCTTTTTCCTATCCTCACAAGGGATATTGCATCAATCTACATGTCCACACACACCCCAACAAAATGGAATTCTTTGAAAGGAAAACAGCACCTTGTGGAGACTGCACGCACCCTAATGCTTAATTCAAATGTTCCTGTACATTATTGGGGTGATGCAATTCTCACTTCTTGTTTCTTAATCAACCGAATGCCATCTTCTTCTCTTGAAAATAAAATTCCTTACTCCATTATTTATCCAAAGGAACCATTGTTTCATGTCTCACCTCGGGTCTTTGGGTGTACATGTTTTGTCCATGATGTTTCCCCTGGTTTGGACAAGTTGTCTGCTAGAGCTATCAAATGTGTTTTCTTAGGTTATTCACGCCTTCAGAAAGGGTACAAATGCTACTCACCACAAACCGAGAAAATATTACATGTCCATGAGATGTGACCTTCTTTGAACAAACTATGTTTTTCTCATCCTCCACTCATGATCCTCCATCAATACAACAGGCTTTACCAGTTGGTTCTCATGTTTCCACTCCACCTCTAATGTCAATCCATAACATTCCTGACCAAGAAATTAATCAATTTGTCTTCCCCACAACTAATCCCAGGCAAGATACTCCTCACCTTATCACATACCAACGCCAGACAAGACAATTGTGGTCGTGCCTTTGTTCTTGAAGAACCTCTAGATTCTAGTCCTTCGCCATCGACGCTCATGCTACGGATCCTAGGGAAGATAATTCTTGTTGGCTTTGTTGCTCTTCGAAAAGGTATTCGGTCTACTAGGAATCCTCATCCTATTTATAATTTTTGAGCTATCATCGTGTATCTCCTTTATATTTTTCTTTTCTCTCCTCTATATCTCCTCTCACCATTCCTAGAAATGTTCATGAGGCTCTTAATCATCCCTGGATGGAGACAAGCTATGATTGTTGAGATGCAAGCACTTGAGCACGGTGGTACATGGGAACTAGTTCCACTTCCTCCAGGGAAACAACCGGTTGGATGTAAATGGGTCTATGCCATCAAAGTTGGCCCCGATGGTACCGTTGATCGTCTCAAAGCTAGACTAGTGGCCAAGGGGTATACTCGATTTATGGCTTAGACTATAGTGACACTTTTTCTCCTGTGGCCAAGATCCCTACAGTTCGTCTCTTTCTTGCTATGGCAGCTATTCGTCATTGGCCTCTCCACCAACTAGACATCAAAAATGCCTTTCTTCATGGTGAGTTGGAGGAGGAGATTTACATGGAGCAACCTCCTGGGTTTGTTGCTCAGGGGGAGTCTGGATTAGTTTGTAAATTGCGAAAATCTCTTTATGGTCTCAAACAATCTCCTCGGGCATGGTTTGGAAGATTTAGTCATGTTGTACAAGATTTTGGGCTGAAAAGAAGTGAAGTGGATCACTCAGTTTTTTATTGCTATACTTCTCCTGGGAAGTGTGTGTATCTAGTTGTTTATGTTGATGACATAGTGATTACCGGGAACGATGCAGCTACAATCTCTCAATTGAAGAAACATTTATTCAGCCATTTTCAGACCAAAGACTTAGGATGTTTGAAATATTTTCTTGGTATTGAAGTCGCTCAATCAAAGGAAGGCATTGTGATTTCTCAAAGGAAGTATGCTTTAGACATCTTGGAGGAAACAGGCATGGTTGATTGCAGACCCATTGATAGTCCTATGGATCCTAACCAAAAGTTAATGGCTGGCCAAGGTGAACCATTTACTGATCCAGAGAGATATAGGAGATTGGTTGGGAAACTTATTTATCTTACTATCACAAGACCTGACATCTCTTTTGCAGTGGGAGTTGTTAGTCAATTCATGCAGGCCCCTCATGTTGATCACTGGAATGCTGTTTTGCGTATCCTTAAATTCATCAAAAAGGCCCCAGGACAAGGATTGTTGTACAAAAACAATGGAAACAGCCAAATCTCAGGATATTGTGATGCTGATTGGGCAGGTTGTCCTGTCGATCGACGTTCCACCTTTGGATATTGTGTATTCCTTGGTGGAAATCTCATTTCTTGGAAGAGCAAGAAACAAAATGTTGTTGCTCGATCTAGTGCTGAGGCTGAATATCGTGCTATGGCATTGATTACTTGTGAGCTTATATGGGTTAAGCAACTCCTTCAAGAGTTAAAATTTTGTGAAGATCATCCAATGGAATTGTACTGTGATAACCAGGCTGCTCTCCACATTGCCTCCAATCCGGTATTTCATGAGAGAACTAAGCATATAGAGGTTGATTGTCACTTCATTAGAGAGAAGCTGCTGTCTAAGGAAATTGTTACTAAATTTGTAACCTCCAATGAACAACTTGCAGATGTTATGACTAAGTCATTAAGGGGACCTCGAATTCAGTTTTTATGTTCCAAGCTTGGGGCATACAATCTGTATGCTCCAGCTTGAGGGGGAGTGTTAGAATAGCTAGCTTAGGGTGGCTTAGGCTTATTATTTTCTGATATGATATGACAGCTTAGGGTGGCTTAGGCTTAGTCTTTTTCAAGGCTACATTGATTGTAATGTAATCTATATATTTACATAATGAAAAGAGAAAAAGAGAGAGTGCAGTTTTCTTCACTCCATTCCTTTTTCTTTCATATTCAAGTAAGTATCATAATTTTTTTCGTTTGGTTGTTGGTAATAGTACTGACCTTTTGATTGTGTACCAGTGCATCCAAGGCAGTTGAAATTTTAGAAGCATATGAGGGAACCTTGGAAGATGATTATCCTCCAGACAATGAACGGTGTGAACATGGGGAAATGCTTTTATACAAGGTTTTCCTCTGGCAATGTGTTTGCAGCTGTTTCTTTTTAAATGCATGATACTTATTCAGATATTCAGTGCTTGATGTAACTTTTACCACAATTAGCTTTTTGTATACTTGATACTTTAAATTGGCTAGTTTTTTTGCTTAACATCTAGATACCTAGATTTTGCAGACAATTAATTGCTAATATATACTTCAAAACTGTATGAGAGAATCATGTGACTTTGAAGCCATGCTTGAAGGACTGTTTAGACATTTTTTAAAATTTCTGTGTCAAACCCAGTAATCTGGACGGTTTAATGAATTTTTGGGTGGTTGTTACTGGATTGTCAGACTGGCAATATAGTAAACTGGCCACCTGACTGGGTCAGCCTTTAGTCCACAAAAAATGGCCTATTTAAAAATATGTATAAAAATTTTTAATATTAGTATTTGAGTAACAAATAAATTCCAATTCAATTCATAAAGCCATAGTGGATACCAGATATCATTAGCATATAAAAGACATCACTTAAAAGAAAAAACACATTTCAATTACACTAACCCTACTACGGATCAGATCATTATCTTATTGAAAAAAGTTACAAAGTATGATGAACACTACCCAGGGATCAACCTGAGAATTAATAATGAGTATTATTATTTACTCCGCCTGCTGTTCAGGCTATTATGTGAATAAAATAACTGGTGCACAAATAAGCCATTTTAAGTAATAACATACTGCCTCACAGAATTGAATTGGAATTTATTTGTTACTCAAATACTAATATTAAAATTTTTCATAAATATGATTCTAGTCAGATTACATTTTGGTTAAATACAAATCCTTTTATTATCAATTCTACTGTTGAATGTTCAAGGATATGAAATCTTTCCATTATTCGATTGCTGATATTATTTTTCCCTGTTATGTTGTTTCTCCACACCAAATATTATTTCCCAGATCTCGTTGTTAGAGGAATGCGGATTTCTTGAGAGAGCTCTGGAGGAGTTGCGCAAAAAAGAATTTAAAATTGTATGTATGATTTGATGTTTTATTAACCCAGGTAATTTGATGAATGTTACTGGATCATGATAGTATAACTGGGTTGTGCTTATGTCTTTCAAGGTTGATAAGCTTGCATACAAAGAACAAGAGGTTTCACTTGTTGTAAAGCTTGGTCACTTAGAAGAAGGCGAAGCTTTGTACCGGGCATTACTTTCCATGAATCCTGATAATTATAGGTGATCTCTGTGGCCACTTTTATTTTAGGTTTGAGTGTCTCAATTGATTAGTCCTCAGTTTCCCCCCTGCTGTTGCTGTATTTTTTGCACCCATCTAGATTCTCAATGAAATTGTTCTATACACATAAGTTCCATTTTCATTTCTCATTATGTTTCAAGTGGTGAGACTCAGATGAATGCATGTTTTCTGTGGTTGTTTGATTATAATTTTTTTTGTCATTACTTGGGTTTTCCCCACCATTTATCAGATGACTTATAAACATTATATATTATTTTCTTCATCTATGCTGTGAATACTTCATTTAAAAAATAGGGAAAACTATGTATTTAGTCCCTAAACTTTTGGCAGTTTTTTAATTTAGTCCCAGAACTAAAAATTGACTGGTTTTAGTTTCTAAACTTTATTTTTATTATGTTTTTAGTCCTTGCCACCAAAAATCTCCATTAAGTGATGATGTATCAACTTTATTATTATTTTATGATACATGTTGCAACAAGGAGTTGCCATGTCATCACTTAACGTGTTTTTTTTTTAATGTCAAGGACTAAAAATGACAGAAACCTAAAATCAATGAATTTTTAGTTTAGGAACTAACAAAAAATTGGTGATAGTGAAATATATATTTTAATATCTCTCAATAAACTAATACTAAATCATAGCAAAATAAAGTTGGGGCAAGTTTTAAATTAGCATTGAAGGATCACTTTACATGTTCTACAAGATCGAGCAATTAATAATAAGTTGTTAAATAACAGTAACCCATACGTGGGTTTTTATTTCTAAAAACACTATTTTGAATAAAAAATACAAAATTTAAGAAATTTAAAAATATTTATTTTAAGAACTTTGGTTCAAATTGGTTTTCTGCCACTTGTTTAACTAGTTATAAACTGGCTCTATTGGTTTGACATGCTGTCTATATTGTATTTTTGTGTATATGATATTGTAGAATTTGTCTACTAGTAGAACTGAATTTTAGTTCATGATTCATGTCACCATTCAGATACTATGAAGGTCTCCAAAAGTGTGTTGGATTATATTTAGAAGATGGCCAGTATGCTTGTGATCAAATAGATCGGTTAGATTCATTGTATAAAACACTTGCACAACAGTACAAGTGGTCTTCTGCTGTTAAGGTAATGCTGTGTATTGTTGTAGTTGTTTATATCTGTGTTTTTTAATCATGAAATTCACTCTTTATCTGATCTTTTTGTTTGTCAGAGAATACCACTAGATTTTCTACAAGGTGAAAAATTTCGTGAAGCAGCAGACAATTATGTTAGGCCTCTCCTAACGAAGGTTTACAAAATTCCTTTTCATATTGTATTATGCCTAGTTTAGTTGTTTCAAAATTGATCATGATTTCTTTTGGTGTTTGTTCTAGGGAGTTCCATCTCTGTTCTCTGATCTATCATCTTTGTACAATCACCCTGGGAAGGTCAGTTTTCAGTGATATTTTAGTTTCTACTGAGTTTTAAAATTTCTTATGACCAATATTTTCTGCCATTATTATATATATATTATATATTATGATTCTGGATATTACTGATTCTGTGGGTTTTGATTGTTTTCTTTTTTCTTAAAACGTTGTCCAGGCAGACATTTTGGAACAACTTATTCTTGAGCTGGAAGATTCAATTAGGACTTCAGGCCAATATCCTGGAAGGTAAAATATTTGTTAAATTTTGTGTTTAAACACAAGGGTGGAGTAAACTGTTCATACAGTGCATATGTTATCTTGGAAAATTCTCTTGGCTAGTTCTTGAATTATGAGCAGAAAACTTCAAGCCAAACATATCTGTCTGATAACTTCTCTGGTAATTGAAATTCCCTTGGAACAATTGTTAGCTAAGCACTAAAATGAATTCCTAGAAATATCTCTACACATGAAACCATGGCATGGTAAAAGCCTTCTAATTTCTACTTTGGAATGTCTGTTAAATAGCTCACGACCGTGTATCTTTTAACAGGGCAGAAAAAGAACCCCCTTCAACTCTTATGTGGACTTTGTTTTTATTGGCTCAGGTTGGTGTCTATTCTTTGATTTTTAGATTGATTATCCCTTTTAACTAAATGAATTCGTACTGGTGCAGCATTATGACAGGCGGGGCCAATATGAAATTGCTCTTTCTAAAATCAATGAAGCCATTGAACATACTCCCACAGTCATTGATCTATATTCTGTCAAGGTTTGGTTAGATTTACAAATACTTTTCTTGATTTCTTTGTATTCCTTTTGTTATATTATGATGCTTTGTATTCCTAATTCTTAATTAACAGAATACCAATACAAATTAACTGACAGTTAAGTTTGTTTTGGGCTCTTTATCTTTAAGAATTTCTTTTTCGCAATACAAATAATTTGTACAGAAAACCGAGAGTACATGTAAACCGCTGATAATTTTGAGAATTTTATGTCTGGTGGGGTTGAAATTTGTGTGTTTCAGTATGAGGCCTAGGTACAACGTAGCAGTTTTAAGTTGTCCACTTTGACCTTGCTGTTTTTAACTTGTTTCTTAATTCATTTCAGAATTTTCGATTTTATTGATATCTATTTATTTTGATGGTAAATATGATTAGATATTTCGTGTTCTGTACAATAACAGTTTTTAAATATTTGAAGTTTGATCACACAAGGAATCACTTTAACTCTTTTTTTTCCCGAAAAATAGGGATATCAACATGACAATCTCAGAAATAGGTCCTTAAATGCTTGCCAGAGATTGTATGATCAAAGTGTTTGACTTGTAACCTTATTGTGAAGATTTAGAGTTTCAAGAGAGTGAGAATTCATACTGAATATGACAGGGTCAATGTTCAATATCACTTGTATACGATGCTTAGACCTGTTTTTTGTCTGTTCTGAACCAGTTTAGTCATTTGTGAATTTTGTTTAAACTAACATCATCATGTCAGTTTTGATGATTCAAGTTATTATTGCCATTGCCAATTTTGTTGGCATTCTGAAGTCTGTGAACTGTCAGTTGAAGATCTGATTAAATAGAATGCTTATGTTTAACATGGTTCATGCCATGTTCACTACATAACATGAGTATATGTCAAAGAATTTGGTAAACTTGTCCTATATTCCAAATTATGCTTTATTATGCTGCGGGTTAAAACAGGTATGGTAAAAAATTAAAGCAGGAAAGATAATTAAGTATTTTTGGGGCCAAGTTAGATGATCTGATTGTGTGAAACTGACTTTAGAATTATGGGTGCTATCCTCAGCAGTCTATAGCAAAACTGAAAGATTGTTGCTTGTCTTTGTAAATCAGAGTCGGATACTGAAGCATGCTGGTGATTTGGTTGCTGCTGCTGCATTTGCTGATGAAGCAAGGTGCATGGATCTTGCTGATCGTTATGTTAACAGTGAATGTGTTAAGCGCATGCTGCAGGCTGATCAGGTTTTGGTCTATCTTTTGATTATATTTGGATGTTAACCACACAGGCATTGTAATTTGTGTGGTTTTAGCATTTTCTGACTCTGCTTTATTTATATATACCCTTGATACCTAGGTGACTTTGGCTGAAAAAACTGCCGTGTTGTTTACAAAAGATGGGGATCAACACAATAACCTTCATGACATGCAGTGCATGTGGTTGGTATATAATGATATTTTAATATTTTGCAATATGAAATGAATATTGTGGTTTAAATCTTGCCATGTCACATCTACCTTTGGAAGGTATGAGCTTGCCTCGGGTGAAAGCTATTTCCGCCAGGGTGATCTTGGACGGGCACTCAAGAAATTCTTAGCGGTGGAGAAGCATTATGCTGATATTACTGAGGACCAATTTGATTTTCATTCATACTGCTTACGGAAAATGACTTTGCGTACTTATGTGGAAATGCTTAAATTTCAAGACCAGTTACACTCTCATGCATATTTCCATAAAGCAGCAGCTGGGGCTATCAGGTGCCATGTTGTCTTTTGCTCATTTACTCTGCTATACTGAATGAGTTATGCTTGAGTGTTGTGTGGTGCCTTGATTAACTAGGTCGAGTTAAAACCTTTTCAATCATACATACAAGGTACAATGTGTATTGAGAAAATAGTGATTATTTTTTAATTCTTTTTCTTTAATGTTGTCTGTGAGAGCAAGAGTTTTTAATAGACTTCAAATTTTGTGTGGGCTTTATGTCCTAACTTCTAGACAATGCTCCTGAAGGACTGCTTTAACTATTCTGCCTTATTTAATGCTAGTAAAGCAATGTATGTCTGACTTCTTATTTTGTGTTTATGCTCTCATGAATGTGACACTCTGAGCTGCAGATGCTATATTAAGTTGCATGATTCTCCCCCAAAGTCTACAGCCGATGAAGATGATAATATGTCAAAGTTGCTTCCTGCTCAGAAGAAGAAATTGAGACAAAAGCAGAGGAAGGCAGAAGCGAGAGCCAAGAAAGTACTGTACTCAATTTTTATAGCTTTTCTGGAACTTCCTATATGGAAAAGGTATTTACCCTATTGTTTTATATTTTAGGAGGCAGAAGAAAAGAATGAAGAGTCAAGTGCCAGTGGGGCATCAAAGTCTGGGAAGCGGCATGTAAAACCTGTTGATCCTGATCCAAACGGGGAGAAGTTGTTGCAGGTTAAATTTTAATGCATTTGATGTCTGTCAGAATATATGAAAATATCCATTTAATGTCAGAACGTTTCCATACAAATTTATTTTTAGAAATTCAACCCGTTCTTGTTTGCTTTACCTTAGGTTGAAGATCCGCTGTCAGAAGCTACTAAATACTTGAAGTTGCTGCAGAAGAATTCTCCTGATTCGTTGGAGACACATTTGCTCTCTTTTGAACTATATACAAGGAAACAGAAGATTTTGCTTGCCTTGCAGGTATGAGGAGTTTGGTAACTTTTGTTTATCTGGGCATAATTTTGTTTGTTTTTAGGTGTTCACATTTGTTTTCCTTTATTATTTTAAACCATAATGTTAATTAAATGTGTTTTCTTCTTTGTCTTTGGATTTGTAGGCTGTAAAGCAGTTACTGAGATTGGATGCTGAACACCATGATTCTCATCGTTGCTTGGTATGTTGTCTCTCTTTTGAAGAACAAATTAATTCATGTAATTGTGATTAGAAATTTTATCATTGTAACATTCTTTCTACCAAACACTACCCATCTTTTTAATATAATAGTAGTAGGAATAATAGTAATATCAATGGTGTTTATAATTGTTATACTACATAATATGTTTTTGGTCCTTATAAATTTCAAGAAGTTTGTTTTTAGTCATTCTAAAATGTTTTATCTTATTTTAGGCTCTCTAATTTAATAATGTATCACTTTTAATCCTCAAAGTGAATTAGATAATACTTTATAACAATTAAAATTCTATTTTAATCAATTTAAGGACTAAAAGTGGTACATTTTCAAATTATAGGGACTAAAATAGGATAAAGTATTTTACAGGGACTAAAACCAAACATTTTGAATTTTAGATGGACCAAAAACATTTTTCCCAAAGAAATAAGTGTACCATTGGAGTTGGTACCAGCTACTCCTGGGCCGTTTTCTTCAATTTTTTTATTCACATTTTCCACTTTATTCTTGTGATTTTCTTCTTTCCCCATCGAATACGTACACATGCAAACCGCCCTGTAATGAGATTTATTTTGGTCCATTTGTTGTTGCAGATTAAATTCTTCCATAAAGTGGGATCCATGAATGCTCCCGTAACAGACAGTGAAAAACTGATTTGGAGTGTCTTAGAAGCTGAGCGCCCAGATATTAGGTTATTAATTAAATGTTTTTGCATTTTTTCCTTTTTTTTTTCTGGTATTATTCATTTTATAATTGTGAATTGATTTTGACTTTATCTATTTATTTATTTTCTGCAGTCAGTTGCATGGGAAATCCCTGCTTGAGGCAAACAACTCTCTCCTTGAGAAACATAAAGGTGAAAATGAACCTTATAATCAACACAACAATGCATATCTTCCAATATTCTTTATGAAGATTTCTTAATTTGCTTTTTCTGTTTGCAGATTCTTTGATGCATCGAGCAGCTTTTGCAGAAATCTTGCACATTTTGGATTCAAGCAAAAAATCTGAGGTTGTTAAGTTCATTGAAGAATCAACAAATGACATTGTGCCCAGGTATTGCTTTACAACATTATAGACATGATGTTATTAGAAGTTAGTTTCTTTTTGAAAGCTCTTTGTGACTGGTTTTTCTTTTTCTTCTGAAGTTTCTTTTTTCTTTCCTTTGTAGAAAAGTAGAGTTGTTTAATTTTTTTAAGATTTTTTTATAAAATTGTTTGGCATGACATCTCCTTTTCTCATGTTATTATGCATTGGGTTAAAAAAGTATTTTCTTTATATCCTGTCTGGTTCGAGTGGAGTGGAGTAAAATCCCTTTGCACCCAATTTTGTCTCAGAAGGATTTGGAAGGGAGGGGAGATTTTAAAAAATTTCATGTAATTTAACTAAATTGTCTTGTTTCCTTTTTAACAAAATATAATATGGTTCATCAATGAGGATAAAAAGTAAATTAATTTTAAAATCACTCCCCTCTGTTAATGAAACATATCCTTGTAGATCACAACATTACAGACTCTAATTCAAGAAAGCTTGCTGAGATTCTTGAAAGGACTTAGTTTGATTGGTCTGGAGAGAATAGTGAGATGGGAAAGATAAAAGGTCGAGGACAAGTGACTGGTTTGCTCAAATAGAGTTGAGATTGAGTGGCTGACATGTAACCATCTTATTTTTGTGGACGAATTCAAAGTGTCTTGTTTCTAATTTTAATTTTTACATGGTTGAGTATTTTTCTTCATTCCATATTTGGAAACAATCAAGGGTCGAGATGCAAAAATGAACGACTAGATCAAATAAAGTGTAGCAGATACCAACAAACCAATATTAAAAATTCTTTAAAATGAGGATATTAAATTCGTGAGTTTTTTTTTTTTTTTTTTTTTGAAATGTGCTGCTTATGCTTGCCATATAATACATGCACTCTGATTTGTCAATTTCATGTTTGTTTTTGAATGTGATTTATAAGCTTATTTTTTTCTTTTCAACGTTTATATTTGGCTTCAAATCTCAGTAATGACATTAATGAATCTTTCAATAATATCGTATGCTAGAAATGGAGCACTTGGACCAATAGGAGATTGGAAACTCAAAGATTGTATTGCAGTTCACAAGCTTCTTGGAACAGTTCTTGCTGATCAAGATGCTGCATCGAGTAAGTATAACTGGGACCTTTTGGGTTGCCGGACTAGTTTTTCTGTTGGTTTGCCACAAGAAGCAGTGCAATTGGTAGTTTTAGTACAGAAGTAATATTTGCTATATATAGACAACACTTACGATTTCCACGAATACTGTGTTTTTAGTTCATCTTTTATGCTGAAGTTTTAATTAATTACTAATTGCTCTGAAGTAGACATTATTTTCTCTTTTTATGGAAAAGTGCCCAAAGGAGATGAGAATTGTTTGCTAAGATCTTTTGCCACTATTCTGGGATGTGGGGCCAATGGCATTTAAAACTATTGAGATGTGATCTATGTTAAAATTTTAAAAGTTCCAGCTTTCTTTTATTTCAAATTAGGAAATTTTGGAGCCTAAATTTCTTATATCTTGCTCCAATTTTGTGGTGTTCTCCATTTATTTTTCATTCCCATTTCTTTTTAATATCTGTAATAAGGCATCACGAGATTAGTTCTATTCTGTTGCAGGATGAAAAGTACACTGTAAAATTTCTTAAACCCTTGACATAATTTTGTTTTGTTTTTGGTTCATTTTCTTGTTCAATATTTTATTTATATTTGAATTTTTACAGTGCATCACCATACTAACTCCATACTCTCGCAGGATGGAAAGTGCGGTGTGCAGAGTACTTTCCTTATTCTACGTACTTTGAGGGATGCCACAGCTCTGCCTCTCCCAACTCAGCCTTCAATCTACGTAAGAATTCGGAGAATGAGAATTCTAACCATTCGGGGGGTAATCAAAATGTGGCCTCCATCACATCAAACGGGAAACTAGAGGCACTTAAAGATCTCACTATCTGATCAAGCTGAATACACTCATGAGGCTAAGTTATATATGCAAGCTACCCAATTTGGATGCTCATAAAACCAAACGGCATTTGATGCTCCCAGAAACGACTGCGTTGCAGTTTGCAGCAACAAAGGTCACAGTTTTGGTGCGGCTTATGACAAAACTCTGCACACGTCATTCTGATGTGTTGTTTTCTTTGCATGATTTCTCCCCATTAGCTGTGAAATTTATTTGGTTTGCAAATGTGTATAATTTACCTCAATTGTCTTAGGATTGACTTATTTTATTTGTTCACCTTTTTTTCTGAGAGGTGGCAGACGAGTTCCATGGGCTTCCACCACCGTCTTAGATTATCATTTTGGTCGTTGGGAGAGCTACAGAATTTTTTAGGTTTCTGGTCCTGCATCCAGCCAACATACATATAGGGAGAGCATGTTGTATCTTTCCTATTTTATTATTGGCTTATTCATCATGTATAAACATCACATCATGTGGAAATTTTGCTTCTAGATGCCAAAATGACATGTAATTTTGGATTAATACAGTATAAGATTGGAGGTTAATAGTACTGTTGTATTGTGATTTGTGGGCAAAGTTTAACATGCGGGATGGAACGGAGTGGTCTTGTTTTTAATGTTATTGGTTTTACCAATTTTAGTTGAATCAAAGTATCTTTTTTAAAAGAAAACTCTCCAAAAAAAAGGACCCTCTTCCAGTTCCATTTTATTAGAGTTACACTAAACGTAATATATAATTTATGTTCGTAAAAAAAGCTAGCAATGACGATGTTGAAAAATAGTTTTGAGGAGCTGTATGAACGAGGTAAACTAGAAGAGCTTAAACATGAGCATGCATGGTGCTTCGGTGTTCAAATACTTTGTTCTTTTTCATCTTGATAAATCAGTCACATGATGTAACCTTGCGAAAAAATATTTTTTCTATGCGTTTTATACAATACTCCGTTCATTTATCCAATGTCAATAATTCTATTACTAGTCGAGGATAAGTAATACAATTAGCTCACTAGAGTTGTTTCAGTGGGTCCAGATAATTTGTGCAGTGTTAAAATATGTTTCATATTTTTAAAATTTTAAAGATGACAAAAATTAAAAAATATGGAACGAAAACAAACGTTTCAAACCAAGTAACACCTCAATGATTCAATAACCTGTTAAAGTAGAAAGTCTAGGAATTTATTAAGAATGAAACAAACTCGATAGGAAAAGATAGACTTCAGTACATAGAATTCATCATAGTCCACCTTATGAGTTCAATTGTTCATAATCATATAAACAAAAATCAAAATTTTGAAAGAATACAAAAGAGGAGAAAAATTAATCCCTTTTAATAAGGTGGTTCTGCCGTATTGTGTAGATATGGTTGTTGATAATGTTTGGATGTTTCTTGATTGTGAAATGTTTGAAATTCTTGGAAAGTTTGAATGGACGAGAAGGAATTTGACTTAATTTGATTGGTTTTGGGTGTTAATTGGTTTTCAAATGTTTAAGAAAGTTCTAAATTGTGGTAAAATTCCAAGAAATATTAACTTTAACCAATTTGCAATCTAAATTTTGAAAGTTTTAAATGGTGAGATATTGTATTTTAAATTGTCATAAACTAATAATATAGGCTAACTTCTATATTAACCCTGGTTCCATCAATAATGTTTTTTTTATTATTATTATTAGTGTTGATTTTGGAGACTAAAAAGTCTAACATGTTAAAATTAGGAATGAAAGTGATTATATTTAAACTTGGGGGACCAGAAGAAAACTTTATTTAAATTTGAAGAATAAAATGATGTTTAAAGTGTTTTTAAATTTCTAAAACAATTGCATATTGGTTTTGAAATGAATGTAGAAATTATAGACAGCTAATTATTTTAGACTATAGAAAGACGAAAATTGAAAAAAATTACACAAACAAAAATCATATCTACTTAGTTCACAAGGACTATAACCATATTTAAATTTAACACATACATATACATAATAATTAAGAAATTCTTGATGGTCAACTACAATATAAGCTAACTAATTAACTACCCCATACAACATACATATATATTATTACAGTTGGCCACCAAACATTTTAAATAATATTTAGCAATCCAGACTCACTATTTTTCAGCTGGGGGTTAAGTTTAAACTCAATTAATTTGAAGGATCAAGGTATAAGAAGAATGTGGTGATTGTAGGTGTTATGCTGAGGAACAAGTGCCATAAGGTGTGACTCTTAGTGGGTCTATGGTGTGAATCTCATGCACATGTCTAAGCCATGGGAAACATATGCTCGGTTGGGGAGGAACATTTTTGTTTAATTAACAACGTTCGGATATAGTTTAGCTGCAACCATTTTTTTATATATGTGTTGTGATGTTCACTTAGCAACAAGTTCCGCAGACACATGATTCTGCCATATATCTTGTATTTCCACATTTTGCAGCAACATTGCAACCGTGTCTAAATGTGGCCCCAATATATTTTCAAAATTAAATTGACTCTTCATTTATAATGCTCCTACTTCATGTACCTTTAGATGTTTTAGGTTTATGTATTTCATATTTGATCTTCCCATCATAATTTTATATCCGAAATGAACTATCCTAATTTTTAAGATAGAAAATATTTATAAATTGAAATATAAAAAGAATAATTATTCAAAAATATATCTATCAATTTTTGGATCTAGGTCAAGTAATTAATTTTAAAGCAAAATTATACTAACACCCATGTATTTTCGTGAGATTTTACAAATACTTCTCTTTTCTTGGCTTTATACAAAAAAAATTAATTATTTAAAAAGTATTACATTCACCTCTTTTAAACATTACGTCAATCCCTTTAATTTTGTAAAACATTATACGTATCCTTTGTAAAGGTGTAAAAAGAATGTTAAAAAAACAAAGGAATATCATATGTAATCTCGAAAAATATAGGATTATTAGTGTAATTTTTTTATGTATTAATTAATTGGTTGGACAATTAATTTTATCAACGCTTTCAATTAATTTTTTTTACCAGATTATTGGTGTGAATTCAATCTTTGAATTATTTAATTAAACAACAATGATCTTCATCACTTGTATCAATTAGTTATGGGTTGAATTTCAGGTCCTTATGTTTCCATTATCTAACTATTTTTTCAATTGATTTTGTACAACTAACTTATAGTTTCCTACTCTCTTATGAATAATTGCTAACAAATTCTTTCAAAAATAATTTGCTAATTTTACTAAACACACCTATATTTCTAAAACTATAACCTCAGCTCAAACCAAGATCAATATTTGTCTAGAACTTCACGAAAATAACTTACTTAAATTGCCATGTGAACTTGCCGAAAGAGGAAGCTATAATTTCCCAATTCCCAGTAAGATGTTGAGAATCATTTGCTATAAAATCAGTCGCTAAAGTTGACCAGTTCTACTATTAGTACTATATACTATTAAACTTGTGGGGAATAGGGTTTTTTTCTTTAGGTAGTGGGTCTTCCTTTATGATTATCAACGCAATGAACCTATCAAACATTTCAAGCAAAAACAACAACGTGTTGTTGAGCCAAAAAAATGTGCTATTGACCAAGGGAAAAGAAAGTGAAACACAAGCTAATGTTTGAAATTTCCTTGTTCTAGCACTAACTAACTAACCAAAAAGACATTGTCCCCTTAATGAGTTTTGAAAACTAATTAATTAATTTATTCCTGATCTTAGAACAATGAATCTTCATCAAAACCAACTTGATTTGTTTAATTCTCTTTCCCTCTGACATATAAATATATTTATATTGTTCAGTTAAGCATCAACTATATTAAATTGAAATTAGTTAAGATCGATATCCACTTGCACTCATGGAGGTATTATGTCATGTGGGTGTATTGATATTTGTATATGCTTGAATTTCTTTTTGGTGAATTTGTATATGCTTGATTTATTGCTTGTACTTGAGGGAACATCAATCATGTAACAACATCCATAAAATATTAGGCTTGAAATAAAATTAAGGCTAATTAAAAAGCTTTTTGCAATTTAAGGAATATATCGATTATTGCAATCAAAAAAACAAGTTAGATTATTTGTCTTCAACACAATTTAAGTCATAATGGAGCAGTTAGTTGCCATTGATTTAAAATAATCTGGCCCACTTTAAGTGAAATCAAATTTATTATAATTCTTCTTTGTATATATATAATTGAAAGTGGAATTCATAATTGCGCATATTTATTCCTTAATGGGGTTCAGTCATAAAGTTTATAATTCACGTTAATCACTAAAGATCCCTGGTTTATTTGTTTGAAGCCATTATTAAGGATATATCTTAGTTTCAAATTTGAAGAAAGAACATGATATTCGTGTGATTAAATTTTCTAAATTTATACTTAGAGATGTCATGTTTTAGACTTTTTTGTCTACTAATTCTACAACATGAAATCCCATTTCTTATGCTGTGTGCTCCAAAATGGTTGGCAAATATATATTACAAGCTATCTAATGACATGATGGTTTGAATAGCATTTAATAATCAATGGATTTTATTTTACCATGCACCATTTTAATTTGATTTTGTTGATAAACCATCTTATTAAAATATCAACAGCTTATTCTCTGAAAATCTGATGACCCTGGCATAGCGCACGTAACGAGGTAAAGTTCATCTTTTAGAATTCTAATATGTAAAGAGGCAAATTTGCAAGGATATACAATCTTTTGTTTTAAGAAAAATCATCATTTGGTCAATCTAGTTAAGTATTGCCTTCTTTTATAAACAATTTTTTAAATAAAATAAAATTATAAAAATAATCCTTAAAACATTAACATCTATTGATTTAGTTTCTATATCAATATATTTTATCAACATTTAAAAGATTATTTTAAGGAATTTTTCTATACAATTTTACTTCGTAATATATATATATATATATATATATATATATATATATATTTATTTATTTATTTCTCTTCATATTTTATAATTGATTTTTTGCATATTTTAGTTTTTTATCAACTATTTTTCTTTTCTATATATTATTCATATAATATGATTCTAATATTCGAGGGATCATTTATATAATTTATATGTTTTAAAAATTATTTAAAAGGAAGAATAATATTTTAATGATAAAATTGATGACTTTTTTTTTCTCACTTTCCATTATATCATCTATTTAATTATATCTTACAATATTTCTCTCATCCTCTCTTTTGAAAAATATTTTGCAAAATTTCGTTGTGAGAATAGAAATTATAGAATTATCTACGGAGAATTGCTTTGGGTCCTACCTACTTGGGCATTTCAGTTCCTTGCTCACATATGACATGCATTGTAACATGAAATTGGTCACACACATATATATGTTTCGGATAACAAATCTGATCATATATCAAATAAGTTGCAGTTTACTATTCGTTCAAAATATCATATTTATTATATGTTGGCTACTATTGATAATTGCTGCCGACATCAAAGAAATAGAATTAATTTGGCTAATTTTTTAATACTCAACTGATTTTCCTTTTGATTTTACATCATACAACTATTATCCTATTGAAGATTGGGAACATACATACAGTATATACACACGAAAATGATACATGCGTGTCTCGAAAAGATATTCATATCTGGCAAAACTTTATGGAAATTGAGTAGCATGATTATTATTGATAAAAGAAAGAGAAATTAAACCTAGTGATATCAATCAACATAATATATACAATCATGTACCTTCTTCTTGTAAAGCTCATAACATATGATATATTTATTTTAATAAATAATATTGGTACGAGTAATGCTACATTGTTATTCACCGTAATATATAACTAATTAATCAATTAATTTATAAAATATATATTAAATTAAATATATATATATTTACATATTTTTTAATTAATTTTTTTTTTCACATTTTATAAATAGTTATCTGAATACCTGACTATTGAAGTTACTAAATATTTCTTCATTGCTAAAATATATGTAGAGATAATTTTCTATTATAATGAATTTCATATTTAAACCGGTTAAGATTTGATTAAGAATAATAAACTAGTGCTATTTTTTGCCAACTAATGTTGGTTGAGAACATATAACTAATTGCAAAGAGGTCCCTGAATGAAGCAAGTCACATGGGATGTTGGGAGTCATCTAATCAAACGGCCAAGATGAAATATGAGAAAGCAACATGAGTCGTAGGATATGTCCCATATGAAAGTTATAATGGTGCTGGCCTATGTTGGTGGTTTTACGAAGGAGACAAAGTTGTCCCCACAATTGTTTCTCATGTGACCGACCATTTTCCCTTACTTGACCTGTCATTGCTCCCACTAAGTCCTTTTCCATTCACTTTCTATATATAACACTCTCACCATACCCTTTCTTCTATAACTCCTAACCATTCCTATTTTCATTCTTCTACTCTTAGCCAAAACACCAACCATTCTTCTTCTTATTATTACTATTATTCTTGATATTATTTCACATATAAAAAAAAAATAAATTGTGAGTTATATACATATACTTTGATATATACATATACCCTTATGGCCAAAGAAGGTCTAGGACTTGAAATTACCGAGCTAAGGTTGGGTCTACCCGAAAGTGGGGTGAATAAGAATGAGAAGAAGAGGGCATATTCGGAAATTGATGGTGTCGGAGATGAAAATAGCTCTTCCGGTGGTGACCGGAAAATCGAGAAGAAGAATCAAGTGGTGGGGTGGCCTCCGGTGTGCTCTTACCGGAAGAAAAACAGTGTGAATGAAGCTTCAAAAATGTACGTGAAGGTTAGCATGGATGGTGCTCCTTTCTTGCGTAAAATTGATCTTGCCATGCATAAGGGTTACTCTGATTTGGCCTTCGCTTTGGAGAATCTCTTTGGTTGCTATGGAATTGGTCAGTTCAATTCACCATCTTTTAATCTTTCTTATTATTATTTTTGGCTTCTTTACATGCTAGGGTATAAATATGATCAACAAGTTACAAATTTACATGCAAAAATATATTTTTCATCACACCCTCAAAAAGATGTAAGACGTTTTATGCTGTAAACTAATTACAGTTTAGTATGTATTATAGTTAACTTTGATGAAATTTTTTTAGATAATGATTCTATAAAACTTGTTTACACAGGTCAATGCATAGGTTTTAAACGATAAAATTATATAAGTTAATTTCTCTATATTTAATAATTTTAATTTGTAGCATTTTCAATGAATTTTAACTTATAATAAATAGTACGTAAAAAGAGAAGGGTTTTGTTATATATGCAAAATATATAACAAATTGAATTACATGTTTGGTGCTTTAAATATGCTTGTTGTAAAGTTTTAAGAGAAGATGAATTCAAATCCTAACCCCTAAACAAACTTTTTGATATTCTTCCATCATGAAAAGGTTTAGGCTAATTCCACACTGCTACATGAAAAAAAGACTTACTATTAAACTAATAAGCTTTTTCCCAACATTGTTGATCTTAAGATTAGTTGGTTATAAAGCTTTTATATTATGTTGTGCAACATAAGGATTATGAAGAATCTTTTATTTTAATAATTGTCCTAGAAAGAATGGGCACGAGTAAAATAATTTCGAAAAGAGAAAGAGAAGGACAAAGTGGGAGACCAAGTAGTATATATAATAATTAGACATTCTGTTTATTATGTGATGGCGTGCAGGTAGTATATACATAAAGTTGAACACCTCTTTTTCATGAAAAAGAATTAATTAATTTAAGCTATGAAGTATAAATTAATCATGATTAAGAGTGGATTAGAATAGGATGAAAGGGAACAAATTAGAGGCAAAAAATAATAATGAGTGTTGAAAATAATAAAATGAATATTTGTGTTGGCAGTGGAAGCGTTGAAGAATGCTGAAAATAGTGAACAAGTTCCCATTTATGAGGACAAAGATGGTGACTGGATGCTTGCTGGAGATGTACCTTGGGAGTAAGTACTTTTTCCACCTTCTATTTTATTAATTTTTTTATATAAATAATATTTTATATTTTTTCAAAGAATATTTGACCAAATGTTTCTGGTTTTCATCTACCGAAAATAAAAAATAGAAGTAAAAATGTGTTTGGTTAATTTTTTTAAAAAGTATTCTCGTGAAAATATTTTTAAAATTGAGTAAAAATAAGGAAACATCATGGCTCTATTTTATTTATTTTATTTTTATAGTTTTTAGAATGAAAATAAAAAGTAATTTCTAAGAAAACCACACCTAAATTGTCTGATTTGATTTTGATGGAATTATATACTGATTTTGATTGAAGATGGTTAGATCTGTTCTTATAATTAAATAATCGAATGTGTATTTTCACTGAATTAATATATAACATTAAATCAGTTGTTAGCAGTAATCATTAATTAGAACAAAGTTCTATTTTTATTATACTAACACTTCAATATCTATTAAACAAATCCATAGCAATGGGAACGAAGTATGCAATAAATTGTCAGTAAATGGAATACTTTTAGTATCTTCAAACATAAAACATGATTAGCCTATTAAGATTAGTTTAATGATAAAAATTTGAGTAATTTACTTGAAAAATTTAGTTTTAAATTCCATTATTGTAAGATTAAAGGGAACAAAAGAAAGTAAAAGATCTAAAATAAATGAAGGATTTGGTATAATTACTTTTCCCCCTTCTTGGGTTGAAGCATCTATTTATGTTTTCTTTGACAAAAGAGATGATAGTGTAATATACGAGTCAAGTAAACCATGAATACTTTTATATACTATTATAGAGTCAGCTTTGCGTGTTGAACGAGCCAAACCACATAGCTTATATACTACCAATTTTTAGTTCACATCCACTACCAACCATGATTCCTTGTTTGAATTTGAAAACTATGTGCTACGAAAATTTTGTGTACTATCAACGTGTTAATTACTCCAATGTATCTAAACTAATTGTCCCACAAATTAAATTTAGATGACATACAAAACCAAAATATATACTTCAAAAATTGAATTAAGCATAAGTTGCCAAGATCATTTAAGGTGTTCTAAGAATTTTCAAAATTTATAACAAAAATTTCTAATTTCGAAAGTGACCGGTATTTTAGAATAATAAAGAATTAAAATAATTTTTTTATTCAAATATATGAAATTGCATTATCTAAATTTCTAAATGTTTTTTTTTTTAATTCAATCAAATACTATTTGTGATACTGATTAGTATGACCTTAAAAAAAAAGTTAATATAGAAAAGTGAAAATGGATCTAAAATTTATTTTTGTGAACCGACAATATATCTTGGACCCCATAATAGCCGACATGCGTGAAGCCCTAAGTTATAATGTTGAGCATAGAATTATGAAGGGGATAAGTGCAAAACCATTATTGTGTTATTGGATGCATTAAAATAAAGTGGAGAAAAAAGAACTTCTTAGTTGGCAACATTTCCAAGAATGATCGAATGTCCCCATGAAATATGTGACTTGTCCAAGAATGATGATTTCAATTTTCAATCATATTTTTGTTTAAAGTTCTAATAATTTTCTATTTTGGGATGCAAAACTTATGCATATTATGTTACTTGAACAGAATGTTCATAGAGTCATGCAAGAGGCTGAGGATTATGAAGAGATCAGATGCAAAGGGCTTTGGTTTTCAACCAAAAGGATCTTTAAAGGGATTCATAGAAAGCGTGGCCAAGTGAAAGATATTAGGGTTCTAATTAATGTTGTGCACGTTTTGATGATCATCATCCAAATTAATTTATGGTGTTATTTTCTTATATTTGAGAAATCATGGCTTTTTAGTTTGATATATGAATCCACTTTTGTTTGTGCATGTTAAGTGTTAATGAAGGACATATAGGAGACCCTATATAATTAATAGGGAAAACTCAACGTTTTAGATTAATGTTTTGTTATATTTGTTAATTTGCAGTTCATTGTTATTGTATCACTATATTTTTGGTTACTATGGCTAATTCCAATACTTCACCTAAACTCATTATTATTTTTTCTATCTTCATGCTAAAAGAATTTAGAAAAATTGAAATACAGTTTTACTCTATTCTTTTTTTTTTAATTCTATTTAAGCTATGGTCCTTATTATAATGTATCAAACATTAATGCTAATAATTATGTCCTTGAAAATATATGTGGGTGCATTACATATAAGGACTAAAATTTAAGAGAAATAAAACTATAGAAATTAATAATCTAAGTTCTAGGTACAGAGATTAAAGCAAATCTGAGATCAATTAAAGGAAATGCTATTTAAATTTGATATGTTTTATTTTTTTTTAATAAATAAAAGCATTATTGTAAACACAGGAAACAGAGAGTTAAATAATATTTCTAATTATTGGATGTATATTTGTTTCTCACAACAGCTTCACATGGTTGTAATTCTTTTAGCCATTTCAAAGGCTGCACATGATAAGAGCTCAAAAGCCAAACTCTTTTTTAATCCTAAGTGTAGAATCTTGTCTGACTTCAACAATACCAAAATAGTAGTAATAATTCTAAAATACATTAATTATATAGCTAACCCAGTGCCTACCATTTTAATATCAATTTTCAGACATGATGCAGTTGGATGGCATTAGATTATTATTTTTTTAAAATAAAAATATACATGATAATAGTTGAGTAAATTAACATTTTTGTTTCCTTAAAAATGTATGCATCAAATAATTTAGAATTTAATATATTTATCATTTTAGGTTTTAAAAGATATTTAAATTTATTTTTGTTCTAAATTATATTATTTATTGTTATTTTATTTCCTGAATTTAACTATTAACTCTATTTTGATATTCTAAATTAGAAATTAAAACAAAAATAATAATATAATTCAAAAACTAAAATAACAATATATATTTTTCAATAATTAAAATAATAAATAAATTACAATTTTTTTATGAAAAATTTTACAATTTTTATCGTTTAAAAATTAAGTTATCCGACCTACCTTTTTCAAAAATTAAAGTGATAATTTTGTAGAAAAATATGATTTTTATTCATACCAGAACAAATATTATGCAATATTAAATAATATATAATATATATATATAATATTGAATTATAAGAGAATTAGTTCTTAAATAATTATAATGAACAGATAGAGGTAAAAAAGATAACAAAAAAAATTATTAATTATAACATAAACTATAATTAAAGGTAGGTTACAATGCAAGAAGTGTATGGTTGCTAATGATCATTTTGAGTCCCAATTTTTCTTCCTGTCATTACTAGTATCCTCAGCCAATGACTTAAGCTGGTCATAGCACTCTCCAAACCATAAATGTTGGCATTAATGGATGAGAGAGAGATAGAGCTCCATTGAACCTCAACATTAGACTTGATACATAAGAAAACAAGCTCCATCCACCAATAAAATTCAATAGTCAGATTTCAATATCTCTCAGTCATAACAACTTTATTACGCTAACAACTGTAATACACAACCAACTAACCACCCCACTCACAAATATTCTGTGTATTTCTCTTCTTTCACACTTTATACGTATATGTATTTTTCTCTTTTCATATTTTATAACTGATTGTCTGGTTGTCTGCATATTATAGTTGTCTTTCAAATATTTTTCCAATCATAAAGCTGTTTATATATTATTTCAATTTGAATAAAGTTCTCTTCAACCTATGTCTAGTCAAAATTCTAACTATACATCTGCAATTCAATGGTCCATGTATACTAAGCTAATGCAGCAATAAATGACTAATTTACTCATTGCATTGGTTAATATAATTGTTAGATTTACATGTTAATAATAATATGATCATAGTCAAATTTTTAATGGGATTAATCAATGCTATAATAAGATTGATGCATTTTATATATTCTTTCATCATATTTTTACTTTATTTCTTTCCTTTTTCTTCTTTTTCATTTCATTGTTTATTACATCTACCATTCTTTTCTTTTTCTTTCCTTTTTTAATATCTCTCTTCTTTCCTTACTTCAATTCATACATTTAAAGTAAGTATTTATTGAGACTCTATGAGGTTAATTTTTTTAGCTTGGTTAATTTTTTTTACAAGAAAAGTTGGTAACAAATTGAATTAATTAAGAGTTGGTTGAATTTAATTAATTCTATTACACACTCACGTATACTCCTACAAATAATATAATTCTCGTGTATAATTATCTTTGAATCAATCAACTTTATCATGAGTTACTTCTGTGATACTTCACTCTTATACTTTACATTTTCCGATGTTGTTTCAATTATGTAATGTTATTTATATCTTCCCGTAGCCAAATTCATCTCAATTTTCTGATAACAATTTAAACAAAAGAAAAGAAATCTATTTCTCTCTAAACATTTTCAGAAAATCATTTCCAGTGTTAGGGAAATTTCCTACAAGCATAATTGAAACACTTAAGTTAGCTAGTTCTAGTCAAAATATTAATCTGTTATGCATCTGATTAGATTTTATTGTTATGTATCAACTAATTTGTTCCATCAGAATGCTAAAAATCACCAAAGTGCTAACTTGTCCTGATGCATGCTTTTCAAGTCTTTTATAATATCTTCCTAATCAACACATCTTAGGTGACAAGCCATTTTAATAACTTTATATAGTAAGAAAAAGATAAGATTCCAAAGGCATAACTAGCAGTGCCCTCTCAAAACAAGAAAAGAAAAAACGAACAGAAAATACAAAAGTGTCATAGCAAGGTTCCAATACTCTGAGTAATTGCCAGGTGTGTGTCCTTTACAGATATTTGGTGAGACAAATCACCATTGATCCTTCTCTCACCATACCATGTCTATAGGAATTTGCAATTGGACTAACCATAAAGCCTATTTAACTGTTTCCAAGAACACCCATGTGATGGATCGTGAAAAGCCAATTTAACCACAACACTAACTACTACTATTATATTTCTACTACACTACCATAAGAGGAAAAGGGTCCATTGTGCCATCAATTGTGTCCCTTTTAGAGGAAAAACATGGAATGAGCCTTTGAGTTGTGCTTGTCCCAAAGTGAGTGTGATGGTGGACTACAGGCTTCATCTTTTCTGTCAAGGATAAGAAAGAAAGGACTCATCTCTGCAATTTGAAAGGAGTTCCCATTGACAATACAAATTCCACTTTGTTGTATATTTTGTTGTCAATTGAGTGCTAATGGCTTCTGTGTAAAATGTATTCTTTTTTGACAGATGGAATTGATTTCATCAATTGTCTTCCCCATGCTTTCCATATGTGTATAATTATGATAAAATGTTATTGGCAAATACTAACTAATTAACAAATTAAAAGGAGAATTTTTTTTATTAGATACATAAAATTACTTCTTTAACATTTATTTTACATTCACAAATGATCAACAGATTGAATAGTTCCTCTTTTTAGTTTCTTAACCAGTATTTTTAGGACACTGATTAACATGAATCAATGTTATTTGAGTTCTTCTTTATATATTATCATTGTCCAAAATTTTAAGTTCTCTTTGCTTCTCAAACTTGTGCCAAGATTTCGTGTAAGGTGTAAATTTAGCAGCAGATTTTGATTAGAGGTTTAAAATGAGTCTGCTAAGAACTAAGAAATCTCATTGTCATTGAGAATTGAACATACATAGGCATGCAAAGAGTTCACATCATAATATGGCATTCCCTTTTTCTCTGCAGTAGTACTATAAAAAGATGAAAGTGACCTTATCAACAGGTCCAAGTGCTGAGTGCTGTGTGTTGACCCTTCAAAGAGGCTTTTCCCCGTATGATGCGCCAATGCATGCACCCTAGTCACTTATAATATGTATGAGGAACAATGCGTGAACCATGGTTTTTACAATACTACAAAAGGGAATTGATGGATCTTTCAATGTTCTTTATCGGTCATGTTAAAAAAATTGTCTACTTGTTTTGAGGAATATAAGCATCAGTGGATGCAATTTAACATAGAGGCTTTACTAAACAACAGTATTTCAGTTTTAGAGGATAATGATCAAGAGTCTAGACTACAAAAGAAAATTGGACATTGCAATTTACGTATCTACCCATAATCTTTTAGCATTCAACATATGGGTACTATATTTCTTATATTAAAAATATTTGATAAACAACTGCAACATATTTGATTATAAAATATAAGGATAGAAATATGTATATGTTCTTCGAGTGAGTTGACTGAATAATTGTGTATGACAATTCGCCGAGAAATAAAATTGTTCTATATATATTTATAATACATTTCAAGAAAAATAATGCCATATACCTTGATTTATCTCCATGCCTCTTTTTTTTTCTTCACAATTACCATAAAATGATTTATCCAAGCAATAGAAAACAAAGTAACCCAAAATGAAAGGCTGAAAACAAATACAATAATACAGGAATGTACCAAAGATACGACAAACTACACAACATACTTATCTCCAATGTTGATAAACTAATGCTAAGTGTCAATTCTTTCAAGGAAATGAAGTAGCAGCAATGTAACTATCATTTTGGAGCCTCATAGTAAAGTGCACGAAGGTGAGCAACATTGTATGCTGGCAGATAGCCAGAAACAAAATCTCTCACCTGGAAACATGAAAACACCAAAAATATCACAATGTCTTGATTGAGTCATTTGAAGACAATAAGGATAAGGAGACAACATCATGTTTAATACAACACATATACACACCATCATACATTCCAGGGGTGCCTACTTGTACCACTGCTGGGTCAGGCGTGAGGGATATAATAGCATGTACAATGAGAAATTGTTTGGCGTTTAATATCAAGTAAACTGATCAATTATCTCAGATAAATATATATATATATATATATATATATATATATATATATATTATTAATTTTTTCTCTTTCTCTTTTCTTATATTTCATGAGAAAGTGGTTAACTTGTATTTGTGCTAATCACTAAACATTTTTATTTTTCATATATTTTATTTTACAACTTTATTTCGTAAATAACTGAAATACGCAGCGGTCAACTAGTCAATTCACTCAATATACGTATTTCTCTCTCTTCACATTTTATATATATATATGTATTTCTCTATTTTCATATTACATCTTATAATTAGTTGTCTGGTAACATGCCCTATTATAGGTGTTTACCAAAAAGTTGTTTTAATTTATTAATTTTCACTCACCTTAAGTATTTGCTCAAACATACTAAATGATGTCAACTTTGCATGGATTTTTATAATTTGGACTGATAAGAATCTTTTCTTTCGATTCAAACTCGTCATCAAATTCAATGTGTAAATTATTAAATAAAATCATGGACAATGTTCGAATTGGTTTCTTTCACTGCGAACCCACTGCTTCGTGAAAGAAGCTTCAAAATTTCTGGCTGAAAAATCAAGCATAATTAGTTAGTAATTATTCCTTCTGATACAAGCATAGACTAGTATAGTGTACAGAATTTGCATTATCAGCAATCATGGTCAATCAACTTAGTACGTGAATTGAGAAAGAAAAAGGTAATCTAATAATTGGGCCTGAAAAGAGTTTTTTCTTTTTTGAAAGTTGGGTATTATCGTTCTCTAATATAATATCATTGAAAAAAATCATTGAAATAATACATAAGAAATGAACATAAAATTGGGTCTTTCACTCTTAATCTCAGACAACAATATGCTTGAAGAATAAAATTTAGCTTAATCAACTTTTTTTTTTGTTCCATGTAAAAATACTTATGGTTTTGTTTCTTTTAAAACTATTTTTTAATTTTCAGTTTTAATTAAAAAATATTTTTTGACTAGTGTCTTTGTTATTAATGTTGTCCATTAAGTAATGAGTTGATTAACTGAAATATGATGTCAATAGTTTACATAATTGTCATCTACGTCATTTATTCAACCATTTTCATTTTAAAATTAATCTTAAAAAATTAAATAATAAATTCGGAACCAATACTTATTATAACTATTATTTAATTTTAAAAATTAATTAAATTAAAAATGATTAAATAAATAACATAGAATATTATATTGTTATTATATGACAATGTAAACTATTGATATAACACTTTTTTTTTTAAGTCAGCTCATCATTCAGTGACGGTTTTGGTTTTTTTTTTAAAAAAAAAAATTTAATGGGATAAAAAGTTGATTAAGCCATGAAATTTCGTAAATTTGCTTCAAATGATTGTGTCTAGCATGAAGCTAAAACACATTACTCAATCAAAACACGACTAAAAAAAATAGTATCATTCACCCTCATAAATTTGTGTTTAACTATAAATATGTTTTATTTTCACTTCCTTTCGTAAGCTTTTTTTCCTCATTTTACAATCATATTAAATTAATATTTCATTTCCTTCAAATTAATTGTATACTTTCATCAATTATAAAATTAAATGAAAAAATCACTTTCTTTAATTAATACTTAAATTTCCTTGGCCTATATTAAACATAATAAAACATTTACAAATTACTAATAGAGTAATTATCCAACATTTTAAATAATTAAGAAAATTATAAACTTTAAAAATCTAAACATACATTGTCTATATTTTAAATCATGTTTATTATAAAAAACAATGTTTTATAATTAAATCGAAATTAAAATTTCAAATACTTTTATAATTTATACACCAATAACTAATCATTTTAGTTTAAATAAAACTAGAAACATACATAGGCTAACAATCTCAACTCAACAAAAATTTTCTTCTTCATTCTTTTGTTTTCCTTGTATAAGCTTGAACCCAAAACCTTACCTAAAATAGTCAAACATTGACATTTGAATCTCTTCTCGTTAAATAAAATTAACTACATAAATTTAGAAAGAGCTACATAAATTAACTACATCAAGGAATATTTTGTAGTGGTTATACCCACTTTCTGAAATGAGCCTCCACTTAAGTTATTCCCATTTGTTCTGATTTCAAATTTATTGTGCCATTCCTTTCAAATTCAAGTAACAAGCCCATTCATATTTCATAGTAAGCATTACTATTCAAAGAAGAATAGAATATGCATCATTAACTTTAGAGGTTCCACTTTAGAACCGTGATTGCTATATCAACCTAACACAATCAACATTCAAAAAAAAAAAATTGTTTATCAAATCCCAGTATTGAAACTGATCATTATTTTTACCTCGTTAGAATTGTCTTTTTAAGTTTGAAATTATACTAAGTTGGTAAAGTTCTCCTTGCAGAAATTATTGTTTAATATAGAAAGTTTTAAAATGACTTTTGATTATGATCAGAAGTTGACCATATGCACCTTTTTTAGATTGATAAAATTAGGCTCAACACTCAATAGCATGTTAATTCATAAGTTTTTATTAATTTTAAAAAATTCTATTTTCATCCTTTATATTTTAAAATATACCATTTTGGTCCTTTAAATACTTTTGCTACTGAAAACATTATGTTTGCATTAAAATTGTGGACATATAGAATTTTTTTATTACTTTTCAAACACATTAGTATTTAAAAGTCACTATTATATTAAATTAGTTTTTAAAGAACTTAAACCATTAAAATATTTACATGAAATTAACGTTTTCTTAAAAAAAATACTCAAAGAATCAAAATAATATATTTTAAAAACATAAATCATGTAAATAAAAATTTTAAAATTTAAAAGTAAAAACAGAAAAATATTCAAACCATAAACAAGTGGAAAACTCAGTGTTTACACCCAACAATGTCTATTACTGCAACATGAGAGTTCAAAATATTCAACTCATTATGCCAGATCATGGGGTTCTAGTTCTATCCCAGACAACTTAGCATCATGTAATGTACATAAGGAAATAGAATATATTTGTTGTGTACATATCAGACAGCTTAACATGTAATGTACATACAGAAACATATCTTAGAGATTAATGAATAGAAGTTGAAGGGATGATTAGATTAGAAAGGATTTGGTTGGTGTGTACAATGCATATCAGTTAGGAGTCCCTTGCATTGACTTGTCATTCATCTTTGTCTTCAGAACAAAGTTTCATCAAGTTTTGGTGAAGACAAAGTCGCCACACATTTAAACTGGTACAAAGAATTCCACAATGAACATCATCATCATCATCATGCAGGTTAAGTATCTATACAAATGTAGGGAAAGAGGTGTTGATATCTGTACCTTGTCTTGTCTGTATTTCGTGCGAACGGCGGTTAGAGGACAGCCATCAGTATTCAGCTGAAGGTCTTGTAATGCAAGAACTGTGGTTTTCAAATCTGATGCTTTGTAACAGGAATAGTGTTGAAGAGTTGGATTCTGCAATAAACAATTAATGAGTGTCATGCTAGTTAGTTCCTTATACATAACTTGGCTTGTAAGGGAGTATAAATTGTTGGAAATCCAATATTAGACAAAATCCCGAAGGTGTGAAGTCTCACATCACCTAGAGATATAACTTATTGCATGAATATAAGTGAGGTGCAAACCTCACTTCCGGTTTTGCGGGGTTGAGTTAGGCCCAACCCACAATTTCAAGTTAAATGAGAGACACTAACCCAAGGGTGCTTTGACTGATCTAGTGTCCACTTTGCAAGAAATACAGCTGATGCAGCAATGATAGAGGGAAGGAAATTCAAGAAACCATAGTCCATGAGAGTTAGTTCAGCTAGGTAATTGGCCAGGTACTCCAATTCAAGGCTAGGATCCTGCACATTTTCCAGTAGGTAAGTGATTAGTATTTAGTAACACTCAAAAACCAAACAATTTGGCAAGTTCTGGACCAAGCAGCATTGCCTCCAAGATCAATTTTCTCACCATGTATGAAGTTTGTGCAGCTCGAAGAAACCTCCTGAGAACCAAGAATTTGAAAAGATAATTGCATTAAGGATCTCTCAATAAAGCATTGAAATTTTCTTATCATTTATTCATATGGATATATTGATGATTTGAAGATAAAAAGTTCAACAAGTACCTGAGGAAAGTTTGTATTGTAGGAGCAAACAGCTGATATTCAGATGACTTTAACACTTGACTCTCCATTTTTAGTACCTGCCAAGTCACATACAGAATCAACAGTTTTAGAAAGTTTGAAAAACCAAAGAATATGATGTTAGAGATTGAGGTTCTAAATCCTCACGCATGTGCTGTAGTTTGTTTACAATTTTTATTTGATAAAAACTTCAGTTTTAAGAATATGTAAATATATAAATTCAACATAATTGCCCTTAAAAATTTATGGTTGAAGCATGACATACCTCCACTTTCGTGTATGTATTGTCCGTGATGAAGCAGAAATCTTCAATGCGAGGGGCATTAATTTCTTCATACTTCCTTCAATCACAAAACAAAATACAAAATGAACATCTCAAAATGCATTACAATGAACACAAAATTCCCATCTTTTGCATTCCATCCTTCATAGCTTTATTCGAATTATCAAGATCTCAAAGACAACCTCTTCATTGAATGACCATTCATTAACACATAAACAAGGATATGACACATTGCGTTCTCAACAAGAAGCACCAATTTAATAAGAAACCATACAACAATTATAATAGAACTATTCTAACATCAAGACATCATAAATGTAATTACATGAGCTGTTGAAGAATATGACTGAGAAGGCACCATTCTAACTTATTTGAATTTGAGAACTTACGACGCAAGTAACATGCAGGTGATGCCAAGTAGCTGAAGTCTTTGTCTTTCAATGTAATTTTTGGTGAGAAACCAGTCTATGAGATACACGGTGAGGTAAAGAGTGTCTGTAACCAATTTGTATTCCTCAGAAACCTGAAAAAAGAAATGCAACATGCATTTTTAGTCAACAACCATAAAGACACTTAATTTCTTGTGACTTATACTGCTAAACATTTGGTATTATATTAGAACATTAAATGAAACAAACCTCCACAAGCCAATCAACCAATATCCCACGCATGCTTTGAGTAATATCTCGCTGCACTGTATCCATGAAGTTAGGATAAGGCCTTCTTGAAAGCTGAAATACAAAAATATTAGACAAACAAATTAAGGCAAGAAACAAAATCTAAAAGAGGTAGATGACAGATAGGTAGTGGTAATTCTGCATTTCATTTTATAGGACTGCTGGAAACTAACCACAATGTTTTCTAAACATGGCAGAAGAAGTTAGATATTTTCTTGCTTTCAAAGCTAGCAGAGTTGACAGAGAAACAGGACCATATTGTAAAAGAGATTACTAGTACATACAAATGGCATGCTATTTATGGCACCAACCTCAGCAACACGCATGGTGTCATAGATATCAGCAGCATAGAGGCTGCACAGTTGTGGATCTTCAAAATCATCATCTATATTAGTGATGTCTGTATCCTTCAATGCAGTCAAAAGTTTTGAAAGGTTATCTTTCTTGTCTGCAACCATTTGTATATGCATGTCAATGTCAATACTTATCAATACAAGGTTGAGGAAAACATGAAAAATACATCAACTGAGAAATGATTTCTTTTATTGAAACAATTTCAATAACCTAGTGAAAAGCATTATAAAATACATAATGACATACTATGGTCAGTGTAATAGGCTACAACATAACAATTGCTTATTATATATGATGGAGTATATACAACAGATAAAAAAGGTTACATTTAATTTTGAAATCAGGTTCACTAACCAAACCCCTCTCTCATTTTGTTAAACGAGCAAATATTAGTTTGTTTAACTAACATTACCGTCTCTCAAGAGACATCTGCTTGAACCCCACCATAATGACATAATGCACATTGAGAAATCATCCAAATATTTGATTACATAAACAATCTCAGAGTTTAGAAACTGATTTAGGTTCAACAAAACTATTGATTAAGAATCTATGACAGAAACAAATAATGAGTCATATAGTAAAATTGGAATATAATGCTTAGACAAGAGAACCTTTCTGCTGAGAAATCAAAGGATGAGCAGATATTCCAGACATCTGACTTTCAAGCCGTCTAAAATCCTTGTTACACTCATTGGTACTCAGTTGTAGAAGTTCATTGTTTTCCAAATTAATGGAGCACATTGTATCTTCCGATTTTTCCTGTAAACTCTTCCCTTTGGAGTCAACCACAGCAACAGAAGGAGCCACTTTGGACACATTAATTTGACCAGCCTTAACCAGCTTGCTTTTCTTAGCCTACCCAGTCACAAAAGGTGAGGAGTATGAGAATAACTATCCATGAATGTTTCATCAATCCAGCAACAAATTTCAAGAAGAGAGAAAGTAAGCAATTAACCATGAAGGATAGTTTTAAATGAAACAATTTCTTGCTCTAAACAGTTGGGGCTTAAGACAAAAAACCTGAATTTTAGATGAGTTGAAACAGCCCTTGTATGAATTTTCACAGCAAACATTAGTAACATCTTGAAAAACAGTCCTCTTTTTACGCTGATTACAAGTATTATCAGAAGCTGGTCTTTTAGAATTGACTCTAGATAATTGCTTCTGATTTTGTTGTGCTCTCTCTTTCAAAGGGGGTAGTTGTCCAGATGCACGAAAAGCAGCAGCTCTAGCACGAGTCAATCGACCAGGGAGCTCCCTGGCCTTCGGTATAACACTGTTTTCTTTATTCATTTCTGCAAAGATTCTGAACAGAAGAAAGCAGTACAATCTTATGTGTGAACCCTGAAACAAAATGACACAGTCATGAGAAAATTGTAGCGTTCATTGTTTTTCATCAGAGGCAACATTTTGCAGTGGATCGGCAACTTGACATCAAGAAAACAAACTTCACTTGAAAATTTTCAGTACTCTCATCAAAATTTAGTTATTTCCTGGTGGACATGGTTTGTTTTTTAAATGCACAAAGAGAGTGAGAAAGTGTCTTGACTCTTATGTTAGTTATTTGAAATCATTCATACGATTAGCACTCCTTAAATTACAAGCAAAATTGTTTGAATGACTTTCAGAATTCAATTTAACTTAAACAACATCAATCACAAAAACTTCATATTAAGTTAGTAACAGACACAGAGTCCACAAATCACATATTCCCCTTTGACAGAGAAAGGTCAAAAGAAGGTAACATTGGGGAAAGAATGTTAAAAGGTTTTATTGACAGTGCCTAACATATGAGATCAGGGCCAAATTTATGTTTTCATCACACTCGCTAACTCATCTTGTTTCATTAGCTATTTTTTATTTAGGGGAAACTTAAACTGAAGTTTCTTAACGTGAAAACAAAAATTTCTCATCATCAAACATAATTCTGAAAAAGAAAATGCCTCCTGCATATCCAATCCAATGAAAGATACAATTTTTAAACAAGAAAAGAGAAGAAAAGAAAGAAGGGTATGCAAATTGAAACAGGCATATAAGATGATGATGCAGATCAAAGTTTTGAACATTTGGGAGGACATAGATAGGAACAAAACAACAATGTCAGCAACGTGATTTAGAGGGAAGGAAACCAGTCTTCTATGTAGATTAAATAGAAAACTATCTTTGTCCAAGTAAATCGACATTTCAAAAATTTTAAAATTTTCAAGGTTTTTAGTACAATCCAAACCAATCATTAATCAAAATGTGGATAAGAAATGAAACGTTCTATTGCCCTCAAAATGTGTTTCTTTTTAGCTAATTTAGACTTCCCCTTTTGAAATCATACAAATGTAACTTCTATTGCCCTCATTTTTTTTCTTCATCTTCTTCACTGAAAAACAATAAAAACTCAATCTTTCTACTAATACATTCTATTTTAAGACATTCCCAGAACAAAGATAAGAAACCCAAAAAGCAACATCACCCACATAAGACACTCCTATATCTTCAAAGACATACTGTAAAACACAACACAAAAATGAAAACTTTATTGGTTTGTTTCACTAGTAATGCACCTGAGTCTGTCTATGTTGCAAGCTCCACCACCTCCATTGAAGAGAGAGATAGGAGCTCACAGACACAGAGAGAGAGAAAAAGAGAGAGAGTTTCAAGTATTCCTTGGGAGCAGCTTCAGACAAAGAAGGAGAGTGAGAGCGGGATGTGGTTGTTTAAAATCTTGGTGAAACTGAAACATTGCAAGAAAAAAAGGGAAAGGTTAAAAAAATAATGATAATAATATAATAAAGATTGTTTTGGAAGAAATAATAATAATAAAATATATGTGGCATAGTGCCATTACTAAGTTGACTATTGACTCAAAAAAGTTAAAGCCAGTTCATCATCAAGTGACAACTGAATGAGTTATGTTTTCTTTTTTTAACTTGTAACTTAGATTTACGGTAAGATTTCTCGTGAGATCTGGTCGTGTGTTTCGATTTAATTACGTTTGTACCCTTATGTTGTCTCCTTAATTACAATTATTTGGTTGTTGACAATTGACATTGACATTTTACTCCTTTGTTTGAATTAACTTAAAGGGTAGTTTGGTAGTAGTTTAGAAGTTTAGGTTTAGGTTTAACTAAACTTGATTTTTGCATGGCACTTTTCTAGTGATTTTTCTTTGCACAATTGAAATGTAGAAGATTATGGGATTGTTTTTAGTTTATAAGAAAGATTGTGAGTAATGAGTATGAAGTAGTAATCATTTGTTTGAAGATTAATAGTTAAGATTTTAATAAAGTGTATTTTAACGAGTATTTATAAAAAAAATTACTTAAGATTTGTAAAAAAAAAAAAGAAAATCATTGTTTAAGAATATTGTAATTAAGAAGATTATGGGATTTTTTTTAGTTTATAAGAAAGATTGAGTATGAAGTAGTGATCATTTGTTTGAAAATTAATAGTTAAGATTTTAATAAAGTGTATTTTAACGAGTATTTATAAAAAAAATTATTTAAGATTTGTAAAAAAATAAAATCACTGTTTAAGAATATTGTAATTAATTTACTTTATTAAATGCCATTAATTAATTTTAAAAAGTAACTTTAAATGATTTATGTAAATTTAATAAAAATGTTTCCGTTTCATTTAATGTCTTTGATTGTTTCAAAAAGTAACTTTAAAGGATTTCAATATTTTAAATTTAACTGATGATTTTAATAAAAGCAATACTATTATTTCCTTGATTTACATGTATAAAATATAAGATTATACTTTTCACACAGGTGAACAAGTATTTTTTAGTTTGCCTTTAACATGTCTTGAATCAAATTACAACCATTTAGGATCTAAGAATATAGATATATCCAGTGATATAAAAATGAATATTCAATATTCCTTAAAAAAAATGAATATTAAAATTGTAACGTACGTGTGTAGGCATAAGTTTGTGGATGGTATGTGAACAAGTGTATGTGAACAAATATTTTAATATTTAATTCATTATTTATTCTCATTCTTAATGAATGCTACCTTCTTTTCAAGATTCAAGATTCAAATGTGTAAAATATAGATAAATAACAAATCACGAACTTCCTAATCCTGCCGTAAAAAAAACAAAAAAACTTTTTAATCCTTTTTTATCAATAATTCATAACTTCACATTTCATTCTCTAAAATGTTCATTTAACTTTAAATGAACTTAATTCAACAAATTGATTTTGTACTAGTGAAATTTAGGTGTTTATAACGCGTTTGGGAGACTTGGAAAAATAATTATTGTTGGATTTAAATTTATTTTAAAAAACTTGTAGAAAGATTATTATTTTTTTCAAATATAATAGTGCTTTAAATACAATACATATTTATTATTTTGATTAAGTCAGTTTTAATCACGATCCATTTAAATTTAACAGATTCAATACATGGATAAAATGTAATAACCTAAATGTCAAAGTCATTGTTCCTTCTTCTTCTTCTTTTTTTCCAATGAATTATCATAATCTTATTGTTTGTTTTCACTGAAATACTCTTAACTGTGAAACATGTTCTTTAAATATGCTAAAAAAGGGGGATTGGGGGACTTTGTCTTGCATGCATGAACAAAGTTAAAGTCCTTGAAACTCTCTATAGCAATTTTTGTCTCAATGGTTACCATAATTTAAATGTTTCTTTTTTCTGTGAGGACTATGTCGCAGTTCAAAATATAAAACACAATTAAAATTTAATTAATATTAAAAAATATTCTAAGAAAAGTATTATATGTAATACATTGAACAGTAATTGATGAATTTTGTATATTAAAAAATGCAAGTCTATAAGTGGCTCAAGCTTTCACATATTAGTGATATGCATATAACATTATATCTTTTCATGGGCAGAATATATATGGTATTTGTAAATATTTTGTCAGGTCGGATACATGTTAATTAAGTCCAGTGTTATATGGTCTATACCATACAAACTAATAATGATAATAATAATAATAATAAATAGCACGTTGATTTTTTTAAGCTAACAAGAAAAGAGTAATGTGTGCTAATATCATAGTTCTTATTCATTTATTTTGGTAAATATAATGTGAACTTTATTAAAGAAAATATTGAAATGCTATGCTTAAAGAAAATACATAAAGTTATTTAATAATAAAAAGTATATAAATAACATTTCTTGAAAGGAAAAATGGAGCATGTAAGTGATTGCTATTAGAAAAAATAGTAATGAGAAGGTTTTTTGATTGTGATGTGAATGAGAAATGTAAGTTAACTAAGCTAGGTTTGCATTTATTAAATCAATTTAAAACCTTAATTATGCAGCCATTAATCTTTTCCCGTGTGGTCAATTCAAACGTTTTATGGAATAATGATTATGAAGGGTAGCTCGCAAGTACTAAATGTGAGAATTGAGAACATCGAAAATTCAAAATTTTCGCCATAAACACACTGAATCTCTGACAAGGGAAAGGAACAGAGTAGATGGAACAATGTTAAAAAAGAGTAACAGCTAGGCAAAGCAATTAAAAACTAGGAATATTTTGAAAAATTTTGAACCTTAGATAAGGTATAAAATTAAAGGAAATGGGGACAATTTAATATGATAAGCATGTGACTTAGCAGCTTTGCAACACATATATGAGTGGCATGTGGCTTATCTATACCCCACATGAACTGAAACTACCCTTTCAGCATAAGTCCCATGCCCTAACTCATCCATTTGAATATACTTTATATTTGAGCCCAAAATTCAGACTATATCTTATTTTTTTTAAAAAAATTATTGTCCAATTTATTTAAATTGTCTACTTGATAGTGTATTTTTGTCCATCTTAACTTCGCATTTAACTGCTATACGCAGTTATCGAACTAAATTATCTCACAAAATATATACGTATTTCTCTCTTTTCACATTTTATATATATACATATTTTTTTTTTTCATATTCATTTTATAATGAATTATCTGATTGTTTGTATATTCTAGTTGTCTATCAAATACTTTTCATTTTTTTCTTACACCATATTCGTAATCAAATCCTCAATTTTGTTTTCTTATAGTGTAGTAATCAATTAGTCATGCATAGAAGACTTGCATGCCAAATAAAAATAAATAATGATAAAAGAGCAAGTATGCATAAGTCAACATGGATCAACAAGATATATTACTTTTTTTCTTATGCAAAACAAAATAGAAAGGAATTCTTCTACTTATGGCTAATGCGAGTATAGGTAGAAAATTACTTTTTAAAATTCATTAATTAAACACTAACAATAGTTGATATTAGTTTGTTTGTACTGTGAGAATTTTAACACATATCTTAGGAATAACAATTCGGTAAAGAACGAGTTTATTTACAAAGAACTATATGGTTTAATACAATATAATTGATTGATTGTTCAAAAATTGGAGTTGATATTGTTAATTATTTTCCAATTATGTAAATAGACTATGTATTATACAATCGAATTATAGTGGACCATAGTATGATTCGGTCTTAATTTTTAAGGTTTTTCCTAAATGTTAACAATGCATCACACGATGCTAGCTAGTGGACCAAATCCAAGATCCCCTTGTTGAGGAATTGAAGTTTAAATATCTGTGTTTACTCATGTGAAATGTGAACTATTGGTTCATCATTCGGAGATGAAGGATGAATAACTTGATTTATAAAATTAATTCCATCTTATCTAGATCAAGTTTCAATGCATATTTAATTATCAAACAATTTTATTTTTCAGTTTAATGCAAACATGGCACGATTGTGTGGATGTGTATGTTTAACTGTTTATTCATGGTTTCTCATGTATTAATTAATTTAGCTTTCTTTTGTTCACACTAAAGTCAACAACTTTATTCCCACGTTTTGCAAAGAAAAATCAAATAATGAAACATGTACGATTGTTTAAGATAAGCTACAAAAATTGTTGCTCTATGACATAATTGAAACCATGCAATTACATGAGAGGGAAACTTCCTCTTTGTAGCAATTGAAAATATAATGAGAATTGGGTTACTTTTTGGTATTAGTGAGTCCAAATAAAAGGAAGAAATATATATCTACAACATAAAAGGACAAAAAAGGAAAGAAAGACTTGAATAAAGGAATGATCACTCTTCTTATTTACTATATTCAATTAATAAAAATTAAAGAAATAATGGATGGTTCATTTATTTATTTTCTTTTGCTTGATTTTGTCTATATATATGGAAATTATAAGGGAAAAAAAGGTGAGGCATATTTTTTTTAACTTCCTTTTCATTTTATTTCGAAAGAGAGAAGAAGAAGAAATATAGAGTAAAAATAATTTTCTCTCTTTAATCACTTTTTGTTATATTAATAAAAGATTTATATATATTATTAATCTTTTAAATATGAAATAAAATTGATTTTAATCCTTCGAGTTTAAAAGAAATATTTTTATTTTCTCAAATATTAGAAAATTTTATTTTTAATCCCTCAAATACTATTATTAGGGTATCTAGATCTATTTAAGGGACTTAAATTACATTTTTGTTAAATATAAAAGATTAAAAATATTAATTTTAAACATAAAAGACTAAATTCAAGTTTAAAATAAATTTTAAATACTAAAAACATATTCAAACCTTGATAAAATTTTATCAAACAAGCAAAGACTTAATTCTCACAACTCCTTACTTTCGTCCCTATCACCTTTTTAAAAACGTTACAAACAATGCCATTTCATTTTATAATTAAATTTTTGACTTTTAACTATTACTTTTGACTTTTGGATACATTTCTTCCTTATGAATACTCTAGCAATCATTAATTCATTTATATTCTTTTCCTTTTAATAAATCATCCCTCTTTACTAAGCAGTAATCAAATAAGATATTATAAAAATAAAGCATACTACAAGACAAACATTGAATTTTTTTTACTAATATTTAAACCTTGAAAAGAAAAACAGACTGTAATCCAAACTAAATTGCCATACTTATGAAAAACCAAAAAAGAAAAAAAAAACAATTAAAAGAAAGTTATACTAGTAACACTTAAAAAATGTCATAAAAATATACAAAATATTACTTATTAAATTTGTAATATTTTAACAAATATTATATCTTAATCACATTGTAAATTTTTTTAATATTTTTTTATTAAATAAATAGTGCTAAAAATAGTATATGATAATGATTTTTCTAATAATAATTACTACATATGAATTACCTAATAGTGACTTAAAAGTTCTCTCTCACTTTTTCAACTCCCTCTTATATTTTTCCATTACTGTATGTGGTTATGATTAACACCCTCCATCCATTATATGTATGAAAAATAACCTCAAGTGGACATAGCCAACTACTACTACTACTACTTAGTTTTTTTTCTAAATTTTGCACATTATTGTCTCAATTTGGTAAAATTTTAATAGAGGGGTCCCTCCATAGACCAATTCAAATACACGTGAGCATTAAAAACCCTCATCATGACCTACCTGCCTTTCAATATCACTGTGGCCATAGCTAATTAACTATGTCAAACACATTAATTTGTTTCTAATTATTCAAAACCTTGACTCATGATTCATGAAAATTTATAATTATTTTATCAATAAACATTTCAATTTATCGTCATTTTAGATAGAGTTTTTAATCATTTTTCACTCATGTTACTGGTAATATCCTCCCATTCCCAAATATCATCTTCAATTCATAACAGTAATCTTCTTTAAGAGTGATTAAAAACCTATAATGTTTCTTTTACTAGTTACCATTGTTTATTAATCTTTTTGTTTGTATTTCAAGTTTATATATTAGTATTAGTATAATTTGTTGAAACACTCTTACACCATACTTGATTTGGAATAGTTTTATTTATTTATTTTGGCTTCTTTATAGTTCTCTTTGGTTTCTACTAATTTTTTACTTCATGGGAATTCATTGCACCTTTAACTCCTTATTAATCTCATCCCCAAGCTCTTTTAACTCTTTTAATTCAAACAAAAACAAGAGGGTAAAAAGATGTCTATGGAAAGAAAAGTGCATTCATTTGCCAGTGAAGCAAGTTTGCAAGTGGTGCATTTGAATAAATGTAGGATTTACTTTCACCCTGGTTTAGTTGGAGACCACCAAAATTTTATTATTTTCCTATTCATAATTGAAAACAGTGGATAGATGCATACACTTTTTACATTCATTGATTTCTAGATCTTACTCCCAACTAAACCAATAGGACCTAGAGATTATAAAATCTCAATAGGTAGCAAAAAGCTGACAAAATTAAATAAAAAGTAATTAAGGATAGAATCATCATGTATCCCTTCACACGAATTATTGTTTGTTCTTGTTTTTTTCAACATAAGACAAGTTTTATCAATCCATATTTCGACATAAAGCATTTATTTATTGTTTTATTGTTTTTGGCCAAGCCAACTTAACAAAAAATAAGGATAACTTTTAACTTCTAAAACTGTTTTAGAATATTGTTACCAAACAAATTAAACATTTATTTTATTTCGGAAAAAAATTATAAAAAAGTTTTGAAAAGAAATAAAAAGAACTAGAACACAATCAATCGATGATTTTTATAATAAATTTGATTAGGTGGAATAAAACTGAGTTTTTGTGGGTATTATTTGTGTGATGTTGTAACAAATATCCATAACCAGTTTATTACAAAATAGTCTTGTAATTTGTAAAAGGTGGAAGTGTAGAGTAACAATTGTTGTTTATAAAAGAAGTGCATGTCAAATTATTGCACGTATGAATTAACATTGCACAAAATGTAAATTGTGTCTACATAAAGTAATTTACATGTTTATGTGTCATTTGAGAGATATTGATGTAAATTTGTGGTTACATGTGGATCTTCAACACCATTCAGACACACACTTAGTCTCTAAAATTATAAATATCAGCCAATTTAATTTTGAAATGGAAAAAAGTTATTTTAGCGGATTAAATTATCAAAATTAAGTTATTTTAATTTTTATATTTATGTTTTATGATTATCTATAATAATGAATAACATTTGTTTTATGATGTCAAAAGAACAAAGTAATCATCATTTGACAATTTTTTATAGAGTAATTAACATTTATATGTAATTTTAAGAACTAAATCAAATAATTCTTACTATTCTAGGGACTTATTTAATGTGTATTACTTGTGAAAGAACATTTTTTGAACTTTCATTGTTTTCTCTCTATTTTTTTTTTAAATCAAAACAGACCATGCATAAATAATGAAATCAAACATTTTAGATTTGTAATTTTTTCTCAATAATCTTTAAATTGTAAGGTAACTTATTATCATTACTTAACTAAGGGACCACTCTTCGTCGTTGCACTAATATTTTATCATGCACATGCAATGATCAATTCTTGAGAACTATAATGGAATCACTCAACATGATTACCCAAAGGTCCACCCCATAGAAATTCAAATCAAAAGCAAGATCAAACGAAAACAAAGAACGTTAAAGAGTTCAATTTTCAAACCAAAAGGTAAAACAATAACGTTACACTTATATTTCATCTTATAAATTCAAAATTACACTTTATTCCCTTCAAGGATTAAAATTTTAATTAATTAATTAATTAATTTTTTTTACACAACCTAACAAATAGCATCTAACATGTAGATAAAAAGGCAAAAGTTAGGAGAAAACGGGCCACGCCAGGTCCATTATTCATGAAACGAAAAGTAGTTGTGGGCTGGTGGGCCCATCTCACGGGGCTAAAATTAAAAACCAAAAAGCCCATACAAGGAGCAACCGCATTTTATTTCCATTTCAATTTGATTTCAATTGCATTTGAAGTTAGAACCGTGCGTCACTGTTTTGTGGTGAAGAGAAGAAGAAGAAGAAGAAGACGACAATGGTTGGAACTTCCTTAGCAGGTTTACAAGAACACCTCAAACTCGCTCGAGATTACGCCCTAGAAGGTCTCTACGACACTTCCATCATCTTCTTCGACGGCGCTCTCGCTCAGATCAACAAGTACTACTCTCTCTTCTCTCTTCTCTTTTCTCACTTGTCATTTTCACAATTTTCATTGATTCGTGAATTGAGTCAAACATTTTGACTTTTTCAGGCACTTGAGTAGTGTGGAGGATCCTCTAATTCGCGCGAAATGGATGAACGTGAAGAAGGCGCTTTCAGAGGAAACGGAAGTTGTGAAACAGTTAGATTCAGAGAGAAGGGCTTTCAAAGACAACCCTATCGGAAGAAGACCGGCGTCACCGCCAATTTCGGTGAAGTCATCGTCGTCGTTTGTTTTTCAGCCGTTGGATGAGTATCCTACTTCGTCGAGTGCTCCAATGGACGATCCTGATGTGTGGAGACCGCCAAGTAGGGATACGTCGAGTAGGAGACCGGCTAGAGCCGGTCAATCCGGTGGTAGAAAATCTGCGCAAGATGGCGCGTGGGCAAGAGGTGCTACTGCAAGAAGTGGTGCTTCGGCGCGTGGTGCCAAAGGTGGTGCTGCGAGTAGGGGTAATTCGGGAACGCGAGGATCGGCGGCTACCGGGAAGAAAGGTGCTTCTGCTTCTGGAAAGGGTAGCAAGACGGATATGCCAACTGTGACTGTAAGTTTTTACTTCAATGTGGTAGTTTGTGTTTGTTGGATGACATTTACTGTGTTATCAAGTTATGTTTGTTAGAGTAGTTGTTACTAAGGATGATGGTGATGATGATGATGATTTCTTTAATTGAGTTGGTGGACTTAACTAGAGTTTAAGTTAGTTGCTTTATTTTGTAACACTTTAAGTGAAAAGTTTTTCATAGGACTATTTACACCAACGTTTGGATTGGTGTGAGTTGAACTCAGCTGTGATTTTTAGAAGCAACAATTAGTTGCTTTTGTGGTGGACTCAGCGTATTTTGTAGTCTGGCCATGGTTTTAGAAGCCAATCCAAACATGGTTTAAGTGTTTGCTAAATTGGTTTTTGTTAGATTAAGTTTGAAGTGACGTGGTTTATGTTTGCATTTTTTTAAAAAAATTTCTAAAAGCAAGTCGGTGGTAAGACTCAATGTAAAGGTTTTTGATCTAACACAATAGCTACCTAAGGTTGGTTCAACTTAAAATCAATTTTAGATCCAAAATCGATTTCTTAACATAGAACCAAACATGTGAACATTAAGGGTGTGTTTGGATTCATGTTTGACGTGTCTCAACTTTAGTCTTGGACAAGTCAAATGTGATTTTATCATTGACCATGATGTTTGGCATTATGTTGGAAACATGATTATTAGTTTTTGTCTCATTGAAGCTACCAGAAGTAGTTTCTGAGTCATAACTAACTTGAGTCTTGTTGTTTGTTCCATGTATACCCTTAGTCATTTTAGTTGTTCTATGTATAGCTTTAGTTTGATTTGATTCAATTTGGTAATTGCATAACCAAAATTGATTTTGATTGCATGTTTCGAAATAACACAGTGTCAAAATTAATTTTCTAATATTTGTTATCCAAATAAAAATCACATTACTACAAACTTGCATTTACTTAGAATTAATTCTATAAAATTACATTGATTGAAAATCAATTCTACAATGGCATATCCAAACACAGCACTTGCATCCAAGTGTTCATTTAGTATTAGATCCATGGTAAAGTGTTTTCTTCTTCTTCTTCACATTGCGTAGTATCTCCAATCATCAATTTGCATTTTCTGTATTGTATCCCTTAGTCTAGCTAGCTTGAGAAACTTTTGAATTTTTATATATGGTTGTGTCCTTACAATTGCTCATGGAATGGACAGAATGGCGTTGATGCTGAAGACGGTAAGTCAAAGAAGCCGCAATACGAAGGTCCTGATCCTGAATTGGCTGCAATGCTTGAAAGGGATGTGTTAGAAACCTCTCCTGGAGTGAGATGGGATGATGTTGCAGGGCTTACTGAAGCCAAAAGGCTTCTAGAAGAAGCTGTTGTGCTACCCTTGTGGATGCCTGAATATTTCCAGGTAATCTTGAACAAGTTTCTCTCTGAATCCTCTTCAAACTAGCATACCTTAAATGTTTACAATCCAGTATGGTTTATTTTATAACTAACAATTTAGAGGTGATGTGTATATTATACTCTCTAATTGTTATCATGGTGTTTAATTTTAGACCCTGTTTGGCAATATGATGAACTACTGTTGTGTACAACTCTATTTAATTTGCAAGTATGTCCTGTCTATGATTTTTTTTTTTTGCAAAATAAGTTCATGGTTCTCCTGTTATGTCAATCTCATATATGACATGTTGAATTTTTTATTAGGGAATTGCTTGTTTGATTAGCCTATTAGCAAGCTCTTATCATATTTACACGTTTGAATCTCAGTGAATTAAATGCCTTTGTCAATGTTGAAACTTGGAGCTCATCATTTCTGTTCTTGCAGGGAATCAGGAGACCGTGGAAAGGTGTCCTCATGTTTGGACCTCCAGGAACTGGGAAGACACTTCTTGCTAAAGCAGTTGCTACTGAATGTGGGACCACATTCTTTAATGTATCTTCTGCTACTTTAGCATCTAAATGGCGTGGGGAGAGTGAGCGCATGGTACGGTGTTTGTTTGATCTTGCAAGAGCATATGCACCAAGTACAATATTCATTGATGAAATTGATTCTCTATGCAATGCTAGGGGGTAAGTGTTTGTTCTTTCAGACATCCATTGCATGTACTAGATTTTGGAACACGTTTATGTTTCCTCAAAATAAGCTTCAATTCATTTCTTATATTGCTTGTACATGTTCCTAGAAGGTTCACTTCTTATTTGTATTATCTCTTTTGAAGTTAAGTTGAGATGGGATTGAATTCACTTTTACATATCAGGGCTTCGGGAGAGCATGAATCTTCTAGAAGGGTAAAGTCTGAACTTCTAGTTCAGGTTGATGGTGTAAGCAATAGTGCCACAAATGAAGATGGTAGCCGTAAAATAGTAATGGTTTTAGCTGCTACTAATTTCCCATGGGATATAGATGAGGCACTAAGGTTTGTATTTGTTTTTCTGCATTCTTTTGTCTACAATTTAAATTGTAAGTGATAAAAATGTATGATAGTTATGTGTTTCAGATCTCTTTTGATGTACTAGACTACACTTTCTGATTCAATTTGATGATAATGCAACACAGGAGAAGGCTGGAAAAGCGAATATATATCCCTCTTCCGAATTTTGAGAGTCGTAAAGAGCTGATCCGGATAAATCTGAAGACTGTTGAGGCAAGTTGTGAATTTTGATGTCAGGGATTTTGATCCTTATAATTTTTATTGTTTGTTTACATGAGCTTTATTTATTAGGATTTAAGGATTCATATCACCAAAAAACAGAATAAAAATTTGAGCATTTGTCAATACAAATAATTTTGTATTGTGATGTGAATGTCTCCTTCACTAGTGATGTGATGTATTTGGGTCACTAAACTTCTGTAAGAACAGTTTATCAAAAGGGATGCAGAATCACGATGCTAAAACTTGGATTAATGTTATTGCTGACGATATTTGTCTTTCACCAGGTGGCCACTGATGTCAATATAGATGAAGTTGCTCGCCGGACAGAGGGCTATAGTGGAGATGATTTGACAAATGTCTGTCGCGATGCTTCCTTGAATGGTATGAGGCGTAAGATAGCAGGAAAGACTCGAGAGGAAATCAAGAACATGGCCAAGGATGACATTTCAAAGGATCCTGTTGCCATGTGTGATTTTGAAGAAGCTTTGGGAAAGGTCCAACGAAGTGTTTCTCAGGCTGACATCGAACGCCATGAGAAGTGGTTTAACGAGTTTGGATCAGCATAAAGACTGGGACACAAAAATGACCGTAGTATTGTTTTTGATTTTGTGCTACTACTTTATTTCTCCGATGGGTGGGTGGTTTGTATCTGTTTGTTGATATTCAATTTGTTTTCTGACGGGATTCATTGTAGTTTTATCATGTTGAAGGGATCTTCAATTGTTAATTTGTATCTGCGACCATTGAATATTGATGTAATTTAGCCTGACATGATTTCAAAGAAGTTCTTATCCCTTAACTTCCAACTTAGTTATCTTTGTAGCCAATGCCAATGGACACGTAAATGTGCCATGCAGCTTTTGCTGTTGTTATATATACAGTCTACAAGCAAAGAAAACATTGAATACTTGTTCTAACTATGAAATTTAGAATATGTAAACTAATGCCGTTTATATATCTACCAAAGAGCTTGGTTATGAAAATAGGGTCAGAATCTACATCCGTTTTCATCTAATGCTTCTGTGCATGGTGTCTAATCTTGTGATATTTGTATCAGACATTCTGTGAAAACAAAAGAAAGATATTTGCATCAAACCTTAACCTGCTAATATGTCTTTCATCTTGTTTTGCCTTTTCTTTCAACTTTGCAAATAACCAGGCATTAAGATTGCTTGATTGTGTCGGCATGCTACGGCAATCTCAACACGTTCTTCTGTGAGAATATCGAAATGGCAGGATTATATGATTGTCTTCTTTTCGTGGCAAAATTCTGAAAGACTAAAGTAATGTACATTTTATAGATTAGAGACAACTGATAGCAACTTCATAGAATAAGAGTCGAATTCTAAGCCAGTCTTTATACTTTTAATTTCATATTACATTGCAATTTTTTTATTATATTATACAATGGTAAAATCTGTTTTTTTTTTTTTTTTAATGTAACATGATGACGAGACTTGGAATCTTATGAAAATTATTTAAACCCCACACCAATAACCCAATTATATGACTTAAATTATTGTTTTTTTAACGTGGAATTTTCTATTACTCCAAGAGTGCATGGGATGTATCAAAGTCCGTGAAATTCGAGATGACCGATATATATAATTTTATTTTATCGTTATTAACACACATTGATAATTTTTAATACATTTTTATGTGATTTTTTTGCCGCTTCAAGAATCTATGAGAATTGATAAGTAGAAATGGAAATGGAATTAATAAACTTAAAGAGAGTCTCAAGGCAAGGTAGGCTATTTAGTAAGTTTTTCATAGGTTACACAGCTTATATAAAATATTTCACCATACTAATTCTTTCCCTCTATTCTTCCAAATGGGAACATTAACATGGACAAGTTTGGCTCTTATTTCTTTGTATCTCCTCTTCACTTTTGATGTCTCTGCTACTTCCACACACTTAATGTCCAACCAAACACAAGGTATATTTAACACTTAGCTACCTATAAATTGGATTGGTTTTGATTATTATTTTAATTTGTAGCTGATAGGTGATATAATATATGTTTTTTTTTGTGCAGATGATATAATTGATATATGTAGTATTGTATATTGTGGAAAAGGAACATGCCACCCTTCCACTGAATTGCCCGGTTTCACATGCGATTGTGATTCTGGTTGGAAGAAGCCTATGATTGGTTCTTTCGAATTACCACCATGCGTTCTTCCTAACTGTGATCCTTATTCTTATTCTTACCCCATATATTTAAAGGAAACAAATTATAAATAAAACTAGTGAAGGAAAATTAGTTGTATTACACTTTCTATTACACACACAAACACACTAATTTACAACTAAAAAGAGAGATAATAAAATTACACTCCAAAATATTTAATGTTAAACTATACTCCAAAATCTC